>JAJEJO010001282.1:70138-260048 GCA_020662805.1 Glaucomys volans
CCTGGGTTCAATCCACAATAATAAAAAAAAAAAAAAAAAAAAGTGGTTACAAAACAACTCAGCTTTTGGGCAAGACTCACTTTGGGTGAATAGGCAGAAGAAGAAAAGACCCCAACAGTATATCAGACTAGACTTTTTCAGGAATTCAAAAATGAGTCAAAATGTTTTCTTCTAGGAAGATGTGCAGTATTTCAAAATGATTGGTTCATCAAAAGCACATAACTGAGGCAGCATGTACCACATAAATGAGTGCCACAATGACCTTTCCTTTCAAAGTTAGTTGAAAATGAATATAGTGGGAAATAATTTTTTAAATTTAGTTTTTGTTTTCCATAATCACAATTTTCTGTGATCAGAAGGAAATGGAAATCGCCTTGTGTTGTCTTTGAAATGAAAGTAAATAGTTTTTTTTCAATCTTGCAATGTTTATCTGTGTAAAAGAAGAGCAGTGAGAGGTTGAGCAATAAGTAGGCCCTATAAATAGGAGGAAAAAACTTCCTCTGAATCCAAATCAGAATTGTTTCAATTCCTTGGTAGGTGAGATCATTTATTCTAGTGGTAGCTGTATCTGAATAAGCCGCACAATCTTCCTGGAGTTTATGAAAACCACACATTTCTGGATCTTATGCCAGCCAGTAATTTAAAATATGTTAAATAGTAGCAACACTAAGTAACATAATTAAGCACTATTATTTGTTCAAATAAAGACAAGGCTTCTTCTATAAAGGATAATAATGCCCCTATTTTGGGGAAGTAAATACCTGTATAATAAAGAGAGACCAGTGGACATCATTTATTTACTCTTCAAAAAGTCTTTGCCAGTTCTGGGTATGGTGGTGCATGCTGTAATCCCAGAAACTTGGGAGACTGAGGCAGGAGAATCTAAAGTTCAAAACCAATCTCTGAAATTTAGCAAGACCCTTTCTTAGAATAAAAAGTTTAAAAAAAGGGCTGGGGATGTAGCTTAGTGGTAGAGTCCCCTTGAGTTCAATTCCCATTACAGCGCCCGTGCACACACACACAGTCTTTGCTAGATTTCTACATTGAAAATATGTTTTAATTGATACATAATAATTGTACATATTTATGGAATGCAGTGTGATATTTCTATGCATGTATATATGCCATGCCATGATCAAGTCAGGGTAATTATCCATCACCTCAGACATTTATCATTTATTTTTGTTGGAACATTCAGCATTCTATCTTTTAGCTATTTCAAAATAGACAATAAATTATGGTTAAGTATAGTCACCCTACTGTGCTAGAACTTATTCCTCCTAAATGTAATTTTGTATGTTCTCTAATCTCTCTCTTCCTGCTTCCCATTCCTTTCTGTTTCTACTACTATTCTACTCTCTTCTCCTGTAAGATCAATTTTTTAGCTTCCATATATGAGTAAAAACATCACATTGCAAACACTACAGTTTATCATCTCTGCAAGGTGCAATGGCACCCTGTAATACCAGTGACTCAGGAGACTGAGGCAGGAGGATCACAGGTTTGAGGTCAGCCTCAGCAACTTAGTGAGACCCTGTTTTAAAATAAAAATAAAAAGAACTGAGAGTGTAGCTCAATAGTAAAGCATCCTTTGGTTCAATCCCCAGTCCCAAATGAAAAAAAAAAAAGTTTATCTTTACACAAAGTGTAAATGATCATTAAACTAGCTGAAGGTGGGGGTAAAATGCTCTTCTCTTTTAAAAATTAAACAATGAAATCTCCTGAGATTGGCGATGAAGCGATTTTTATTAAGTTAAAACTAAATTACTTTGAATTTAGTAAATTTTCTACTGTGACAAATAACAGCAAGACATGGGAAATTACTAAATCTCCCCATCTTATTCCTTACCCCCGTCTTTCTCATAATATAAAATGGCATCACCACTCTCCCAATTGTCCTCATTCTCCTTTTTACTTCTCCCATCAGAAAGAAATCTTGCATTTCTTCAATTTTTTGCTATACCACCTCTATTACTTTGTAAGTACTCCTAAATGTCCTTGTTTCCATGGATTCAAAATTTGGTTCCACCATTATTAGTAGTTAGGTGACTTACAAAAGTACTTAACCTGTGTCTTATTTTCCCCAGGTGAAAATGGAGATATTACAATAATACTTTCATGGGATTAAATGATGTTATAAGGATCAAATGATGTAATATTTGGAAAGGTCTTAGAACAATGCCTTATACAGAGTAACCATTGTATGGGTCTTCATTAAGTAAAAATAAATAATACTTTCTTCTCCTTAAAACATATTGATTAAAAGCAGCAGAAGTGATCTTAAATTGCATAACTTGCTTGCTTGAACTCCTCATTGGTTTCCCCACTGCACTTAAAATGCAAATACTGACCAGGCACACCTGTGGTTTAGATGATTCCAGAGGTTGAGGCAGAAGGATCTTAAATTTGAGTCCAGCCTCAGCAACTTAACAAGGCCCTGAGCAACTTAGCGAGATTCTGTCTCAATATAAAAAATAAAAAGGGCTGGGGATGTAACTCAGTGCCCCTGGGTTCAATTCTCAGTCCCCTCCCTGCTACAAAAGCAAATACTGTGGTGTGTGTATGTATGTATGTATGCATGTCTTTCTTTTGAGTTAGAATCCACTACCTTCTAGAGGCTGGCCTCAAATTTGTAGTTCTCCTGCCTCACCCTTCCCAGTGTTGGGATTACAAGTATGTACTACCAGGCCAGGCTCAAATATTGTGGTTTAAAAGCACATGCCTGGGTCTTAAATCCATTTCATGTTACATTGCCTTTGTTTATCATGATTCAATCATACAGGAGGTTGCTTTTACAAAAGTGTTCAGATATCTGCATAAATTTTGTTTCTATTTCTATTTAGACTGCTTTTCCTTTTCTTCCTTGTGTATGTGTGTAGTTGGCTCAGCTCCATGCTCAGTCTTTATTTATTTTTATTCTGAGGCAGGTTCTAAGTTGCCCAGGCTGGCCTCAAACTTGTGATCTTCCTGCTTCCTCCTCCTGAGATGGTGGGATTACAAGTGTGCACCATCGCTTCTGGCTAAACAGCTTTTCTCTTCCATTTTTGCATTACTGGTTCCTTCCAAACCTTCAGGTTTCTACTGAATATCTTTGCCTCAAAGAGATATCCCCAAAACAGCACCCTCCTTATTTTTTACCTCAGCCCCTTGTTTGTCTCTTTCACAATACCTATAATTTGTAATTGTTTTACATATTAAATATTTCCCTTATTAGAATATAAACTATATAAAGGAGGGCAGGGATGTACCTGTCTTGATCACCAACACAGTGTCTAGTACACAGTAGGCACTAAATAAATAATTGCTGAATGAAAGAAGGGTGCTGGTGAGTCAACGGAAAAGCCTCAAAGGAGTTTCAATGTAGCAAGTTAGGAAGCAGCTAACAGCAAATATTAAAATAAATGTACAAAATTCCTAATGGCAAGAAGTGAATGCAATGAAAATATGTAATAATCCATATTGGGGTTTATATATTCACAAATGAAGGCTCTGTTGATATATTAGGATACTATAAATACTGGGGAATATTACTAACTTTACTGTGCATAGCTGGGTTTTATATATATATATATATATATTTTCAAAATATATATATATTTTGAACCATGGATTGAACTCAGAGGCACTCGGCCACTGAGCCACATCCCAGCCCTATTTTGTATTTTATTTAGAGACAGGGTCTCACTGAGTTGCTTAGGGCCTCGCTAAGTTGCTGAGGCTGGCTTTGAACTCGCGATCCTCCTGCCTCAGCCTCCCGAGTCGCTGGGATTACAGGTGTGCGCCACCATGCCTGGCTGCTGCGTTATTTTTAACAGAGTACTTAACTTCTTTTCCTTTGTGAAATGAAAACCATGGTAGCATCTATCAGAGCATCTATCTCCCTCACCTCCTCCCTACTAGAAATTCAACCCGCGGCTTCACAGATGCTAGGCAAGCATCGTACTGCTGCACTTCACTCCCAGCCCAACCATGAAATGGGTAAAGTTACTAGTCTAGTGTTTGGCACAGCAACAACTCTCAATAAAAGTTGACTAATCACGTAATCAATATAAGGGGATTTCTCTCCCCGCCCCATCCCAGTACTGAGACTTGAACACAAGGGTGCTTTACCACTCAGGTACATCCCCAGCCCTTTTTATTTTTTGAGACATGGTCTCCCTAAATTGCTGAGGTTAGCCTGGAACTTGCAATCCTCCCAAATAGTTGGGATTACAGGTTTGTGCCACTGCACCACACAGAAGCTTTCTCTTAAAGGGCTTCGTCTGTGGAGTGACCTTACATATGTGATCCTTTTAATACTCTTACTCCTCTAATACCAAACTATTGGGAGTTCCTGAACTCATCAGGATTGAACCTGAGGCCTGGTGCATGCTAAGCCCAAGCTGAATCATTGAGTCCTTCTTACCTCTTTATCTGCCACTTCCTCTCCACGGGAAAGTCCATTCTCCCGCAAAACTGCCTACTCATTCATGGAGTCTTCGCTTAAACCCCAAGTTCTCTACAAAGCTTTATTTGGTATTAACTCCACCACCATCCCCGAGTTCATTACCAGAGATGGTTCATTACTATCTCTGGACCCTGGATAAATAATGTTACATTTACTGTAATAAGTCCAAATTATGGTGTTTTCCTGCTATCTGGTCCCTTCCTCTAGACTCTGAGCTTCTGTGATGTTCACTTTTAACCCTAGCATAATCTAGTCCTTTATAGAAAGCGCAGGGTTTGATGCTGAAGAACTACTGGACCTTAGGTGACGGCTCCCAGCCCTCATTTCTGAAATGGGGCAACAACTTATACATGGCTATTCATTGTGGTAGGTGAAATAAGAACGTCTAATTGATAGAAGCTGGAGTAGGAAATATACCGGCCAGCTTCCGCGGGGAAGACGGGACCGTGCCCTCTGGCCGTCTAGTCCCACTGCGCAAGCGCACGCGGGAGACCCTAGGGCCGCTCCTCTCGCTGCGAGTGTAGTTCCGGGGCCCGCGGCGGCGGGGGCGGGCAGCAGTCGCGGAGCTGACGTCATCGCCGTGCGCTGCCACGTCTGCTCAGCTTCGCGGTAATGGAGGCTGAGGATGAGTGCTGACGGGGCCGGGCTCTGGTTCTAGCTCCAGCTCTGCCTCTGACTTGGGGGTCTAGGTCTGGTTCTGGATCTAGCGGCTTGAGGCCTGGACGCCTTTTTTAAACCCTTCAGGCGGGAACGTCCTGCATACAAGCAGTTGGTTTGGAGAGCTTTAACGCGGGGAGCTAGTTATCTTGCCTTGGGTCTGGTCTTTAAAGCCACCTCCTCCTCCCAGGGATCCCGCCCCACCGGCCGGGCCTCCTCCATGCGTGAGTATTACCTGGCTGCGGTGTACGACTGTATCTGGTCTGCTTTCGTCCTCCGGGTGGGCGGCGGGGACCGCTTTGTCTTCTTTTAGGGTCCAGTCTCTTGAACTTTGTGGTTTCTCGCCATTTACCTCCCTGCATATCATAGTCTCACTTCTCCCAGGGTTCACCTCACTTTTCTTAACCTTTTTTTGTTGAGCAAGAACCAACAACCCCAACACTGAACAGTTTGAATGCTTTGTCTCACCTGATTAGTGTGCAGCCCAGGGCTGTTAGGAATAGGGAACATCAGATCAATCTACAGTAATGTTTTGAAAATCAGGGTTTTTCCAGCGTGTGATTCTTCAGTTTTTGGTTGTCCCGTTTTAGGAAACATTTGGTGTTCATGTTGGCGGAACCATAATTTTTGCCATAGTTTGGTGAAAACAATTCTTTTCAGTGAGCATCTTTGTTACTTGCCTTATAATTTGTAATTTCCATAATTTCTAAATCACGTTACACATTTTCCTGGAGTGGGCATCCAGTTGAGTCCTTTTGGTATTTTCCCTCTAACATGTTAAGATACCACCTGAACAATTTGAAGAGTTTAAGGCCTATAGGTGCCCTTTTATCCATCTTCATTAGACTTGACAAAACCCACCATAGAACAGGGGACCCTTTTTTTCCTGATGAGGAAACAAATTCAGACGTTAAATCACTCAGTCAGGGTCAGATAACATGTGGTACATCTTATCTTAGAGCAGATCCCTTGATAACAAAATCTAACTTTTTGTGTATGCCTGTGTGGTGGGGATTGAACCCAGGGCCTCTCACTTGCTGAGCTAGTGCTTCACTACTGGACTACATTTTAATTTTGAGATGGGGTTTTCCTAGGTTTCACTGGCAGGCCTCTTTGTGATTGTCCTGACTCAGCCTCCTGAGTACCTGGGATTATAGGGGCACACTGGCGAAAGCCTAACATTTTGGACAGTGTTGAACTTCTTGTATTTCAAATTACTTAACCTGAAATGTAGATTGGAAATGTTTAAATTGTGGTCTTTCTTGTGAAATTCCACCTAATTATAGTATCTTTCATAGGATACAAGTCAACTGACAAAAGAGACAAATTGTGACTTGCCTAATACTGAACAAAATTTAGGATTCTGACCATTAGAATCTGAGTAGTCTTTTTGTTAGAATAAAGTAGGTAATAGAGAGTGTTTGTTTGAAAATCTGGTTTTACAAAGCCTACTTACTCAGTTTTCTGGTTATTTTGTTACATTGCCTACTTTAAAGATAGTTAACTGATATTTACATTTTTTGTTTTTGTTCAGAGTTTAAACAGGTTGACAACCATTAACTGGGGTTGCAACTACAGGTGGCACTGGAAGCAGACTGGTTCCCGGACATGCCCGGTGGAAGGAGGGGCCCTAGTCGGCAGCAGCTAAGCCGTTCAGCTTTACCTTCTTTACAGACTTTGGTTGGTGGGAGCTGTGGAAATGGAACAGGCTTGAGAAACAGGTAAAGAAAAAATAAAGCTACACATAATCTGTACCGCACAATGATCAGTAAGACTGACATAAAAGTTATTATGGTGTTCAGATAGTTGCTTATCAAGTTTTATTCTTGACAGTGAAGTAGGAATTCTTCCCTTTCAGACTGAAAGCTTAGTATTTCAGCATACTTTGGAGAGATGTGATATGGGGTTCCCAAAGTGAACAAAGCCCTATTCTTATGGCTGATAATCCAAATTCTAAGCATGACTTTTTTTTTTTTCTTTGTGGTGCTGGTAATCAAACCCAAGGCCTTGCATATAGAAAGCAAGGGCTCTGCAACTGAATTTCATTGCCAGCCCTAATCATCACCTATTTAGCTATTAGAAAGGACAGTTGGATGAAAGTGCAGGGCACATGTGATGGTTTGGGGTCTCCTCCTTTCAGTTCAATTGCCAAATTGTACCCAGGGAGCTTTCCATTACTGAGCCCAGCCCTTTTTAAATTTTTTGAGACACTGCTAAGTTGCTGAGGCTGGCTTCGAATTTACCATCTTCCTACCTTAGCCTCCTGAATCTCTGGGATTACAGGCATGCGCCACCACATCTGGCAAATATGATGGTATATCTGCTGGTATTCTTTTTATATTTGGAGGTCAAGCTAAAATTGACAACTAACATGAAGTTCTAAAATAATATTTATTTCTAATCTTATTTTTTCAAGGGTTTCAAAAATTATTTTGTCAGAAAACTGCTTAGTATTAATAAACTGTTAGCTATAGCCTAAATAAAAGTCTTAAGATTTGTGTCATGTTTATGAGAATAAAGAATTTGATCTTATCTTTGTTCCTAATTTTCAGAAATTAGGATGAACGATATCTTTTTTGAAGGGAAGAGGTATTGTGGATTGACCCCAGGAGTTTGCACTTGCTTAGCAATCTCTGAGCTACATCCCAGCCCAAGATGAATTTTCTTTTTTTATTTTTTCCTTTTATTTATTTATTTATTTATTTATTTTTTAACAATATTAGGGATTGAACCCAAGGGTACTCTACCACTGATCTATATCACAATCCCTTTGTATTTTTCTTTTTTTTTTGAACCGGATATTGAACTCAGGGGCACTTGGCCACTAAGCCACATCCCCAGCCCTATTTTGTATTTTATTTAGAGACAGGGTCTCACTGAGTTGCTTAGCGTCTTGCCTTTGCTGAGGTTGGCTTTGAACCTGAGATCCTCCTGTCTCAGCCTCCCGAGCTGCTGGGATAATAGGCGTGCGCCACCACACCCGGACCAATCCCTTTGTATTTTTTATTTCCAGATAGGGCCCAGCTAAGTTGATGGGGGTGGCCTCTAACATTTGGTCATCTTGCCTCAGCCTCCCAAGTAGCTGGGATTATAGGCATGTGCGACCACACTTGGCAGGATGAATTATTTCTGATCTTACGTAGGGTGACTCACATCATCATAAGACTTGATTATGTAGCAGTGTAGCAATGGGTTCAATCTCCAGTACCAAAAATAAATAAATAAAATTTAAAAATCTCTTTCAACTAGAATTTCAGGGAAAGCCCCACTGAAATGAGAGTATCAAAACTAATATTTTTTGTGGTGCTGGGAATTGCTTGCATGTAATAGGCAAGCATTTTCCACTGAGCCTCCCTCCCAGCCCACCAGAACAAATTTCAAAGATTGGGTAGAACTTGGGTTGTAAAGTCAGAAAGAGTGAGGTCAGGCCAAGAATAAGTATACAAATACATCAGGAGCGCCTGAAAGATAAAATGGTACTGACTAATAGCTCTGAAAATTAAAATCAAGACAAGAGAAAAACTCTTATTTAGGGAGGAAGTAGAAACTAGCTAGCAAAAATTATCTTGTCCCAACAATTGATCAGATAAGAGCATTGCTGCACTGCTACATGATCAAGGTCTTAGTGAGACCCTGCCTCAAAATAAAATGGGCAGGGGGTTTAACTCAGTGGTAAAGCACCCTGGGTTTAATCCCTGGTACCTCTCCCTACCTTCTTTAATTTATGGGGGTTTGGTGTGTTTTTGTTTTTGTTTTTGTTTCATTTTGTTTTGTTTTTTTGGTACTGGGAATTGAAGCCAGGGGCTTTTAGCCACTGTGCCACATCCCTGCATCTCTTTATTTAGAGACAGGGTATCATTGAGTTGCTTAGGGCCTCGCTGAGATGCTGAGTCTAGCTTTGAACTTGGGATCCTCCTACCTCAGAATCCTCCTACCTCAAACTCCTGAGCTGCTAAGATAACATGTAGTTCTTTAGCAATTAATTTGAGACTGTATGTGTGTGTGTGTGTGTGTGTAAGAACATATTTTCAACGATTAAAAGTGTTCATGGTTTGAAAAATTACTGAGACTATTGTTGAGTGATTATTATGGAAAAAAACTTCTGTGTGGTTCTTGTTTGTTTGTTTTTTCTGGTACTGGGGATTGAACCCAGAGCCTCAAACATGCTAGGCAAGTACTGAGCTACATTCCCAGTTTTTTTTTTAAACTTTATTTTGAGACAAGGTCTTGCTAAAGTGCCTAACCTGGCCTCAGATTTGCAATCCTCCTGCCTGAGTCTACAAGTAGCTGGGATTATAGGAGTATGCCACACCCAATTTATATTTCTTTTCTTTTCTTTTTTTGTTCTTTTTAGAATATCTTTGTTCTTGATGAGAAGGAATTGGCTGGAATACGTAGAATAGATTGTTACATAAAACCTGGGGTAGAGCCAAGCAGGGTGGTACACGCCTGTAATCCCTATAGCTCAGGAGGCTGAGACAGGAGGATCACGAGTTCAAAGCCAGCCTCAGCAAAATCCAGGCACTAAGCAACTCAGTGAGACCCTGTCTCTAGATAAAATACAAAATAGGGCTGGGGATATAGCTCAGTGGTCAAGTGTCCCTGAGTTTAATCCATGGTATCCCCCCACATCCCCCCCCCCCACCAACAAAGCCTGGGGTAAAGATATTAAAAAATATAAATAAAGGAAATGTTAGATAGCTTAGACTATAGCTTTAGGAAAGACGTATACCAAGAAAGAGAGTCCATATGAGAAAAATCACTTTTGACGTTTTGGTAGGGTAGTGAAGAGGCAAATTGAATCGCTTAAAAATGGTATAATTTTGATATATTTGATTCTGCATGACAGCCAATTAGAGAAGAAAGCATTTTCCATTTCCTTGTTTGGTAGATGTTTGTGCCCTGATTGATGAAGTGGTGAATATCAAAGAGCTAGTTTGAAAGATTGAAGTCCAAAAGTTGTCTGTTGTATTTTGTACCTGTAGGGAATAGGGCATTGTTGTTTGTTTGTTCTTTTGTGTGTGTGTGTGTGTGTGGCGGGGGGTACTATAGATCAAAGCTGGTGGCCCTCTACTGCTGGGTCATACCCTCGGCCTTATTTATTTATTTATTATTTATTTGGGAATTGAACCACTGAATTTTACTACTGAGCTACATCCCAATCCTTTTTCTCTTTTATTTTGAGACAGGGTCTCATTAAGTTGCTGAGGCTGGCACCAAACCGTGATACTTCTACCTCACCTTACCTAGTTGCTGTGATTATAGGTGTGTGCCATCATGCCCAGCGGGGATCTGTTCTTGCAAATGTGCTTAGATGACCGTCTTTTTTAAAAAGAAAGATGTAGTTGGTGATACACAGTTATAATCCCAGCTGTTCTGGAGGCTAGACAGGAGGATCACAAATTTTGAGGCCAGCCCAGGCAGCTTAGTGAGACCCTGTCTCAAAAATGAAAAATGCTGGTGATGTAACTCAGTTACTGAGTGCCCTTGGTTTCACTCCCCAAAGCTTTTTTTTTTTTTTTTTTTAAAGTCCTGTGTTTCTGAGTTTTATAGAGGGTTCCTAGTTTAGGGAGATTCCTACATAACAGTACTAAGAATGATTTTTGTTTGTTTGTTTGTTTGTTTGTTTAATCCGTGCATAGACTTTGTTGATAATATCACCAAACTTGTCCAAATGACGACTCTTTTCTCTGTCTCTTCCAATACCTCATTATCCTATTGAATCTTTCTTGTTTCATCCATTTATATACTTAAATTGTGCTCTCCTGACTCCATACAGGCCAGTCTCAATCCTGCTACATTACCATTTTGCTGTGCATAAACTATATGTAAGGACAAAGCAGATGTTCTGCATAAACCATATTATTTATATAGTTCAGGCACAGTGACCCATTCATATTATTTAAGGAAAATTTTATATCATTGGAAGGAGCTATTAACTGTTAAGTCAGCCTTATAAGCAGACTTTTTAAAGGATAGCTACATTGAACTACCTTTCTTCTTGGGGGAGTCTAGAATTTTGGTATTGGTAGGGAAAGGATACCCATGTAGCCAGCCCCCACAAGAAAAAACCTTGGGTGTTGAATTTCTAATGAGATTTCCTGGTGGACAGCATTTCAAATGTGTTGTCACAACTTGTTGCTATTTGGATTAAGTGCATCTTGAATAGATTCTTGAATCTATTTTTATATCATATTAGAGGAATAGTGTTTTTATTTTTTTCTAAATAATACCTGTTTAATTTTCTGAGGTATATTGACCAAGTCTGTTTTATTTTTAATATTTTTAAAGTTTTATTTTTGATTGACACAGTAGTTATACGTATATAAGGTATAGTGTAATGTTTTGATATACGTAGGCATTGTTTGCTTATTTATTTACTTATTTATTTAGGTTTTAAGAACTTTGATCATTTCCCCTCTCCAGCGTTGAACTTTATCAGTTAGGTGAAGAATACTTAATTATATCAATTGTCTTCATGTAGGAATGATTTCTTTTTTTCCAACTGGTGTTCTGAATCACTTTATTTGTCCTAAGTCTGCTTGGTCTTCTGGCTTCAAGTTTAATAGCCAAAGTTATATAATGTATTACAAGTATAGATCTTTTGTACTTTTGTTTTGAACATATTTTTTGAATTCCAGTATTTTGTTGAATTTGTTAATGGCAGAAGCATGTATGTTCCAGAAAGCAAGTCTACTTTACTTGGGAACATTTTTATAACCTTTTTAAACTCTTAAATTATAATAAACAATCAGGTATGGTGGCATATGCTTGTAATTCCAGCTGTTCAGGAGGCTGAGGCAGAAGGATCACAAGTTTGAGGCCAACCTGGGCAACTTAAAGATAACCTGTCTCAAAATTTTAAAATGGGCTAGAATGTAGCTCAGTGACAGAGTGCTTGCCTAGCATATGTGAAGCCCTGAATTCAGTCCTCCAAAATTATGACAGTTTAGCATGCTTTCCCTCTTTCCTTATTTTTAACTGAAGGAGAATAAGAATTTTTAGTTTGTTTAAATTAGAGGCTTTTAACATTGTAGCATTTCATCAGAAATTTTTATTTCAGTATCTTATAGTTAATCAGAGTGAGGCAATAGATTGGCTGCTGGCATTAATCCTCTGCATTCAAGTCATATTATTCTTAACTATTCAGAATGAGCAGAGTTCATATTCCCCTGAGTTGCTTAAAGTACTATAAATGCCACATACCAATGCTAGAATTCTTTATTTGGAAATTTTAGAGTAGAATGGTAACACTAATATTGTTCTTTCTCTTAAATCTTTTTGTGGGTAGGGGTTTACAGGGGATTGAACGGGGGCGGGGGGCACTTTACCACTGAGCTACATTCCCAGTTCTTTTTATTTTTTTCTTTTGAGACAGGGTCTCACTTAGTTGCTAAGCCCGACCTTTTATTTACAATCTTGTCTCAGCTTCCCAAGTCACTGGGAATTGAAGTACTCAAACCAAGCCTCCTTTCCATGTTGTATAAACAATAGTAGACCCTTCGATCTCTCTGTAACTATCCTGTGCATATAAACAACAGAAAGTTTATTCTTAATACCCATCTTATCACTTCAAATAGTCTGTTTCTGACCTGTAAGTGAGCTTAGAAGAAAGAACAAAATAGGATTAAGACCTCTATACTTTTATTTGTGTTTTAAGAGTTATCTCTTTTTCTTTAGTGTTTGGTCTGTTGCTGTCTTACCCTAAAAGTATATATTTGCAGTGAACTAAGCAAAATAGTCTCTGGCTTTAGGATTATAACTGATAGCCAAGTCATAGATGTGTACAAAAATTATGTTAGAGTATGAAAAGTGCAGTAATACTTTACGTATGATGGTGGCACAAAGGAGAGATGAATCAGTTCGAGTGAGTCAGAAAGCTTCACAGAGGATGTGTTTGAATAGCTGAAAAGTCATTTATTTGTGTGTGTGTGTGCGTGCTCACACTTGATTCAAGGAATTGAACCCAGAGCCTCATACATGTTGTAAGCACTGCAAGCACTCTACCACTAAGCTATACCCAAGACCCCTTAAAAGTCTTAAAGAATGAGTAAAAAAAAGGTCTGGAAGGATTTTTGTCAGTAAATATGTATGTGAGAGGTTAAGGAAGGTGTAATTATGGGGGTATTATGTGTAAAGGGAATAAAGTACACAGCAAAAATAGCACATATGTTCCAGACAGCAAATGGCATGAGTATCATGGGGTGCATGTGGAGGAGTGGTATGTGGAGAGGGCACTATGTTAAACAGCTTCATAGGACATACTCAAAGTTTTTTAATATTATCCCATTTGCATTGAGGAGCCATTAAAGGGTTTTAGGTAAGAGGGTAACAACACTATCATGCCAGGAAAGCACTTTACCACTGAGGCCTTGGGTTGATCCCCAGAGCTGCAAAAAAAAAAGTAAAAACGAGAGTAACACTATCAGTTTCACTTTAGAAAGATCCTTAAAGGCAGCTTGGTGAAAGTATAGTTGAATTTAGGAGGATTACTGCCAATAATTTAGGTGAAAATTGGTGAATGCTTGAACGGAGACAGTGGATTGAGAAGGAAGGGTACAGTTGAAGACAATTCTGTGAAATGGAATTCAGTCCTTTATTTTCCTCTTTGCAGTAGTGAGGATTGAACTCAGGGACACTTTACCACTGAGCTATATTCCCAGTTTTTTTAGTTTTGGTACCAGGGATTAAACCCAGGAGGCTGAACAACTGAGCCACATCCCCAACCCCTTTTTATATTTTATTTAGAGTTAGGGTCTCAGTGAATTGCTTAGAGCCTTGCTAAATTGCTGAGACTGACTTTGAATTTACAATCCTCCTGCCTCAGCCTCCCAAGCCGCCAGGATTATAGGCGTGCGCCACCGCACCTGGCTCTTAGTTTTTATTTTGAGACAGGATCTTGCTGAGTTTCCCAGGCTGGGCTTGAGCTTTTTTTTTTTTTTTTTTTTTTTTAATATATTGTTTAAGTTGTGCCTTTATTTATTTATTTAATTTATGTGATGCCGAGGTTGCTGAACCAACCCCAGCCCTGGGCTTGAACTTTTAATCTTCCTGCCTCAGCCTCCTGAGTAACTGGAATTTCAGGCATATGCCACCATGCCTGATAGAATCCAATTCTTTAGAAAGTGATTGGATATGGAGTGGCAGAAGAAATGTTCTAGATTTCTGATTTGATCAGCTCACAGAGTAGATCATGAACTCGGGTTAGGACTATAGGAGGAGGAACAGATGTCTAGCAGGCAGATGGATAATAGGGGTCTAAAATTCTGCCGTGATGTAAAGAGAAATTTTAGTTTTTAGTATGCCCAAGATGATGAAAATCTTAGCTGCATCTTAGATCATTGAAACTTTGTGTAGAGGAAGGATCCCAGAATAGAGTCTTGGAGAAGGCACCAGTTAAGGTTTGGGTAGAGGAGATAGCAGGGGCCCTTTGTGCTTTGTGATAGGAAGGGTATTACCATTTGAGTTTACCATAGTTTTCTCTTTCAGGAATGGTAGCGCTATTGGCCTTCCAGTTCCACCTATCACAGCCTTAATCACCCCAGGTCCTGTTCGTCATTGCCAAATTCCTGACTTGCCTGTGGATGGGAGCCTGCTTTTTGAATTTCTTTTCTTCATCTACCTGTTGGTTGCTCTGTTCATTCAGTACATCAACATCTATAAAACTGTGTGGTGGTATCCTTACAATCATCCTGCCTCTTGTACTTCACTGGTAAGTCTTCATAGGCCTCTAAGTTTTTTAGGTCACTCAGGCAAATTTTTTTCTTATTTTTCTTCTAAAAATGTTTTTCTAACAAACATCAATTTTTTTTAGAAATAATACTTCATGATAAGATTTTTGAAATATAAATTAAAACACAACATTTAAATAATTTATTGTAATAATATTGCAGAAAGGTTTCCATATCTAACTTTCTCTATCCCATATTAAATTTGAGCTACATACTTCATGCATCCTTGGCTAGACGTAAAATTTGTTTAACTGGGATAGAGAAAGTGTAACATGTAAAGTTAACATGTCATTATGATTAAATTCCAGCAACTTTACCTTTTAAATGACTGAATATGTATAATGGTATCTTCTGTGACAAGTAAGCCCCCAAATATGTAATGCTTCTAAAAATAACAGTCTGAAACAGTTGTCCATGTGGTCAATCAGGGGACTGAGGGTGGTGAAGCCTGCTATTTTCCAACATGTGGCCTTCAAGGTAGCTGTGGTTCATTGCTCTCAGCCATAATGGTGAAAGAGCATAGGGCATTTATAAAGGAAAGTTTCTTATGGTCCAGGCTCCCATCATTTCCACATGTCCACTCATAACTGTAAGGGAGGCTAGAAAATAATAGTCCTTTAGCATGTATTGTTAACCTGAATGAAATTGAATTATTTTACAAAAGTAAAATTGAGATGGAAACTAGCTATTTCTACTGAAGTACATAAAAACATGTAAATTTCATTTTTTTGTGGGGGTGGGGAGGATAGTACTAGGAATTGAACTCAGGGGCACTCAACCTCTGAGCCACATCCCCAGCCCTATTTTGTATTTTGTTTAAAGACAGGGGTCTTGCTGAATTGCTTAGGCCTTCACTTTTGCTGAGGCTGGCTTTGAACTAGTGATCCTCCTGCCTCAGGCTCCCAGGCTGCTAGGATTACAGGTGTGCATCACTGTGCCAGGCTCGTGTTGTAGGTTTCTTCTGCTTTCTCTGCATTTATTTAGGAGGGCCCTGATAATCTTGATACAAAGAAGGTTCTCCATAGATGAGCATGTAAAATTTCTTAAAGGCTAGTTAGATGACTTGACATGTATGGGATTGGCAATGGCAGGCAGATTTGGTTGGGTGATAGAGATATTCTTTAGAGCAAAGAATACTTTTGTCTTGAACATTTTTTATGTGTGTTTTGGGCTCAGAAAATTTGAAAACCTTTCTAATGTGGTAGACATAGAAAAGGAAATATGGTCCCAAATCTTTAAGATAGTATGAGAAGGGAGCTGGGCATGGTAGTGTATTCCTGTAATCCTGGCAACTCAGGAGACTGAGCCAGGAGGATTGCAAGTTGAAGGCCAGCCTCAGCAACTGTCTCAAAATAAAAAATAAAAAGGGCTGGGGCTGTAGCTGTAGTAGAGCACCCCTGAGTTCAATGCCCAGTACTAGAAAAAAAAAAATAGTATGAGAAGGGAATAAAAAATTTTATTTTAAATATTTGTATCACTTGATTGTTCCTGGAATTAATTATTAAGACTTTTCTTTCTGCTGAAATACATAAAAACGTAAAAAAATATGTTGTAGGTTCTTAATGTACTTCAGAAAGATCAGCGCTAATAGTTCATTTCAGGAACAACCAAGTGATATTAATATTTAAAATTAAATATTGACCATGTATGTATTTAATATGTGATGAGCATCTGTTTAAGAATTGTAATGAGTTAGTACCAGATTTATTTTCATATATATATATGTATATATATATTTTTTGTCTTTTCCTACCTGAATTGTAAGTTTATTGAGTATAGGAACTATATACTTCATCCATCCTTGACATGAAGTAGTTTTTTGCAAGGGAGTTTGGGACAGGAACCATTAGTTAGCTAGGAGTCAGTGCCTAATTTACTATGATTGCAGAGGGAACAAGTAATAATCTCTGCCATTTCCATTGCCTCTCACACCATAGTAGAAAGTAAGATCCAGAAGAGCAGGAACCTTGATTTTTGTTTTCAGAATATTATACCTAGCATATTTTGGATGCTAGGTATATCGTATTTATTGAATTAACTCATTGAGAAATTCAGTTTTTTATTTTGGAAGGAATTGTAGAAACCTGCAAACCTTTTGACTATCAAAAGGAAAATATGTCCCAATTTTGTTAGTTTCTAAAATATTGTTACTAAAGGTTTTGTTTTGCTTTTATCACAGTTTTATGTATATATATGTACATATACACACATACACACACACCCATATAACTAGAAGGAACTATAGATGGCATCTAAGTAATGATGTTATTTTATAGAAGAAATCAAATGTAAGGCATATTTCTAAATCATTATAAAGATTAAATAAATATAATTGATGTACCAACTAGTATTTTAGTAGATGTACAGTTAGATTAAGTTTTTTTTTTTTTTGTACTGGGGATTGAACCCAGGGGCACTCCACCACTGAGCCACATCCCCAGCCCTATTTTGTATTTTAATTAGAGACAGGGTCTCATTGAGTTGCTTAGGGCCTTGCTAAGTTGCTGAGGCTGGCTTTGAACTCGCGATCCTCTTGCCTCAGTCTCCCAAGTGCTGGGATTACAGGGATTACAGGTGTGCGCCACTGCGCCTGGCTAGTAGACTAAGTTTGAATAAAGAAACAACCACAGTAAACAACCACGGTAACTCCTAAAAGCTATGAATCCTGACCGATACATTGAATTTGACACATAAATCAGGTAATTTAGATGAATTGTTATTGTCATAATTCTTTAGGTTATGATTTGTTAACTCAAAGCTGTAATCTTTTCCTTTTAATATAGTAGAGTTTCAAAAAAAGGACAGGAATGCATTCCAGATAGTTTAAAACAGTGTTTGGAAAGTTTAAGCAATTAGTCTTGAAAGGAGAAGTGCAAAGGAGGCAGTCTCTTCATCTCAAATTTCTGTGTTCCGTAAGAGTAAGAGGAACTAAGGAAGATCTTTTGAGGAAGCAAACCTCTATTTGTGTAGTAATTCAGCTTGATACACATTGTATTTCTTTTTGATGCCATTCTTCCTTTTATAGAATTTTCATCTCATTGATTATCACCTGGCAGCGTTCATCACAGTGATGCTTGCAAGGAGGCTTGTATGGGCCCTCATCTCAGAGGTAACAGTTTATTTACTATGTTCTATTGCTTTTTGTAACAGCGACAGTGGGTTCAGACTGAAAATGTGAAATGTTCAATATAATTTGAAAATAACTTTGAATTCATTTCTTTATTCCTATGAGTTGTGCTAGTTCTTGAAAAAAAAAAGTGTGTCTGCAATATATTTTTTTTTATTCACACAATTCATATAATCTTACATATACATAGGGTAATACTGTCTGTCTCAGTCTACTATTTTTTCTGCAATACATTTAGAATTCAAATGTGCAATAACTCAAGAGAGTTATTAGAAATTAAGTTTGTAGGAGTTTAATTTCAGCTTCTGGATTTTTTTTTTTTAAAGCCAAAAGATGCCTTTATTTTAGCTGGCCAGCGTCGATCCCCTCTGCATTCTGGGGCAGGCAATAGCGCTCCTCCTGGCTCTGCTGCATCTCCAACTCTGGGGGACAAGCCTGGAATGAATGGGTTATTGAGAAGCGTCCACTCAGATTGGGTTCTGTCCTGGACGGTTCCGAGCTTTGGTGGTGAAGCTTCTGGATTTTTTGGCACCATCTTTTTAATTTTAATAGTTCCAGTGAAAATAGGATGAATTCAATTTTAGCTAACATTCACTTGAAATGGTTTATAGGCCATTTGTGAAATTTGCCAACAAGAAACATTTGTAGTCCAGTGTGGTGGTACACACTTGTAATCCCAGCAACTTGGGAGGCTGAGGCAGGAGATCAGAAGTTTGAGACCAGCCTCAGCAACTTAGCAAAGCCCTCAATAACTTAGACTCTGCTTGAAAATAAAATATAAAATGGTCTGGGGATGTGGCTCAGTGGTAAAGTGCCCGTGGGTTGGTTGGTTTGTATTTACTAAAACTTACAATTTGAGATTTATTAAAAGTTTGAATTAAAGGGCTGGGGATATAGCTCAGTTGGCAGAGTGCCTGCCTTGTAAGCACAAGGCCCTGGGTTCAATCCCCAGCACCGCAAAAAGAAAAAAAAAAAAAGTTAGAATTTCAAAAAGTAGTGTTAAAATTTGCATAGGCGTAATCAGAACATTAGAATCTAAGTTTACTGAACAGAGGAGGAAAGATTTGGAATATTAAATTATTTTATTAAATTAAAAGTTGCTGATAGAGTTGTCTTTGGTATCTTTTTTCATACACTTATAAGCACCAGGGAGGGAGGAAAATGTACTTTTGTAAGATTTTTGTATATTGTACCGTGATTATGAAAACAAAAATGTTAGCTTAAGTGGCTAATAATTTAAATCTTGAAAATTGTATTTCAGTTTGAAATTTTTAAATGGATAGTTCCTATAATGACAAATGACAATATACTTTTTTCTTCCAAAACATACACAGAAGTCTTTGTGAGTGTAAGCTCTGATTCCTGTGATTACAGAGTAATTGAAGATGTTAAGTCATGATCTGAAAGCCATTAAGATAACTGGGAAACAGTTTCTCTTGGTGGAAAAGGATGTAACTTAGCCTTTTTCTCAGGTTCAGTATTTAGGTGATGAAAACAGATACTTACTTTTGGATATGTTGAGAAAGAACTTTCTTTAGAGGAACTCAATGGATTTTTTGTTTACATCTGTTAAAACAGGCAGGAAATGACATGTTTTATCCCTTCAGTTGCTTAGAAATTCTACTTGTGTATGTTGATTTAGTGTTAGTATGTAAACCCTTCATAATTGGAGTTTCTACTTTGTTGCTACAAAGGCTAGAACTTGAAGCATTTTGTTGTCTTTCTTTTGTGTGTGTGTGTGTGTGTGTGTGTGTGTGTGTGTGGTACTGAGGATTGAACACAGGGCCTAGTGCATGCTAGGCAAGCTCTCTACCTCTAGGCTACATCCCCAGCCCTTTTTATTCTATTTTGAGAAGGGTTTTATTAAGTTGCCCAGGTGGTCTCAGGCTGTGATCCTCTTGCCTCAGCCTCCCAAGTTGCAGGGATTACAGGTGTATATCCCTGCACCTGGCTTCCTATCTTACTTTAAACACGGTTTTAAAAATGCTTGCTGGGTGTGGTGGTACATGCCTATAATCCCAGCAACTCAGGGGACTGAGGCAGGAAGATAAATTTTGCTAGCCTCAGCAACTTAGTGAGACTCTCAGTAGCTTAGTGAAATCCTGTCTTCAATTAAAAAATAAGAAGAACCAGCTGGGTGTGATGGTGGTACACCTATAATCCCAGTGGCTTGAGAGGCTGAGGCAAGAGGATCATGAGTTCAAAGCCAGCCTCAGCAAAAGTGAGGTGCTAAGCAACTCAGTGAAACTACAAAATGGGGCTGGAGAAGTGGCTTAGTGGTAGAGTGCCTCTGGGTTCAATCTCCAATAACCCCCTCCCCCGCAAAAAAAAACGGCAGATGGAGCAAAATGTATTTGTTTACATACAAATAAATTGTCTCCGAAAAGAGATACAGAGTAATATCAGACTGCTGCCTGCTGGTGGCTGGGATACAGGAGCAGCATCAGTGAAGTTTTTCACTACTAAGCACTATATGTTTGTCTTTTGAGTGATGTGGTTATATTACCTGTTTAAAATTTAAAAATCAGATGTATATAGTAGTGCTTTCCTAAAATAGCTAAATTAAATGGCTTAAACCCATCATAATCATTTTTCTTTCCTTCCATTAAAATACACTTGCATTCTTATATCACAGAAAGGCTTGCTGCTCTGAGAAAGACCATTTTTAAGGAGAGGCTGGAGGTAATTAATTTAGAAAGATAAATATTCAGCTGGAGAACCACTTCTCCATCTAGGTAGACTCTTGTTTATTCACCTCCTGGCCAACCCTACTTCTGTGTACTTGCTTCACAAGACTAAAAATAAATCCAACTATTTTACCAACTTGAGGCAACTCTTTAAAAAAAAAAAAAAAAAAAAAGGGTTGGTTTTTTTTTTTTTTTTTTTTTATTTGTTTGTTTGTTTGTTTGGCACAGGGGTGCTTTACCACAGCCCCATCCTCAGTCCTTTGTAATTTTTTATTTTGTGACAGGACCTCACTAAGTTCTTAGTGCCTCACTAAGTTGCTGAGACTGGCCTTGAATTTCAGATCCTTCTTCCTCAGCCTCTGGAGTTGATGGGTGTGTGCCAGCATGCCTGGCAAAACATTATTTTTCTAAATAGAAAAACAGTGTATTTTATTGAAAAGATTGTAATCACTAGAATTTAAAGCATAAAATTAAAAATTACAGTCCCATTGTTGAGAGTTACATTTTGGTTTATTTCCTTCTAATGTATATATACATTAAAGATTAATATACATATATATTTAAATGTATTCGGGAACATTATATGTATACTTTCCTCTTAACATAGTATTTTGAATAATTTTCTAACCTTCCTAGCTCTTATTTATCTTTTAGGTTGCAGCATAAATATCACTTTCTAGGTGCTGGGTTGTGTCTCAGTGGTAGAGCGCTTGCCTAATATGTATGAGGCCCTGGGTTCCATTCTCAGCACCACATATAAATAAATGAATAAAAATAAAGGTCCATTAACAACTAAAAAAACATTTTTAAAAAATCACTTTCTAAAGAAAGTCTTCTCAAGTAGGGTCTCCTGTTTTTTCCTATCCTGCTGGCTTATGCTTTTCCTGTAACACTCATCACCACTGTAAAAATAATTGTCCAGATTTAAGTTTAGTATGTGTTTTTCTTGGCTGGGCAGCTTCATAAAGATAAGTTCTTATTTGTCGTGGTTACCACTGTATCACCAGGATCCATCACATAAAGAACTTGGGTTCTGGAATAAGGCAAAATCAAACTCGGCTGCTTTGCTGACATGGGCAAAAACAGTCTTTTATTTCTAACCCAGTACTTTTTCAAATAGAGGCAATAGAATAACTCCAGGGCTTATATAACTTCCCTAGACTTTAAAATACAAGGTGCATTGGCATGAGTTATGTATCAGGGGAGTGATATGAAACTATTTGCTCTGCTATGACTCAGAACAGCTTGGATTTTTTCTTCCACAGTTTGAGGCTTAAGCAGTCCAAATGTGAAGTATTTGTTTACTTCACATTTTAAAGTGCTATATATATATGTGTATACACCCCCACCCTGCCCCTGTCCTCTGCGCATGTGCACGCACGCACACACACACACAGAGTCATGTGTCACTTAACTGTAGAGGTAAAATCTGAGAAAGACATTATTAGGTGAAATCCTCATTGTGCAAATGTCATAGAGCACACTTACACAAACTTGGATGACATATGTTAATCATTCCTTGTGGCCTCTTACTGCAGTGTAGAGCTGTGGTAAATGCAAGCTCTGTGGGTCTGCTGCCAGAGTTAAACAGTACAGTGTTTTGTTTTATTTATTTATTATTATTATTTTTTACTTTTACAGACTGCATTTGGATTCATTGTACACAAATGGGGTACAATTTTTCATTTCTTTGGCTGTACACAGTGTAGATTCACACCATTCATGTAATCATACATGTACATAGGGTAATAATGTCTGTCTCAGTCTACTATCATTCCTTCTCCCACACCCACCCCATTTCCCTCTCAGTGTAGTGTTTTATAGTAAACTTTTTTTAAAGAGTAGGAACATACTTTTAAATAATGTAGTAAAAATATAGTAAGTACGCAAACAAGTAATAGTAATAGACAACTATTACTCATTATTATAATAACACTCATTATTGAGTGTTATGTACTGTATATAATTGTGTTTGTTATACTTATAAAAGTATAGAACTGAGCTGCATATATAGCTCAGTTGGTAGAGTGCTTGCCTCACATGTACAAGGCCCTGGGTTCAATCCCCAGCACTGGGGGGAAAAAAAAAAAACACAACAAAGCAGTATAGGACTGGCAGCATAGTAGGTTTGTTTACACCAGCATTACCACAAACATATCAGTAATACTATGTGCTGTGATGTGATGACAGCTGTGATATCACTAAGACAATAAGAATTTCCAGTTTCATTTAATATCTTTTCTTTTTTTTGAGATGTGTTGTTGGTTATGTTGTCCGGGGTGGCCTCTGACTCTTGGACTTGAGTGTGATCCTCCTGCCTCAGCCTTCTGAGTAGTTGGGATTATAGGGATGTGCTGTGCACCAGACTCTCCCTGTAATTTTATGGAAACACAAATTTTATGTTTTGACAAGTGTGTTTCCTTATTACATTTAGTCAGTTTTACAGATTTAGGATTTAAGAAGAATGTTTGAACAGATATAAAGGATTGGAAGTGTTTACGCATTTTTTTCATATGTGCAAAAGTTAAACATATAGGGATCTGTCAAAGAAGATGTGTTTATTTTGTGAAACTTCGGTAATTTTTTAAACATTAACTCAGCAATCAGATTAGAGGTGAGGATTCAAAGACAAATAGAAATACTGTTGGTGCTATTGAGACCCTCAGCAGTCTGGTTGGAAGTAAGACAGATAAATTATTGACTCTCCATCTGTATATACATACAAATCACCTGGGAGATTGTTAAAATACAGATTTCTTGATTCAAATTTTTGTTCCGTCCATTCAAAGAGAAAAGTTGTTAGGAATTTACGTGTTCACAAGCAGCTCGAGTGATTCTGATGACTGGTCCATGGACCATACTTTGATGAGAAGCCCTAGTGGAAACAAATTGGATGATAATGATGAGAACTTAAAGCAGGTCTGTGTGAGGGACTATGTGGGTAACAAGGAGGAAGTGACCAGTTGCCTGGAGAAGACTGAATTTTCAAGAATTAGAAAGATAAGGTGGGATGCAACAGTTTTCTTTTTTTCTTTCTTTTTTTTTTTTTTTGGTACAGTTTAGCTTCCACTGAACCTACTACCCTTATTTTTGTTACAGTGCTTTTAAATAAGATAATTTATAAAATGTACCTTTGATGCTTCTAAACTTTCAGGCCACAAAGGCGGGTGCAGCATCTATGATTCACTACATGGTTCTGATATCAGCTCGCTTGGTGCTTCTTACTTTGTGTGGATGGGTACTTTGTTGGACCCTAGTCAATCTCTTTCGAAGCCATTCAGTACTTAATCTCCTCTTCCTTGGCTACCCGTGAGTACTCCTGTTTTGCAATTAATAAATCTTTAGAAGTTATTTGGGTCATTCAAATAATACTATAAAAGATGAAAGAATGAAATTCTTCAAATATAAATTAAGAGTTCAAAAAATTAGAAAACCAGTGGATATGATAGCCATGGAATTTGTTTTCTAAGCTAGGTTGATTGGGACAACAGGCATAAACTAGAACTATCCTGGGAAACTGAGAAGTATGGCTATCCTACCAGTGGAGAGGTGGTTGTTTTCCCTTTTGTGATACTGGGGATTGAACCTAGCAGTGCTTTACCACCAAGCTGCATATCTACTTCCTTTTTAATTTTAAATTTACAGTGCTTCACTAAGTTGCCTAGGCTGACCTTGAACTTGTGATCCTCTTGACTCCTGAGTCCCTGGGATTACAGGTGTGTTATAGGTGTGTACCTTCATGCCAGCTTAGTGGAAGGATGTATTTATTTATTTTACAGTACTGGGGATGGAACCCAGGGCCTCATGTATGCTTGGCAAGCATTCTACACAGAGTTATATACTGTTGAAATTTATTTTGAGACAAGGTCTTGCTTTTTGCCCAGGTTGACCTTGAATTGGGATCCAGCTGCCTAGGCCTCCCAAGTAGTGGGGATCATAGGTGTACACTACCATACTCAGTGAGAATATTTTAATTTAGCTCTGTTTACCAGGTAAAGGTGTCAAGTTTCATAGGATTACCATCATCAAAATGGCTAGCAGACTTTTTCATTTCAGTTTAGGTATATGAAGAAGCTTATCATCATCATCATCATCATTAGGTACTGGGGATTGAATCCAGGGTGCTTAACCACTGAATCACATCCCCAGCCCTTTTTAATTTTTAGTTTGAGACAGGGTCTCATTAAATTGCCAACGCTGCCTTTGAACTTGTGATCCTCCTGCCCTCAGTCTCCCAGGTTTGCTGGGATTACAGGCATACCCCACTGTGCCCAGCATTCATAGAGTTTGAATTGTAATGAAGGGCCAGGCACAGTGGTGCACAACTAATCTCACTGACTTAGGAAGCTGAGGCAGGAGGATACCAAGTTCTGGGCCAGCATAGATACCTTAGCAAGAGCCTATCTCAAAATAAAGAAAAAACAAAATAGAAAAAACTGAGGATGATGCTCTGTGGTAGAACACCCCTTAGTTAATTCTTAGCACCAATAAATAAATAAATGGTAATGAGGGAAGACAGAACAAGAAAAAAGAACCACCCTAGAATCAAAAACCTAATAAGCATGTATGGAGGGATAAAATCTATGGAGAAAAATAACCAGAAAAAGAGAGCTAGAGTGCCTTTGAGAGTGGGGTGAGTGATACACAGTATGGAAGCAGGAAAGCCCCTCACTAAGGAGACATTTAAGTTGAAGGGCAAGCTATGTCAAAAATTTCTACATATACACAAAGATTTGTATTAGGAGAATCTTTGTCACATTATTTATACTAGTGAAAAATAAAAAAGACAACTTGTTTCTGGGCTGGGATGTAGCTCAGTGATAGAAAACTTACCTAGCATGTGTACGGCCTTGGGTTTGAACCCCAGCAAAAAATGTCATGTGAAACTCACAGCAACAACCTGTTTCTATCAAGTGAGAAATGGATTAATTATGGTATATTGATAGGAATCCTATAATATCTTTAAAATTTCTTAGGGAAAAATATTTAGACATAAGAAAATAGTATATACATACAAGGTGAAATATCAGGATGAAAAACAGTTTGTACTGTATGAGATCAAATACATAAAAGAAAAAAGTATATATAACCATGTATAAAGCTTATATGTTGGACGAATGTGTACCCACTAATAAAAATGATTATTTCTAGGTGGCTTATGTTTTGTTATCATGATTTTTCTTTAGTTTCTACTTCTACAATGCGTATGTACTGCTTTTGTTGTAAACAATGAAAAATTTTCCTTCTCAGACAAGGAATTTACCATTGGCAAAGTTCCTATTATGTTTACTCTGGTGCATCATGACTATTTTATTGACATAGTTATACAATGTGTTCTTAGGTGTTGTCTGTGGTCTCATTTTCATGTTCTCCTTGTCTTACAGGTTTGGTGTTTATGTTCCTCTCTGTTGTTTCCACCAAGATAGTAGAGCTCATCTTCTTCTCACAGACTATAACTATGTGGTTCAGCATCAGGCAGTAGAAGAAAGTGCCTCAACTGTGGGTGGCTTGGCCAAATCCAAAGACTTCCTCTCCTTATTGCTGGAGTCTCTGAAAGAACAGTTTAATAATGCCACACCCATCCCCACCCATAGCTGCCCCCTATCTCCAGACCTCATTCGCAATGAGGTAGAATGTCTGAAAGCAGATTTTAACCACAGAATCAAAGAAGTTCTCTTCAACTCCCTCTTCAGTGCCTACTATGTTGCATTTCTCCCCCTGTGTTTTGTGAAGGTAAGCAGTTATTTTGCTTTGTGTGCTCCCTGGATTTGTGTGTGAATTAAATAACTGGGTATTTCTTGTTTAATCCCCCTTTTCTCTGTCTCCCCTTTGGCAGCCTGGATGGTGGAGTTCGGCTGCATCTGGAGTGCACTAAAACCGCTCCTGGTTGGCGGATAGGTATTTCCATATATGTGATGCACCCCGTGGTGGTCCCCTCTTTCTTTTTTTCCTTTCTTTCCAATTTTTTTTCCCTGTTTTTTTTTTTTTTTTCTTTTTTTTTTTTTTTTTTTTTTTTTTTTTTTTCTTTTTTTTTTTTTTTTTTAGTTTCCAGGGAGAGTAAAAATTGTAATTATTATAGAAAAAATATGTAGCAGCTTAAGAGAACCAAGGATTCAATAGAATTCAGCCTATTGTGGTTGATCTAACAGGGTTATGAGGAATTTCTTGAATTTAATCTAACCTTTATTTATCTAAACTTCAGTTTACTTTAATAGAAAGGAAAAATGGTCTGGATGTCACTTGAGCCCAAAATCTTTTGGGACATTTTAATGTCCTTCCTTTGCCCATTCAGAAGCACTTCTGCAGCCGGAGTGGTCCTTCAGAAGCACTCAGTTCTTCTAGAAAGGAAACATTTAAAATATAATTGCCTCTCCCTCCCAGCCCTAATTCATACAGCCAGAAAGTCAGGTTGAAGGATTTTGGAGGACTCTGCTCTTGAACTTTCTGCACGGACATCAGGACAACCAGTGCATGTTGACTAAGTGTGGCATTTGTCTGCAGGGCATATATACACGCACCCATCCTGTGTCTGATGCTGGTGCATGGATCATTTCTGTCTCTTTTGATCTCTTTCAGAGTACCCAGTACTATGACATGCGCTGGTCATGCGAACACCTCATTATGGTGTGGATCAATGCTTTTGTCATGCTTACCACGCAGTTGCTGCCGTCAAAATACTGTGATTTGCTTCATAAATCAGCTGCTCACCTGGGCAAGTGGCAGAAGCTAGAACATGGGTCCTACAGTAATGCTCCACAGCACATGTGAGTAGGGTAGAGGGTAAACCATGCAACACATTTCTACATGCTGCTTATCATGTTTATTTGCTTTGTATGTCATTCTGTTCTTGGCTTTGAACATTTTTTAGTTTTTGTCTACATGGATGCTTGTCATCATGCTAAACTGAATACAGGATACATTAACTCATTTCTACCACCATACCCAGCCCCTTCTCAAATGTGTCCTACTTTCAGCTACCCAGTTACTCTAGAGTATGTAATTTGTGTCCTAAGCAGTACTTCAGAGTTGTCTTTCAGTCTTAACTGTTTGCCCAAATTGAAAGAGTCATGATATATTTTAAATTCTTTTTATAAGACTTTAAGGTTTGTCTTCTCATTTGCATTGCCACAGCAAGTTGATAGCTACTCATCTCATACCTAAGACAGCTGGAATTTGCTTCTCTCATCTTTTCTAATACATGCAGATTGGATTAGTAATTTTCCTTGCCTGTGTTTTTTCTGTTTTTTTCCCCCCCTTCCTAATTTCTCTACTGTTTCCCTGCCTCTCCTGTATTTAAATGAGAACTGTCCCTGGCTGTGAGTTCTAAGTTTTATTCTCATTGTGTCCCCTTATCAGACATTTCTCTGCATGGCCCCTGTGATCTAAAATGGCTAACTTTAGAACCCTTTTTTTTTTTTCTGTCACTTTTGAGCCCATCATCATGCCTATCTCTCAGACCCAGACCATCTTCATCTTCCTTCCTTGTGTAATTTGAACATTTCACAAATTTCATCCCCTACCAGTTTTTTCCTAATTAAGTGGGACAGATTGAGGTGACCTTCCCTTCCCCTCTCCCCCTCAGAGTTCTCCCTTCAATTATCTGCCTTGATGTCTGATACAGATTAGCACAGGCCTTCAAGCCCAGGAACTGAAAGAGATTGGGCCAGGCTGAAAAGAAACCCGACTGTGGGCAAAGGACAGATTTCAATAAAAATTGAAAATACAATCCACAGTACTAGTACTGTACATCTTCAGGCTACTGATGGCACATGGCCATGAGGTGTATCATCACTTTAATGCTGGTAAGTGTGAGCAAGGCTGGCGGAACATTTTCTGAACTGGGGAAGCTTCAGGGTGCTAGAATATATTTTTTAACATATCTAAACTGCTGCCCCAGTTCTTACTCTAGGAAACTAACCTTTCCAAAATCAGGAAGAAAAGAATTAACTTAGTTTTTTTTTGTTGTTGTTGGTTTTTTGTTTTTTTTTGTTTTTTTTTTTTTTTAATAAAGCTTAACCTGAAGATCCCCATTCCCATCCCAACTCCATTACATTGATACTGAAAAGATTGAAGCTTTTTCTTCCCTAACTTCTTTTCCCTAGGGAAACCTCTATAAAAATAAGCCAGGAAAGCAGTAAAAAGAAAATTCTATCTGTCAGTACCTTGTGTGTCTCTGTGTTCTACTGTATAGCTTCTCACATCTGTGAGGTATTTGAATTATCTGATAAGCAAACTGATTTTCTGTAGGTTTTAGGGATGTAATTCTTCAGTGAATGTCACATTAGTTTGACAGTGTATTAATTTCTTCTCTGGTCTCATTGCCATTGGCTTTCTCCTCTTGTTCGTTCCCTCTATCATGTCCACCAGTAGACAGCTCATTTGGGATGGAGATGAGAAGTCCACCTGCTTACATTCTATTTTCTGGCCCATGGATGCCTTACCGAAACATTTATGTCTGCTCATTCTCTTAAGCCTCTTGAGTCCTTCAGCACTGAGTCAACAGTATTACTTCACAAGTCTCTCTGTACTACATAGCAATGAAAGTACCATAACAAATCCTTTCTAACTTCTTCAAATTTGATCATGGAATTACTATATTTTCAGAATTCAGACAGATGAAGCCTTGAATATTTAATTCCTTTCATAGAAATATAACTGGCCTTGATAGACACAGTCTTATTTGTAATTGTCAATATGCTAACAGTGCATTTCTTTCTCCTTTAGTTGGTCAGAAAATACAATATGGCCTCAAGGGGTGCTGGTGCGGCATAGCAGATGTTTATATAGAGCCATGGGGCCTTACAACGTGGCAGTGCCTTCAGATGTATCCCATGCCCGCTTTTATGCAAGTACCACTTATATATTTTTAAGCATAACTTTAGGGGTAAGTGTTAGGAGGCCATTCTGTATATAAGCACATAGCAGAGTGGGTAACACATACTAGGAAAATAAGACATGGTAATTATAGCTGTTACTATAACAATGGCCCTTGTCCCATGAAAGTGTTGTTATTCTAGTCTTAATAGCTTGGCTCTTTTCTCTAAGTACATTGGAATTTATTAAATGTAATTTTGCTTGAAATAAGTAGGCTGTTATATAAGACTTCCTTTTTCATCTTAACAGTTTTATTTTGTAATAGTTTGGTTTAGTGGTATCCTTAAGATATATTGTATCTGTGTGTTTTAAAGTACTATTTAATATAGTAATGTGGTTTTTATTTTTTTATTTGACAGATATTTTTGTATGTATGTGTGTGTATATGTATAAAAGTAACATGTATGTATATTTATAATTTTTATTTTTATATATATACACATACATATAAGTTTTTTTTTTTTTTTCATTTTTTCTTCTCTTTAAAATACCTTAACTTGCCCCTTTGGAAGTCCGACAAATGCTATGATCTATAGCCTTTCACCTTTACATGGATTCAAAAGAGAAAAGCTTCAAAGTTAGAAAAGGAAAAAGCAATAGGTATGCACTAAACCCAGCTTCTTTCTCACTTGCACTTATGCCTTGGGTCATGTTTTATGTGGTCTTTAGTTTTCCAGAAATTCTGACTCTAGGAGACAGCAGCAATTACTTATAAAAGAAAGGCCAGCTGGTGGCCAGTGGGAATAGGGAAAAGAAGATAACTGTTGAGGACCATTCTCAGTAAAAATGTCCATAGTGTGGTGCATTGCTTTTGAGTAGAGATCATATTCTAGATAGAATTGGAGTTTTTTGTGTTTTGTTTTGTTTTGTTTTTAATATTTGTATCCTTTTCTCCCTCAGTCCCTCCGAGTTCCTTGTGAGGATACATGGACTTTCTAGTTCTGCAGGTGTTTGTTACTAAGGGACCTTTCAGTTACATACTGGGAACTTGCATCAGGGCAGGAAGGATCCTATAAATATATGATGGGGAAGGCAGGGTAGGTGGGCAGTTGGGAGGAGCACGGAGAAAGTTAAAGGCCCTAGGATGAGGAGACCACAGTGGCTCCTTCTTAACTCCCATGAACTTCCTTAAGATGGGAACAGACTTAAGTCACAACTACACAAGTATTTGATTTCTCCACAGGATATTTATTTAATTCAGATGGCTGCATTCTCTAGTTTTTATATTTGACTTCTATTCATCCTTGCTGTCCTCTTGAAAACTATAATAACAAGGTATTTTTGTTAGAATTTTCTGCTTGAAAAAAAAGTATTTTTCTTGCTAGTGTTGGACAGCTGAAGAATCAAGTGGAATCCATAGAAGAAAGATTAGGCAAGTTAACTAATTGCTGATTTTGCATGATCAAATAGTTTTTTGTTTTGTTTTGTTTTTGTTTTTTTGCAGGGCTGGGGATTGAACCCAGGGCCTTGTGCTTGCAAGACAGGCACTCTACCAACTGAGCTATATCCCCAGCCTAATAGTTAAATTCTAAAAGCAGTTCTTGAGCCACCTGCATATAAATGACCTGGCCCACTCTTGTCCCAATCCCCGCTTCTTCCCAGTACTGGGGGATGAAACACGGCCTCATTTATGCTAGGTGAAAACTGTTATCACCAAGCTAATCCTCAGGCCCTTTTTGTAGTGTATTTTATATAGGGTCTCAGTAAGTTGCCTAAGCTGGACTTGAACTTGTGATCCTCCTGCCTCAGCCTTCCAAGTAGCTGGAATTGTAGGCTTGTGCCACTGTACTTGGCACCTGACCCACTACTTTAAAAAGTAGTATTCAGGTCCTGTATCGTACTCTTCTGAATCAAGTGTCTCTGGAGGATCTTAGGAATTTATAGCATTTTCATATTTGGAAATGGTTTTTAGGCAGATTGAAGTTTAAGAACACTCATTTTAAATGTGCCTATTACCAATAGCTGTTACCCTTTAAAACCTGTCCACCTTTCTCCTTGTTCAGCTTATAGGTTACTGGCATGTTTAATGACACACCTTGCCGTGGAATCTGAAATTGCTTTTCTGAATCCTTCTAGAAAATTAATTGAGCCAGTCGTACACATGATACTGCTGAATATCATGTAATAAAACCCAAATTAAAGATTTTCTTTTTCCTGAAGAAGGGCCCTGAGACACTGTATACCTTTCAGAACAGTAATGATAGTTTGGCTTTATTCTCAAGTTTACACTCTTGAGATCAAACTTCCATCTAAATTAGTTCTTTTATATCTGAAATACTACCATTAGTATAGTCTCTCCTCACCTAAATTTAGGACTTGACTGGCTGAACTGAATTGTTAGATAATGTTCCTTTGCAACCTGTGATCTAATACCTTTTATTAGTAAACCTGGATTTAGAGTAAAGAATTTGATGAGAGTGAAAATAGTAAACCCAATTTGTAATTGAACTCTAGTTCCAGCTCAGTTTTCCTTCCTTCCTCTTTGCACTCTTTGTTTTTGTGCACTCTATTTCTCCAAATTCAGAAAAAATAAACAGGAGAAGCATATGTTATATAAAAGATTTCATTAATTACCATGGTAGATAAACAGTTTAAGGAGAAAGAAACACTTCCCGAACTTATAACGCTTCCCTCTTTCTCCATACTTGTGTGTGTGTGTCTTAGATCAGCCTACAAGCTAAGAATAGTTTTTATATTTTTATTTTTTATTTTATTTAAAATTTTTTTGCAATACTGGGGATTGAATGTTACACATGCTAGGCAAGCACTCTACTACTGAACTACATCCCCAGCCTAGTTTTTATATTTTTAAATGGTTACATTTTAATCAGTTATATAAGTACCTATGTTATGTCCTCAATATCCTCATTACATCTTGATTTTCAAAGTGTAAAATATTTCCCATTTGTTGCTTTATTCCGCTCATCTTAGATAAATATATTTTGGATCATCTTGAATTATATACCCAAGATATTAGCTAAGAAAAATCTTTATAGACAGTGTTCTTTTGGAAATACACATCCATTTTCATGTCCCAAGGCATTAAAATAAAATTTATTTCACTCTTGAGCAAAAAGAAAAAAGTTTGGATCTCTGTAGCAAGAAATAGGGGGAAAAAAAAAAAAAGACACATTCAGTGAGCAGATCTATTTTTTCATTGTGCACAAGAACTCATAAATAAATATGAAATTACTTTAGAAAAGTGAATTAAAGAGTAACTTTGGTCTTTCCTTTGAAATAACATTGTGTTTTTTAACTTCCTTACAGTTCCTGTTTCATCGTCCATTAAGGCTGTTAAATCTACTAATCCTTATTGAGGGCAGTGTTGTCTTCTACCAGCTCTATTCCTTGCTGCGGTCGGAGAAGTGGAATCACACACTTTCCATGGCTCTCATCCTCTTCTGCAACTACTATGTTTTATTTAAGCTCCTTCGGGACAGAATAGTATTAGGCAGGGCGTACTCCTACCCACTCAGCAGTTATGAACTTAAGGCAAACTAAGCTGCCTCTCAACAGTGAGGGAGAACTCAGATAAAAATATTTTCATACGTTCTATTTTTTTCTTGCGATTTTTATAAATATTTAAGATATTTTATATTTTGTATACTATTATGTTTTGAAAGTCGGGAAGGGTAAGGGATATTAAATGTATCCATAAACAAGGTGATGTGATCTTTCATGTGTTAGTATATTTGCATAATACACATGTGAGAGGTATGCCTCTCTAGTAAAAAGATTAATTTGTGTAACTCTGGAATAACTCATTCATTTTGAACACATTTCATATATCACTTGATGTGATGTGGTACGTTTGTGTGTCTGCTTTCCTTCCAGTCCTTTTCATTTTCTTTAGTTCTTAGCTGGTCAGTAATTATTGCTACAGAAAGGGGGTGAGTGGAGTTGCCTTCTAGCACCCAATCTCACTGAATTCAGCTGGCTGATATTGCTAGAATAACTACAGAAGAGAGTAGGTTCAAGTCCTGGGTGGGGTTCTCTTTGTTGTTCTTCTGGGATGGGGTCTCAGCTGATCTTTTCTACCCTGTGATATTTAAAGATACTTTTGAAGTGTTTTTGGGAGTAGGCTCTTCCAAGACTCAGGGATTTGCTGTCACTTTTCCTGTTCTTTCACTTCTTTTGCTTCCAAAGATTTTCCTTTTTCTTGTTCAGAATAATATTTTTAAAAGCCAGATTCTATAGAGTGCCCATGCTCATGAGGAAGATGACAAATGTAAACGTCATGTAAGTTTCTAGAGTATGGGCAGATTGAAAATACCAGGTAATTGGAAAAATGGCAAGTCCTCAGCTAAACAGTTTTGGATGCAGTCTTGCAGCAACCCATTTACAACAGCATTGTTTGGAGTTATGAAGGGAAGTGAAATACAAGAAGTTACTGCTTTGTCCTCAGAGAATTTGATTGATATCCAAAATGTGTATTTTAAATTTCGTACTCAAAGTTTGGGGATGTAGCTCAGTGATAGAGTGCTTATCTAGCAACACAAGGCCCTCAGTTCAATCCCTTCACTGCAAAATGAATGAATGAATGAATGAATAAATAACATACTGCAGAACCTTCATGTTTGTGAGCATTAACACCTCCTGTGTTCTCGGGAGGGAGTATACCTAGTCCATTGATATTTTCACTAGTCATCTAAACTTCTGAGGTCTCGTTTTCGAAAACCTAAATTAGCATATTATGTGTTTTCTGTGTTGATTTTGTTTTTTTTAACCCTGATGCCTTTTGTGATTCAAAATAACGAAGTAAAGAGATCAATCGTGAGTTTATAATCTGGCTCTAAAAACAATTCTTGGAGAAGAGTTCTCAAAAGATTTTTAGCAAAGGAGTAATTTGAGGAGTAATTGTCTCTATAACTACCCAAGGTAATTTTTTTATGTTTAATCATGTCTTCCTTAAATATTTTGGTATGCTTTTTTAAGTTAAATTATTTGGCATTCAGTCTGAGTCCCAGCCATTCAACAAATAGGTGTTAAACACCAAGCACTATATTAGGCATTGGGGATGTAACAGTGAATAAGAAACACGAGGCCCTACTCTGTGATCACAGAGTTTACAGGGCAGTGGGTATAGATCACATGGTAAGTTTATTTTCTGATATGTCTAGTAGAGAGAACACAAATCAGGCAACGAAGTAGGAAATGATAGAAATGGTACTATTTGAAGGCATCTTTAAGATGATTTTTGAACAAATATCAGACAAAAGCATGATGAAATTGGTGACAGTTTCATTTTATAGTAGCAGCAAGGGTGGTGGCCCCAGAGGGGTACATTTTGGAACATTGGAAGAACAACAAGAAAATCATTGTATTAGGTTGGTTGCTTTTTAAATTGTTTCAGCCTAAATGTGATTCTTGGGGTGGGAGAAGGGCAGGAAAGCTGCCATTTCACTGTGCTCTCCTTAGGATCTAGAGGATGTGTTTCTCTTAGCTTCCAATGTGATGAAATTAGCTGATAACATCAAAATGGGTGGTATGTGCCCCGAGATATCTCATTGAGAAGGCCCCATCTTGGCTCTAGCATATACAAGTTGACCAGATAACACTAATTAGAGAAGGTAAACAAATCTTGCTAACATGATTGCCCCTCTGGCTTGACCTGTCTTGGTCAAATCCTAAAGGCTGGCTGAGTGAGTAGATATAAGAAATAAATTAGCTTTGGTTAATGGAATTGGAAAATCATCCTTGCTCTCACTTCCAGATATGGCAGCATCAGGGAAATAAAAAAGTCTTCAGTTCAGTGTGCTCTTACACAGTTCAGGTGTTCTTTGTAGGTATCTTAGTACAGATCATGTGAGAGAAAGGGACACCAGTGTTTGCTCAGTGATGGTAGGAAATTAAATAATGGCCTTTTAAAAATATATATGTTTGTAAATTAAAAGATATATGGAAGGAAATGTGTGGCAAATGATCAGTTGGGTAAATTTGGGGTACTAGAATAGGAAAGAAAATGCTGGCCAGTTGTCTTGGTAGCCTAAGATGGGTAAATGTCTTGGGAGTAGGAGAGTACTACACAGGAATGTGCATTATGGAAATGTTGCTCAATGTCCTATTTGCTCTGATTCTATGTTTGTATTCTTTAAGCCCTTTCCCCTCCCTATCAGTTGCCTCCACCACTGCTACCTTTCCCCTTCACTTCTATTTACTGGACAGTTTAGTGTCAGACTTTTCTGGTTCCCAATCACAGTGGTGTTCCGAATTTATTAACTAATAGAAGGCAGACATGTAAATCAGTTGTCACACAAGGGTGTTCCGTAGTTGAAGTATGTATGAAATAACGGTGGTGCTACAGAGAAGGGAGAGAGCAACTTTGTGTTGTGTGGATGAGAGCCATTTGCATTTTCAGGCAGAGCTTTCAAAATGGCACCCACATGCTTTTACGAAGATCGTTAGGAGTCTACCACAAATGAAGAAGGGAAGGATTCATGCATTGGCACAGAATATACAAAGATCTAAGGTATGGACCAGCACTAGGTATTTAACTAGTTCATTAATGCTAGAGAGCTAGGCACAAAATAAATTACAGAAAGACTTGAATTCCACATTAAGGAATTTGAATTATTATTACCCAGGCCACCAATTCTTAAAGAGATTGTCTGGACACTGCATCAGATCTGCTAAGTCAAAATCTTAAAATCATTAATACTGATTTTTTTACAAGCACTACAAGTAATTCTGAGGCAGACAGAAGTCTGGTAACTTACAGCCAGAAGACACCTAATGAAAGATTTTAAGGAATAACATCAGGTCCAAAGGGTTCTCAAATCAGGGGTCTCAAAGTATAATCAATCTCCAGATCAAAACTATCAGCATCACCTAATTGGGAACTTGATAGGAATGGAAAATTTCAAGCCCCACCCCAAACCAACTCAGGGGAATTCTGGGGGGGAAGCTAGCAGTCTCTCCTGGTGATTCTGAGTAGTTCTAGGTTTTGAAAACCACTGTCTTTAGATAACTTTGGCAACAGTATATATGATAAATTCGGAGAATGGGCAATGTCACTGAGACTTAAAGCAGGAAGAATAGTTAGCCAACCATTTCAAAAGTCTGTGCAAGAGCCAGGTGCGGTGGCGCACGCCTGTAATCCTAGCACTTGGGAGGCTGAGGCAGGAGGATTGTGAGTTCAAAGCCAGCCTCAGCAACTTAGTGAGGCCCTCAGCAACTCAGTGAGACCCTGTCTCTAAATAAAATACAAAATAGGGCTGGGGATGTGGCTCAGTGGTAGAGTGCCTCTGGGTTCAATCCCCAGTACCAAATTAAAAAAAAAAAAGTCTGTGCAAGAGAAAATAAAGGTGAGGCTGGATCACCAACCAAAGTATTGAGTGGCAGAATCAGCTTTAGGCCTGAATAAGATAGTCTAGGGAAAGAATGTGAAGGAAAAGGAGGGACAAACTTCTGATGAATAACATTTAAGGATAGAGGAAGAGGATTTCAAGTGAACAAGAATTAAAAATAGATGGCCAAGAAAGGAGACAAATAGGAAGCGCTTTAAAAAAGTAATGATCAAGGATGTCAAGTAATAGGGAAGTTGAGAGACTGAAAAGTGACTATTGGATTTGGTTATTAGTGACTTCAGCAAGACAAACCAGTAGAATGAGTTGTGGATGTGGCTCAGTGGTAGGGCATTTGTTTAGCATGAGCAAGGCCCTGGGTTCAATGCTTAGTAATACACACACATACAAATTTGGTGGAGAAGTAAATGTGAAAGTCATGTTTGAGTTGGTCTAGAGGAGTGAGTTGGAATGAAGCAGACAATGAATGTTGATGACTCTTCCATGAACCTGGACACAAGATGGTGAAGGTAGATACAATTGAGTAAGATCTTTAAGGTAGAAGAGATTTTAGTATGTTTATATGCTGAAGGACATAAGTCCAAAGGAAAGACTGAATATGTAGGAGAGAATAATAAAGAGGAGACTGAGGCATAGGAGCTTTGGGAGGAGGGACAGCACTTCATCTGAAGTAAAGAGAGGTTAGGTATGCACATATATGGCTAAGGGAAAATAACAGTGGGACATTGAAGAAAGACATCTGATATAAACTTGTGAAGGAATCCTTTGAGAGGGACAAGTCATGGAGGGATTAAGAATAGTAGGTTTGGGGAATTAGGTAAATCCTGGGGTAGAGGACCATAAATATCGAAAGGCTCTCATACCATGGTTTTGTTTTCTCTGCTCTAACCCTTAGACACAATAAAGAGCAGAGAAGATGGGTAGTACAGTCCCAGATCCTTCATGAGAAGTTTGCCAAGCAAACTTCCTAGCTAAAGGACTGTTGGTTGAGGGAGTTGAGGGTCTTTGTGGGAATAGTTGAGATGATGGACCTGGAGATCTAGAAAGGCTAAGGAAAGAAAGATGAAGTCTGATGAGTGTGCTGTCAGAGTAGGAGTGGGCCAGGCATTGGTAAGTTGTATAAATAGAAGGAATGAAGTAGCAAGATTTTTTTTGTTTTGTTTGTTTTTGTGGTGCTGGGGATGGAACTCAGCCTCTCACATGTTAGGTAAATGCTCTGCCACTGAATTACACCCTCGGTGGAAAATGGGAATTTAGGATCACAAAGTTCTGGGCTGTGAAACAATCAGATGTGTAACCCTGGAAGCAAAGATCAAAACTAAATAGAGGTATAAAGCTGTAAACCATATGGCATAGGTTTTCCTTGAGTACAGCAAAGTCATCCAGGATGATAATGGGATACAAAGTAGAAGGAAATGGGGAGCCTGGGATTAAAGATTGAGAAAGCTAGGACATGGACAACATCATGGCAACAAAGAATGGTGAAAGTGAAAATAGATGGATCCATAAATTTGGTAATGAGGGTTTGGTTTGGTTTGTATGAGATGGGAAGAAGCAGTGGTACAGAAGTGAGAAATTGGGTGAACTTCCAACCCTTTGAAATAGTCTGTGATGTGGAAAATGTAGCCTTTTGTTCAGGGAAAGTGCCCCCAAAGGAGTTTTATTGAAGTCCAGGAAGTGGCACGGACATTCAGTGAAGAGACTATGTTGTGTGATTATTCTTCCTGCTCCCTGAATAACACCTTTTTTTGTGACAACATATTCCAGGAGAACATATTAGCTTCCTGTCCCCTAAGCATCATTAACATTCAAATAGAAGAACAGTTCTCCTTGACTTGTTTAAGTAAGAGAAAAATTGAGTTCATGTCTGTGTCATGGACCCATGTGACTGAAGTTTTGAGAAGCTACAAACCTTTTTTGCTTCTATTTTTCATTATATCAACTGTATTGGTATTTGGGTGACATGACTGTGATTGCAACAGTAAGAGTGTGAAGCTATAAACATCTGACAATTATTAAATGTAAAAAGAGTAAAACAAGAAAAATGTACTCATCAGGACTTTGGCTGTTCAGACGAGACCTTGAAATAACAAAAAATGACATCAAACACAACAAATTGGAACAATGAGTCTGATGTGTAGAATTTACTTTTCTGATTATTGATTTTGGTGACCCATGTCTTCCTCTAGCTCATAGTTCCATCAAAGCATTATATCATTTATTAGAGTACATTTTAAAGCATAACAATCTGTTTTAAGTACACTTAAAAGTCTCTGAATAGGTTTAATATTTATATTTTTTAATGAATAGAAAAACATTTTGATTATATCTTTGGAAACATTTTAGAGCTCAAAAAAACAGCTGTACTCATGTAGCTTTCTAATAGATGCCTTTGAAAAAGTGCTTCACTTTGCAGAATTATAAGCCAGTAAGTACAATGGCATTAAGTTAATGCAAAGCAGTGTGATTCATCCAGTGAAACATAGTGATGGACTTTGTGGACGTCTTCCATTTAGCTGTGTCCTTCTTCACCCAGTTGAAGAAGCAAGCCCTGCATTGCTCATACCTCAAGGCTACTAAGTGATCTATGGTGTGCCAGTTGACCAGTGTGGCCCCCAGTTCTATCTGGCCCTCTATCCTTTCCCCTCTCCATACCTGCCCGGGCATTTACTTCCTCTTCTGGCCTTACATTTTGCTAAGATAGGTGTGGGGGAAAGAGGGCACATTGTCATCCTACATTTTGAACTGGCTTCCAACTGCCTAAAATCATGCTCTTGGCAGCATTTCAACTCCAAGATTCATGCTATCATCAGATAGGACCAGCCGTGATAGGATGTGGTCCTAATTAATTCTGGTGGGAATAGGACCTACTGTGAACTTCTCTCACTCCAATCCCAGACAAATGAATCTTATGTTCCTAGGACCTCTTCAGGCAGAAACGCAAGGCCTAGTAGACAAATGACTGTCCCACTCAATTTCAGTCAAATGTGCTAATGCTAAACAGTTCACATGACTCTGACTTCATCAATAGGAGTTAACTCACTTTGCAATGACATAGGTCTCTGAAATCTCTTCTCAAAAAGTGTGGAATATGGATCCCGCCTTCCTTGCAGAGATCCAACAGAACATCACAACCAAACCAATCAGGACCATAAAAAACTTCAGTTGTTTGCCATTCTAATTTTTCTTTTTTTTCTTTTTCCTTTTTTGCAGTACTCACCCTACATTCCTGAGCTACATCCCCATCCCTTTTTATTTTTTGAGACAGGATCTTGCTAAATTGCCCAGGCTGGCCTCAAACTTGTAATCTTCCTGCCTCAGCCTTCTGAGTTGCTGGGATTGCAGGCACATGTCACCATGTCTGGGCCACTCTTATTTTTTAAAATCAAAGCAAAGCTGTCAACAGCTCAATGTCTCACTGGTATGTTCTATTGGACTTACAATTATGTTTACATTGTGTAAAATCAATAGATACAGTTGAATACTATTAACAATCCTATTGAAGTATGCTAGTCTAAAGGAACATGGCAGTCATTTTATAAATCTAACATAGGCACCTCAATCTTTACAATTGGAGTCAATTGTTAATATGTAAAGGGTGGCTTCTCAATCTATACCCAAATAAAAATATGTCCTATAAGTATTACAAACAAAAATTTAAAACAATCATAAAGTAGTTTATTTCATTGGCTCAGAGTTCTGATGGATGCTGAAGGGCAATTCTTTCCCTCTCTTACACTCTAATTAGAACTTGGTCCTTATCAAAGCATAGACACCAGAAGTGCACTGAAACTGATCTATAATTTATCTGCCACATTTCCTGATAAGGCAGGAATGTGCTTTTCATATTTATGGGACATGGCCTCTCTCATCTCACTGCTATGTTTCTTCACCTTGCTCATCTAGGCGGGAACGCTATGTTCTAGGACTTTTCTTACAGGTTGATATCTCACTGACTCTTGGTCCCATGTCTTGCTCACCCAATGAGAAAGCAAAAGCACTCACTAAAGCCCCACTGAGTGCTCTCTTTTCTCACTCATCTCAGCACTCTGAAGGCAGAACTCAGCAGCTGACTTGCAAGTTACCCTTGCCACAGACCGGGCTTAAGGACACAGGAAAGATTTCAAAACTCTATGATTTCTCAGGGAGAGAAGGGGTGAGAAAGAGATATTGATGGCAGGGCATCAGCTTCCTCTCATTGGAGAAGGTGACTTCAGCTCACCCAGAGCCCAGAACAGCACTAGCTTTGGCTGTGGGTTCTGCCCAGAGGTACTGCTAGCCCTAAGAAATGTCTGCAATGACTGAGCTTCTGGATAGAGTTCTGCCGGGCTTGAATCTGAGAAAAGGTGCCCTGTGAAGCCTTTTTTGGAGGGAAGCACCAAAATTCTGCCAGCAGGTATATTAGTTCTCCTTCCTCCATGTGAAATGCAAAGAACCATGAAAAATTCCAAACAACTGAAAGAAAATCAGATTGGTTTATTGCTTCTGCTTGTATCCAGACAGAAGGAAGAGCAAGTTTGAATGTAGGTGGTGGATACGGAGAATTATGGAAAGGAGATACATGCCTCAAATCTGTTGTGGAACAACATAGGGAGAGGGAGAAAGAAGGGACCCACTGGCTAAAATGAAATACATTTTCAAGGAGGGCAGTGAGTGTAGTGATGTCTGCTCTGCTAGAATTCCTCCTTGCATCCCTTCCTGTACTGCTGGGCCCAGCCCAGTGTGGAAGAAGAGTAAGGCTGAGCAGGAAGTGTTTCCTGCTAATGCCCACCAACTTAATTTTAAATACATTAAGTTCACAGTGCAGGCTTTGTGTGGAGCTTTTCCCTATGATGACATCAGGTGCTTACACTGATATTGTTAAGAAAGATGACACCTTCACTTCACAACTGCATATGTGATTCATTTCATTAAGAAAATCCACTTGGCCAGCTACTGGCTTTATAAGTGAGAGTTCAGTATAGTGGCAAGTAGGGTCCTGAATTAATAAAAGCACCAGAAAGTCTTTGTGGTTTGTGCCAGTCTCGGGTTTGCTCCTGATTTACAGGTTCTGATTTTCCATGCTGGTATATGGACATCTTGGACAGATCTGCAGGGGTTCCAGGGAAGGAACATGGGTAAGTTTACTCACTTGGATATCTAAATGCACATTAGTTTGGGTTCCCAAATCTACTTCTATTTTGTATAGTGCACTTTTACAAAGCTTATTAGAAAACTGGTTTAATAACACATGCTTTAAAGAGCATTAAAAAGCATGAAATAAAGAGAAGGCCTTCAAACCTCAATAGTTTTCCAACACAGGCAAAGGATTTTCTTTCTTTCAAAGGACATTATTATAGCCAGCTCTCAACAGTAATAAGTATTTTAGTAGGGGAGTAATGCAGCTTACAAACAAGACCCCAGATTTCACTGGAGGCAAAAATTCCCTCATTCCTTACCTAACTTTTCCCACTTGATTGTACAGACTTATCTAAATTTCACCTTTTGATTCTTTCCTTGACCACTCTTCTGGCAAATGGATTAATTAATGATAGTCAAAAGGCTGAAAAAAGGGAAATCAGAGGCCAAAATAAGTCCAAAGTTAGATAACCTGTGCCTGGAAAATGGCAAGTTGGCCCTGTAATAATTTCCAGATGAATCATGATGTTTTTTCAGACACCAGACATCAGCAGCTGAACTGATATCATTCTATTTGCCTCCCACTTCTTCCATCAAGAATTACTGATCTCCGCTGGGGCTGGTAAAAACAGCTGGTTGAGGTCTCTAGTCTTTGGCCATTCTTAGGTATAGTCATTTTATTCCTAAGTGTAACCCCTTCTGGTGTGACCCATGTGTTTTCTGCCAACTCCCCACAAAGAAGGCCAGGGGAAACTGTCTGAGTGGGACTTCTGATAGGAGACAACAGGACCTTGGAATCTGTAACTGTGGATGAGGGAGGCAGGTGGTCCATGATGGGGAAAGGAGGACTGAATAAGATTAGGCTCTGAGGTCTTCCTGGCCTTGACCTGTGGAAAGGCTTAGAACCCCCAGATGGTCGCTCTATTTTTGAAGAAAGAAGGTTGTCCCCAGATGGCTCTGTCTCTGACGTGCGCTTTCTGCATTGCACTACTGCATCCTGGGTGGAGAGGAGATTAGACAAGTCTGGTTCGGGAGAAAGGGTGGGTCCCTCACAAATGCAGGATGCAGTGGTGTCCATCCGTGAGGATGCTATGGCTCCTGTATCTTGCTTTGGTTTCTCTTCCTTTGGACTTTCCAGGGAGGAGGGAGAATCACCTTTGGCAGGATTCTGAGAGGTCCCACTAATTAAGCTGGGTTCCTCTTGGCTCCTCTCCAGAGGCTGAGCCACATTCTCCCCTGTGCTCTGAGAGGGCAGGGGCTGTGGGATCTGTGTATATTGAATCTTGGGTGGGATGACTGGGACTGCCCTGGCCTGACACATTTTGACCATGAAGGAGGTTCTCACAGCTGACACACTCACAGGAGCTGAGTTACGGCGGCCTGTCAGGGCATGAGCAACAATGTCCAGGTCTTGGGTATCCTGGGAATAATCCTTCCAGGAGTCTGCTTTACAGTGAGATGAGGTCATCCAGGTGAACTTGGGGTCTCCCGACTCACAGAGCTGCATTCCAGGTGAACTAAATGAAGCCCCATTCTCAAGCCGGAAGAGGTCAGTTATGGGAATGGCAGAGTCTAAGTTGAGGGAAGAAGGCCTGTTTTTCCCTTTTGAGGGGCCACACTCAGTGCTCTTTAGCTGTAACTTTGGAGGATATTCTCCAGGTGAGGTGCTGTCCTGAACCCTAGGTGAACTCTCCTTGCTGTTTTCTGGTCCAGGAATACCAGCTTGCTTAATCTGATTGCTCTGTCCAAGGTGTGCCCCCAGCTCCTTTCCTTCTGCTAGAATGACAGGGCTGGTTTCTGCTGGCTTAGATTGAACAGTACCTTGTTCCTTCTGGCTGGGAAGAACCTCTGCTCCTGTTAGGTCAGAGAATGCTCTGAAGGTCTTCAGGGCTTTCTCATCCCATCCAGTAATCTCTCTCCTGGCTGCCAGAGGATCAGAATTTCTCTCTGTTTCAAGATTAGCACAGCTGCTGGAGGAGGGAACCTCAAGAGTCCACTGACTCTTAATGGTGGTTTTGCTATCCAGAGAGTGGCTCTGGCGAAGGCTGGGCCTGTGAGAAAGTCTCTTCTCCAATCGGTGGCTCTGGGGGCCCTGGGCCTGGGCCTCCTGCACTTCTTTCAGGGTGGGAGAGTGAAGAGGACTCGTCACCCACTGGGGCTCCTCCCAGGGCTCCACCATCTCCAGGACGTGCTGAGCAATGTCTGTGCCAGTGTCGTCTTCATCACAGTCTGAAGGCTCCTGTACTGACTGGACTGCATCTCCCTCTCCATGTGGGAAGATCTCAACCTCGGTTGCTGGGCTTGGAAAACCAAGAACTTTTCCCTCAGAAGCAACTTTCTTTGAAGTTTGTTTATCACTTTGTCTTGGAGTGGCCTCCTCTCCCTGACAGTGGCTTGAGATCACAGGGCTGTCTTTGGACATCGGCTGCTCTATATGATTTGTCCTTAAATTACTGGATGGATCTTCTCTCTCAGCACCGCCCTTTGACAGCAGGATTCGGGGCGCCTCCTCCAGAGGAGTTGGAGGGGGAGGAGCAGGAGGGAGCGGAGGAGAGAGGTTCCCCGGGCCTCCAGCCTCAGTCCTTGCTGGTGGAGATGTCTTCTCAAAAGGAACTATTTCTAGAGCAGCCAGAGCAGCACGATCTGGACGATCTGGACGCAGGCCGAGCTCAGATCTAAGGAGGCTGCTGGTTGACTCTGGCTTCTCTCTGTTGGCTGCCAAGGCAGCACCCATCGTACTCTGATTGGTTGAGTCTCTATTCCTCTCCTCCAGAGGGGCGGAGACTGGAGAGGGGGCGTCGCCATGAGAGACGCTCCCAGGGGACTCTGGGGAAGCAAAGGGCACTGTACTTGACTCAAAACTGGGCTGAACTGGGCTTATCTTCTGAACAGGTGGTGGCAACAAGGCAAGTTCCTCCTCAGATTCAATGATTTTAAGCTCCTGTTGAATCTCAGGCCATATCAGGGCGTTAGCCAGATCATCTTCATCCTGAAAAACATCAATAAACTGATTACCTTAGAATTAAGGACTCTGAGCATTGTCATCTGCCTTGTTTTCAGTGACGGTGAGGGACTGGACAGTTCCCTGCCTGAGCTACCCAGCACATAAGAGATGCATAATCACTAATAACTGTGGATGCTTGATTGCTTACCATGTGCCATAAAATACTTCGAATTTTCTTGTTTAATTATTCCAGCACTATAGGAGATAAACACTACTATACTCCCATTGTATACATGAGGAGGCCTATGTTCAAATATATTAAACAGTTTACCTAAATCATAGAGCAGCAGACCAGGATTGAAATCCAGCCCTGCGTACACCAGAACGTAAGTGTTTAATACCTGTGCACTGTTGCTTTTAAAAAAGGAAACAAAACAAAATAAAAACCCCAAACCTGGTCTCATTTAACCTTAGATTTACTAGAAGGTGGACAAAATGAAATCTTTGCAGTGGAGTGAAAATATTAACTCATACCCTGACATCTGCTTTCCAAATACATAAGTATAACTCTCTTGCTTATTACTGAAGAAATTACATATTACACATTAAAATAATTTTAAATACATATTAAAACAAAGAATAATATAAAAACAGCAAAATGTTATATTCCTACTACTCACAGACACCCACTGTTAACATGATGGGGATATTTCCTGTGGTTGTTGACTGCCTCCTGTGCCATCTTGTTTACTGTCCTTGTCTCCCCTTAAGTCCAGCTTCCCTTTGTCCTTCTCAACTCCCTTTTCCTACAAGAAGCCCAAAGCTGCAGGAAGAAAAAGGATGGAGGAAGGCTGGGACAGGGCCAGGAAAACAAACTTCAGTTTCTTTTGTTTCTTGTCTCAAGGCCTAATTCTGTCCCAGGGAGAAGCAGTTGGAAGGAGCATCTCCATCCGGTGGGGGTGCAGGCCTTTCTGAGAAATCTGATCTCTGCCACCTCTCGTACCTTCTCACCTGGCTCCAATCACATGCTGTTTTATAGTCCAGTTCCTTTTATGCTTGTTTTATTTCCAATGGACTGTGAGCTCCTTGAGGTCAGGGATTGTGTTTATTGGTCTTTGATTCCTAAAGGCCAAATGCTCCTCATATACTATGAGTGGTTGCTCAAAAAAGATTGTGCTGAATTGAAATCGATTCATTGTTTTGAATTATTTCTTTCAGACAACTCTTATTTGGTCAAAACTAATCTGACTCTATTGCCCTGGATTTATTTGTGTACAGTTGTACTTTCCCTACTAGACTGCATCCCTTCAGGGCAAGGATGGCCTTTTTCTCATCTCACCTACATTAATTGACCTCTTACTAAGGAATCATTAAGTCTAGACTCTCCTGTACTCCATCCTCTGCCATCTCAGTACAAGGAGCACAATGGAAATTTCTGCCCAGAGCAAAACCCTAGGTGGTGTCTTTGTTTCTTCTTCCTCACTCCATATCCAATCCTTCACCAAGTTCTGTTCATTCTACTTCCCAAGTAGCGTTTGACTCCTTCTGTTTCTATCCCCACAGATACCACCCCTCTACCACCACCACACACAATATAGTCACCTTCTTACCTTGCTTGGTTTGCCACATACAAGTCTCCTTACTGGCATCCCTGCTTTCTCTTTTGCCTGTCTCCTCCTCACAGAATAGACTAACCCTTTAAGAAAAGAACTCTGAACATATCGTATACTTTTCCATTGCCCCCAAACCCTTCCACACAGTGCTATCCAATGTGGCTCCTGCTTCCACCTGAGCCTAACTTTCTCCAGCAATCCTGGCCTTGTTCCAATTCCATGAATGTTTCAGGCTCTCACACCCTAGATTTATCGCACATCTTATTCTTTCTTCCCATAAGTCTCTCCCTTCCTATTGCACCCTCTACCTCTTTCTTCTAGTTAGGTTCTCAACCTACATATCTACTCTTTGGGAAGCACCCCCCTCACCCTGGTGTCATCTCTCCTCTGACTAGGTTAGGTCTTCATGTTACATGCCCCTCTGCACTCCACACTTCTACCTCACCCTGGAAATTACTTGTTCGGTGACCTTTCCCCACTAGGATGTCAGCCCCAGGAAGGCAGTGACGGTTTGGTTCATGAAGTGATTCTAGTGCTCAGCAAAGCACCTGCCACAAAGTGGGTGTTTAAAACATGTCTTTACTTGTTCCCTTGAATTTACCCTAGTTCTTCCAACACTAACTTGATCTGCTTCTTAAAGCACACCTGGACCCTCCTCATAAGAATTCAGTCCCCATATAATTATCTGCATCCTTCCCCTTCAACAAATGCAAACACATAGGAACCCTCACGTAAGCTTCCTGAAGCCACCATGGCACCCAGCTCTGCCCTAACTTCCAGCACATGGTCCTCTTATGCATGTCCCAGAAGCAAGTTAAAAGGCAACGAGCTTCCTTTTCTCTTTTGGCACACGGCTTTGCTCACAAAGATGCCTCCCAGATGCAGGACTCTTCCCTGGGCATCCAGGAAAGCTTGCTCCTTCTTATGTAAGGACATCTTATAAAAACCTTCAATGAACAAGGTTCTGTCAGTTCTGGCATTGTATTTTTACTTCTCCAGAAGCCACAGGAGGAAAGGATGGATCCTGGAAATCTCTCAGATTTTAGAAACAAGCCTAGAGAACAGCCCATACAGGATGTCTGGGAGGTGAGGGCCAGACCTTGTAAATGATCACCATATTTGGGGCTGGAATACGACAAGCAGATTTTGTGCTGCTTCTGGGATTGAGTGCTATTATATTCCAATGACAGGTCACTGGTTTATGTTAATCCCAGGTCAGAGATATTTAGAGTTGAGTCTGTCCTAGGGAACCTGAGCTGGATGGTTCCTTTCCATCACTCCAGAATATGAAAAGTCCACTGTGAAAAAATTCCAAGCCTGATTACAAGTGGGTCTCTTAAAGTTCCTTTGGCAAAAACCATTAAAAAAGTGTTTTTAACATCTCCTTTAAATTGTACCAGGAGCCCACAGCAAAAAGAGGACTCTACATAGAGAGTAGCAGGAAGGCAGTGAGCCCACTTTACCATCTCATGGAGAAACATGGCTTCAGCTCTGATCCTGGGGCACTCCTGCAGAGCGCTGGTCTCCACCTGGTCAGCCTCTTGGCCTTCCTCCTCTACAGCTTTCTCCGGATTCAGTCTCTTCTCTAATTCCCTTGAATGCTGAGAGCCCAGGGAGATTTCTGAAGTTTTCTTCTCCTCCATTTGGGTGCCTGGCTCCAGGGAAAGACTGTGGTTGCATTCCACTGTCCCCAGGCCTTCATCTTCGAGAGCTGCCTTCTTAGAGATAGAAGCTGCAATGAGGATGTGAGTGATTAGTTGAAGGACTTCAAGAGAGGCTGCTCCCTGCACAGCCACGGCCCTGCTTCCTGTCCTGCTTCAAAAAATGGGATGAGGGCAGGGGAGTTCACCCAGCTCACTGCTGCATACATTCTTTTTCCTCCTAACAATGTCCTGGCCTCACGTCCCAGAGACACAAACTGTTAGGGACCTGGAAGATCATCTAGTCCAGCAGTTCTCAATCAGGAGCCATTTTATCTCCCCCTGCTTGCTGCCTTCTATGGAAACTGACAATGTCTGGAGATATTTTTGGTTGTTACAATGTCAGGAGAGGTGAGTGCTACTGAAGCCAAGGCTCTGCTAAACCAATTGCTTCTGATGAATAGCCCCTACAACAAAGAATCACCCAGCACAAATGTCAATGGTGTTGAAATTGAGGAACACTGCTCTAGCCCAATCTTCTGCTGCACAAATAAATACTCAGTCCCTGAGAAGTCAAGCTCAGTGCCCAAGACCACAAAATCTGCTGTTCACTCCAAGGAGCAAAGATATCTAATAACTATGGTTAACAGCTTTTCAGGGGTTAATTACAGTTCGTTCTAGTATGAAGCTCTGATCTACTAAGACAAGGAGAAGGGAGGTAGATCTCATGTTTGGCCCCTGTTATCTTCCATGAAAGAAGGCCCAATTTCACTGCAAAAGATTGTTTTCACAGTGTGGAATAAAGACTAAGCAAAGCACCTAGGGCAGCACTTGGCATGTAGAAAGTCCTCAATAAATGTTATTATTTACAATAGAATTAAAGAAACCTGGTTTTATATTATGGTTTCTCCATAAATTGTATAATCTCAGTCCTAGGACACTGTGATACATTCTGCTGGGCCAATGTGAGGGTTTAATAGATAATGGAGGCAAAGCATGCAGTGCGGTGTCTGACATACAGTACATACAGAGAAGTTGGTCAGTTAAGAGCAAACTCTCCTCATGGCCATTTGTTAATCTGGTGACTTAACTCCAAAGTACTGCATCCATCATGCCAGCTTTGCAGCCAAGCCAGACCTAGTGACAGCATCCTGATGTGTGAACTAACAGTGCTTCCAAGTGACCTCAGTGCTGTTTTCTTTTGTGCATTGCTTACAGGCTTATTTCTTGAAATTTAATCTACTCTCTAAGAATGTAAAGCATTTAGAGTTCAAACGTTAAAACTATATAAAAAGGCATTCTCAGAGAAGTTTTTCTTTCATTCCTGTTCCTTCCATCACGTTCCACATTCCCACTTTCCCTTCCATATTGCCATTTTTGTTAGTTTTTTCTGTCATATTTGCATAGATACTTGCATACATAAATATTTGTATTTCCCACCCTTATTACACAAAATATGGTATGTGCTATTTTTCCTTTGCAATTTTTTTCATGTAATGACTTATCTTGAAAGTCCATGCCATATTGGTAAACAGGGAGATTGATCATTTGTTAGGATGTAGCCTAGTATGGGCTCCCCTTGGCCACTGGTAGCTTACTTGGAAGTTGGTGCCAGGAAGCAGGAGTGAAGAGATGAGACAGGGATGGAGGAAAAGTCAATAAAGATGATATCATTGAGCTGGTTACCACTGTGAGCAATTGGGACTCAATCCCTCATACCCCTGTGAGGAACTGTTTGGGTGTACTCCAAATCTATCCCTCCAGGGGGTCTGAGCATTGGTCACTTATCCACTGATTTCTGGCTTGCATTGATTGAAAGCTGCCCCAGTTAATTCTCCATACTGTGGACAGTCCCAAGCAAGGGCTGAGATCCTCCCTTCAGGAAAAAGTCCCAAGGCAGAAAACTAGAAACACAAGGCAGACACTTGAGAGGAACACCTTCAGTGTACACAGGACCTGTCCCCCACACAGACAGACATGGCCTCTCCAGAACTCAATGAAACTAGTTACTCAAACCAGTCTCCTAATGATGGGCAGTTGGCTCATTTCTAAGTCTTTTGCTATCATGACAAATTATGCTGTCACACATATACATTACTTTGTACTTGTGCAGCTATTTATTTAGGATACATTCTTAAAAGTAAGGCTTTTTGGATGAAAGGGTAAATGCATCAGTGATTTTTAAAAAGATTTTTAGCATTCTACTAAGGTCTATTAATTGGAAGAATTTGTCAGCATCTTTTCTTGTAGAGCTCAGGATCTTCTGTTCATCAACTATCACCATTTTTAAGGACTCATATGTGAGGAGTGGAGGAAGGACCTGTGCTAAATGTGAACTTGTTCATATTATTCCCTTCCTACTGACAACCCACTGACAACCCTGGGCCTCCATTAGGGCACACAAGGACCTCTTCACTCTGGCCTGACCCATGTCCACCCTTTTCCTACCACTGCTCCTGAGAAGCCTTATACTCCTGTGCTCTGGTCCTCCCTGTGATTGGAATTGAATCAGTCCTTCAAGACAGACCTAACAACACTTCTTTTGAGGCTTCAGAGGCAATCTCCTTCCTCCCACCTCCTGCAGCACTGGGTATTTTTACCTATGTGGTACCCAGGCATCAGGCAACCATTATCTTTTCACATGTTCCTGGCTTCCATCTCACAGTAAGTTTCTCAGGGAAGAGGCAAGAGGCAGTATTTATGCCTAGAAATTGCCTGCTATGGACCTAGGAGTCCAATGAATTTTTGTGACTGACAGATTTGGCAGATATTTCTAAGTTACAAAAGAATCTCCATAGCTCAAAAGAGTTCCCAACAGGGGAAAAATTATGCACAAAGTAGTGACAAGGGAGGCAGAGACTGTGAAATGCTCTTCCCTCAATATTCATTCTTTTTTATTTAGAATTAGAACCTTCCCCACTGCCCCCGTTTTAGCTAGCGTGTCTAGCCAGTAACAACATTCCACAACTTCTCTTGAAGAAGGTGTGACTATATTAAATAAATTTTGGCAGACAGGGTTGAGAGGAAGTGATGTTTGCAACTTCTGGGCTACGCCCTTGAGGGGAAGATACTAGGCTTCCACGTCAGCTCCCCTTCCCATGGCTGGGAATGTGGATGTTGGGGTTTTGGTCCCATCCTGACCAATGCATACAAGGAGAACACTATTGGGCACTGGTAGAGAGCCTGGGACCCCTGATGATCTCCAGGAGCACAGCCACCCACCTCTGGAACTGAACTGTGCATATGATGGAACAAACTGCTTTCTTTTCTTTTCTTTTTTTTTTTTTTTTTTGTGATGCTGGGGATTGAACCCAGGGCCTTGTGCTTGCAAGGCAAGTACTCTACCAACTGAGCTACATCCCCTGCCCCTGCTATCTTTTTTGAGCCATTGTTTCAGGTCTTCTATATCTGGTTTCTATGTTAGCCTATCTTAACTAATAGAACCATGGGTTTATGATATAAGCTTGCTCCTGGTTAAAAGAATAGGGCAAAACCAACTTTTGTAGGTAGAATCATATTTCAGATGCACCAAAATATAGTTAAGAGAAGTCTATTTTAAGTTCTTCAGTAAAAGAATGAGGCAACTCCTAATATCTCTAGGGGAAATTCTGGATTTTTGTTTAGCAAGTTTCCTTAAAGCCATATGGTTACCCTGACCTTACCCTAATGAGCATTTCTAGAAGAGAATATAGAGTTTGTTGTACCTTTTAAGCCAGTCCATAAGCTTCACCTTTACTTTCAGAAGGATAAGTGTGTTGTGGCCCCCGTCCCCAGCTAAGAATGAGGTTAACAGGACATAGCCTTGAATCACATAAAAGCAGATAATCAATTATTATGGTGACATTGATTAGTCCTTTAGTTTTTTCACTTGGAGTAATTACCTAATTATCAACACTTTAGTTAAAGTGCAATACTTATTATATCTCTTACCTTTTGGGTCTCATTAGAATTTCACTTATTTTGGCTCAGAGTAGGAGAGGTGGCTTGACAAGAATGACTAAAAGTAACCTGGAAAATGATCTTTATTTTTTTTTCCTTTTTTAGCCACTGCTATTACACAAAACAAAGAGAAGTATTTTACCAATGAAATTGAAATTCTCCATTGGGAATAATCGTGGAAGAAGATATGAAATTTATATTGACCTAACTCCATCACAGAGACAGGTGAAAGGAGCTGTTGTCCCTGAACCTTCTAGCATCTTCCTTCAGACCTACCTGTCTGCCTCCTATGAGGTCCCTCATTCCCTACTGCCACTGGTCGCAGGCAGGCAGGCAAGCAGGCTGGAGTCTACATTACTGTTTTCCCCAGACCAAATCTAATGCAGACTTGATATTCTTATTTTTAGAAAGTGAGGGGGTGGGGAAAGAGCAGACTGTGTCCAAAAGACTCCTTAAACCCCAGGACCCTCTCTTTGAAGACAATAACCAATCTCACAAAAGCTTTTGGAAACCCTGTTTTTCTCCCTTGCCCCCTCATCTTGCTCCACCCACACCAGCCCATCGACCATTTTCCAGACAAGATATCACTTGATACCTCTGAGTTTTTGCTCATCTGTGCTCCCATCCTGAAGGGCAAGGGAGGAGGAGATGACTGGTTCTCCAAACAAGACCATGAATGGGTATTTTATGGACATCCTCTCATTCAGACCTTGCCACAACCCTTGAGATAGGAGCCTCTCTGCTTCACAGATAAGTGACAGGCTCAGAGATATCAACCCACTGCCCGTTGTCATACTGACCCAAAGTAGGAAGGCTGAGATCTGAATCAGCCCAGTTAGGGTCCAAATCTTACACAATCCCACAGTAGTCAGTTGCCTCTCAGCCCCAAATACCCTTTCTCATCTTTTCTGTATGGAGAAATCCTGCCCATTTATGAAGACTCAGCCCAAATGTCCTCTTCTACATTCCCTGGAGTCCTTCTGAGAGGACTGCATCTCCTCCATGCCCAGGCAGTCCTTTCTGAACACTTTCTTTATATTTCAAGTACCTAAGCCCTCCCTCACCTCAAGAAGCTGGAGCAGACCTTATGCTGCTTCTACCGGCTGATCATTCAGTGCCGTTGGTTTCCCTTCCTATTTTTCAGTTCATGAGGGAAAAGGGACCATGTCTGAATGATCTTTACCTCCACAGCCCACAGCAAAAATGGAGGGAACATGGGAAAGTCCCAAAGAGCAAAGGGTGTTTGTTTTTAAAAATCTGGATTTAAATCCTGGTTTTTCCACTTCCTTGCTATGAGTTTTTCGGCAAATCTCTTGTTCCTCTCTAAGCAATTGGAAATAATAATAATTCCCTCAATGTCATAGGACTGTTGTGAGACCATGTGAGATGATACTTGTGGAACACAGGAGAACATGCCTGACAACACAGTAGGTGCTAAAAAAAGTTAGCTAATATTAACTGAAATAGAAACATTCTTAAGTCACCCAACACATGTGGGCTTGACTGTCAACCGTTCTTTCCTTTGGGGTTCTACTTACTTCCATTTCAGGTGGCTCAAGTTGGGCTATCCTTACTCCACACAGCCTAGAGACTCAAGTCTGGCCCATTTTACAACCCTATTAGCGTAGTAACAGCGATTGGTGTAAGGTTGGGCCTGTGACCCAAGTAGACCCAATCAGAATCCTCCCTGAATTTAAGATAAGGAAATTGAGGAAAAGGTGCTCAATTGAGCTCATGGTGCTGGCCATGTTCTCTATAGATATGAGGAATGGATGGATGAAGAGAAGATGACTCTGGAAAAGCTAAATTCCAATTCCTGCTCTGTAGCTCAGCATTCCATTCTGTGATACTTTCCTGTTGCCTTCTATGAGCAAATAAAATAAAAGGTAACATTTATTGGGTAGTTTTTGTATGTTAGATGCTGTTCTGAGAGCTTTGCATGTATTAATGTTTAGAACACTTACAGAGAACGTACCATTATTAACCTCATCATTCCCATTTTACATGTTAAGAAACCAAGGCACAGTGAAAAGGGGGAGCCTGGGTTTGTACTAAGGCAGTCTGGCTCTAGAGCTCACAATCCCAATCACTTCACCTCATCTCCGAGCAAACTCTAAACAAGTTCAAGACTGATTCTTATCTCTTGCCAGGGAAATCTCCCTCTCTCCCCTGTTTTACCTGTAGAAGCCTCTGCTCCCAGTGGTTTCTCCTCTTCAGGCCAACCTCCGCTCTCTGATCCCTGGAAAGAAAACTCTTCTAGGCTGGAGAGAGACTGCAACTCCTTTGGGGGTGTTCTGCATGGGGTGCTGTTGGTGCTGATTACCGCTGACACTCGGAGCGGCACAGACACAGCAAAGGGCTCGGAAATGTTCAGTGCCTTGCGCTGGTGACGTGGCGAGTGCTCCATCTGGAAGAGGCTGCTGGTGAAGACGGATTTGCTGGGGCTGTCGCTCGAGGTATAGAACATGCCCAGCATCTTTGGGGCTATTTGCTCGCTCTCTGGATCCTCGATTGGCCTGAACACCTTCAGTTGCTCAGGTGGGGGACGGATCTGAGCGCCTTGTAGTTGGCTTCTGTCGCTGCTCACATCAAAGCCCCCCTCCGCGCCCGCGGGCATCCCCTCCTGGCCCCATTCACCCTCCTGCTTGCTGAGGTCACATGAGCTGCCAGTGCCGGTCGAGTGCATTTTCGTGGCTGGAATGAAAAATCCACCAGTGGTGACTGTTCGGTTGAAATTTCCTTTGGTTTCTTTTCCTAGTGAAAAAGAACAGGCAGGTGGTCAGCAGCCTGGGTGCATACCCCTGCGGGCCTTCCAGTAAGGACAGGTCTATCACAACTGAATTCTGGAAAGGTGTAGCAACCTAATAGGGCACAGTCATCCTAACGAAGTACCTGACATTCAGTTGACAAAGAGAGAAAAGCAGTCCCTCCCTCCTGCCCCGCTCTGCTCTCTCGGTGGTAAGGGGATTGAACCCAGGGCGCTTAACCACTGAGCCATATCCCCAGCTCCCCTGCTCCCTCCCTCTCCTCGGTCCTCACCCACCCCTTTTTGAGACAAGGTCTTGCTAAATTGTGAGGCCTGCTTTGAACTCACAGTCCTCCTGCCTCAGCCACCAGAGCCGCTGGGATTATAGGCCTGCATTTTCTCATATGCATAGAATTTTGGCACCATCCTTTGAAAGGACCATTTCCTGCTATGCTATACTCTCAGTTAGAAGCTCTGCAGGGAGAGCAGGTTCCACAAGCAGGCCATTGCTAAGACTGCTACCAAGCATTAAATGTAGAATTTTAAAAAGACATACTAGCTTTTTTTATTATGCCATTAAAATGTTAACAGTTTTTTTTTTTTTCGTCTCAGTTTCTGATTTAATAACCCCATCCCTCAGGCTCTAAAGCAACAGTTGCATTAAATGTAGATTGTGGAAAAAAAGAGATGGGGGATGGCAGAATGACGTTTGCTCAAAAGGAAGACGACAAAAAGGGCAAAATAACAATCTTGTTTTATTTTAAAACTTCAAAACTTATTACTGTATGTGTTCTCTGGCAGATGGATCCAGACAGGGGTTTGATTTCATAGCAAGGAAACCAAGGCTGTTCTCAGCTAGACCTTTCCCCCCTTTTCCCAGGCTTCTTCCTGTTGATTCAGAGGCTGAGAAGCTAGAAATGTAAATTAACTAAATGTTAGAAAGCACATTTGTGAGGAGCAAATTCTTGACTGACTTAGAAGTGAAGGCAAAGGAAGTCCACATGGGGATTAAGTAAGCTAAGAGATGACATGTGAGTTTCCAGGGCTCTGGGACATGATTTCTAACTTGATACCAAGCACAATGCTGAGTATCTTGCATAATATTATGTTTGAAATTCTTATGACCACACTGTAAAGGAAATGTCATCATCCAATTTAACATGTGAGGAAACAGACTCAGAAGATAGACGACCTGCCCAGCACCCATGTACGTCATATGTAGCAGATGCTGACATATCAAATCCTGTGACAAGGTTCCTAAGAGGTTTCAAAACCAAAGTGAATGGGTGAATATAAACATAAGAAAATGCTAAAAGTGTCAGCATCATTTAAAAAGATCTCACTGAGAATTTTGCAGGCTTAGATTTTTTTGTTAAAGTTGGTTTGAGTATTTCCTGATTCTCAGGTTGCCTCATTTATTAAAGAGAAAAATGCATTAAAGGCATTGGAAAGTCAAAAATATACAGGAATTTGAGCAGTCTGCTGTCAGGGAAGCCCTTTGTAACTGGGCTTGTTGGTTTCTTTAAAAAAAAAAAAAAATAGAAAGCAGGGCGTGGTGGTGTGCACCTGAAATCCCAGCGACTCGGGAGGCCTAGGCAGGAGGATCCCGAGTTCAAAGCCAGCCTCAGCAACTTAGCGAGGCCCTAAGCAACTCAGTGAGACTCTGTCTCTAAATAAAATACAAAATAGGGCTGGGGATGTGGCTGAGTGGCCAAGTGCCCCTGAGTTCAATCCCCGGTTCCAAAAAAAATAGAAGAGAGAGAAACAAGCAAGTCAGTCCTTAAGGCTAGAGCTGTGAGAGCAAATGTAGTTCATGTCATTTTGGTGATGCATGTCACCTCATGTGTAACACATCTACTCCAAAAAAGGCAATCATGTGCAGACTGCACACACCTGATGCACAGCAGGTACTCGCTCAATGTATATTGGTAAATAGTGAATGAATGAATGATTCTGCCAATTCAGAATCATGACTTGGCAAGCATTATGAAACTCATGCCTACAGAAATACTCAAATTCAAGACAACCATCTAGGTCTAAAGCCATGAGGCATGAACCAATACTTGGCTCTTCTTTCTGCCTGAGCTTTGTGCTCCTTACTTTTCAGGTGTTGACTGTTTACCTGGTTTAGGTTTGAATGAAAGATGCTGTGGTCTCCCTTCTGGCTAGAGGAGTTTGGAGAAAGAGGAAGGATCTTTAGGTCTAGCTGGGTGATAGAGTAGGGGATGTTACAGCAAGAGTCAGGTGAAGCCCTTAAGTTTTGGGGGACTGGGTGCTTCTGTGCAATCATGACTACAGAGGAACAGCCTGGCAACTTAAGTCTGGGGTGAGCTTCAATCTCCCAGTTGTGATCTCCAGCTCAGAAATGAATTGTGCAAACTCACCATCCACAGGCACCGAACACAGTGAATCCATGCTTTTAGCTGGTCGAATAGTAGCCTTTTCCACTAAAGACAAAAGAAAAAATATTCCTGAGGAACGCATATTAAGAGGAAGCACTCACAACAGTACGTCAGGTTGTGAGCACATAAGAAAAAGATTCTTTTAGGAAAAATTTTCAAGTCTTTAGATTTATTCCCCTAGAAAAACCTTCTTCTGGTTCACTCTAGAAATTTCTTTTTTCTTAATGGAATTTACCTTAAGGAACATTGATACATCAAAGTTTTATTAATATCTTACAGAGAAAGGTAAATTGCAATTTTGTCAAATAACTATTAGCAAATGAGAAACCCTGAACCCAATTTAATTGTACAAAAAGTATTCAAGGATGAATCCAGGAGGTAGAATCCATGGGGCCCCAGGCAACCCCTCCTATTTGGCAGGCTAGCAGCAGAATTCTTGGCTGTAGTCATGTCTATCAGCACCTAGGAATTTGGAACAACAGATAAAGAGGGCTGGGGTGGGGGTGGGGAACCAGCATTACCTTCTCCCCAGGTGCAGCTTGAAGTCTGTAGTGGTGGTTCCTCCAACAAACTCACCCACCAACTCATGCTGGGACAGATTTCAACCAAACCAAACCTTCTTTGCATACCCGTTATGTGCCTGGTATATTCTATGCATCTTTGCAAACTGCCATAGCAAGTTTTGGAAAAGTGTGGCTTAAATGATAAGAACTTATTCCAGGCACAGTAATAGACATTGCTATGGTTTGAGTGCGTCCGATGTTGGGAGGTGGGACCCAGTGGGAGGTGTCCTGGTCATGGGGACAGTGCCCTCATGAATGCCCTCTCCCAGGAAGGGGTTAGTGACTGCAAGAGTTTGGCCCCCTTTTAGTTCTTCTGCATCCACTTGCTTACATTCCACTTTCCACCATGAGTGAAAACAACATGAGGCTTTCACCAGAAGTCTAGCAGATACCAGTATCATGCTTTTGGACTTTCTAAACTTTAGAACTGTGTGCCAAAATAAACCATTGTTCTTTATAAATCACCCAGTCTCAGGTATTTTCCTATAGCAACAGAAAACAGGCTAAGATATGTTCACAAACATCATCTATTTTTAGAGATCTGGGCTGGATGGAAAGTAGTTCCTCCTAGGTCAAAGCTTTCTAGGAAGAAAAAGGAGCCAGTCTGGAAGCTGAGCAAGAGCCCCAGGACAAGAAACCATTGAGGTAACTCTATTCAGAGAAATCAGGGGTTGAATCCCAACTCTGCTGCTTTTGGGCTCCTCAGATAAGTAGCTTATTGCTTGGTGTTGATAATTGTATCACATTTATGTAAGATGTTAGTACTGGGGGAAGCTGCATGAAGGGTATATAGGTTCTCTGGGTGCAACTGTTTTTAAGTCAGAAAAGTAATCAAAATGCCCCCTGATTAATTTATAAGTTTTCTTTCAGAGCCATTCTAAAGACATGGCTACTGTTGATTCTTACCTGAGAGCCTCTGTCCTCTCACAAATACACTCCCATTTCTACTCAGCTTTGATTTGGAGTCTGATCCAGAACGTCCCAAATTAAATATAGATTTCCACTTCTTTGATTTACTGGAAAGCTTTCTCCTAAAAGAGTCAAGTCATAAGAAGCTAGTTTAACTTCTCATTTCAAGGGGATTTTCAAATTTAGAAAGAAAATTTCAATCATCTTAGTTGTGAATTTTCTAGTATTTTAGGAAATTCCCCTCTAAAATCCAAGTTGGCCTGACTCTCACACTGTCTGGGGATGCCCATAGTGACTGAGCTAAGCTTTCATGAGTCAGAGCAAAGACCCTTTCCCCAGGGCCAGAGGCAAAGTCATTTGTTAGAGGCAGGGATTGGGAAACTCAGGTCATAAGCAACCACACAGTTCTGAATTCTGACAGGAATTCAGGAAAGAGTGCAGCCCTAGCTTTTCAAAGATACCAATCCTGGTCCCATTCCCCACCCTCTGAGGGTCCTGGGGATTGAACCCAGGGTGCTCACATACTGAGCTACATCTCCAACTCTTTTTTTTATTTTTGAGACAAGGTCTTGCTAAATTGCTGAGGATGGCCTTGAACTAGAGATCCTCCTGCCTCAGCCTCCCATGTAGCTGGAATTATAGGCATGCAACCACCACACTCTTAGTATGTTTTTATGATAAGCCAAGACAGGTCTGTAGTGTTTGGTAGGTGATTCTGCACTTGGCTTTTTGTTTTTGTTTTTGTTTTGGATTTTGTTTTGTTTTGTTTTGTTTTTTGTTTTTGCACTTGTCCTTGGGGTATATTTTAATAGGTGCCATACTTTGGAGTGTGGTTTACCCCAGCTTTGGTTGAAAGTACAGAGGAAATGCACTTGATTCCCCTTCCAAGGCATTCATCTTTCTGATCCCTGGGAGAGACTCTCATTCTCCACTGATTCAGGGAGAGGTGTAGTGAGCTCAATTCCAAGAGGACATGATTCACTCTTGAAGGAAACAGGTTTCTCCCCAGCAAAGTTCAGGAATGCTGTTCCTACACGGTGGTGGCCTCTTCCTCCTTCCTCAAAGGGAAAGAACCTGCCATCTTGGGGAGGACACTGACAAAAGATGCCTGTTTTCGTTTCTTATTCTCACTGCTCAAAGGGCAAGGATGATAACCTTCAATGAAAAGATGGCTCAGCCCCTTCTGTTTCCTGGACTCCTGCTTACATCACTGCCTTCTTCCATAGCGGTTGTTGGGGCACAAGTGAAGAGGTGAGTGGAGATAAGGGTTGCAGTGAAGGAAACGGGAGGAAGAAATGGGGAATCAGAGCATCTATTGCTGCAAATGATGACGCTTGATTGTTTCCTTGGGGGAGGGGGGACTCTGACGGGTTGAGAGGAGGCAAGGAAGCCAGGAATGCATGTCCCAAGGTGCTGCCACCCAGGGCTCTCAGCCTAGAGTGGCCCCATTTGTCAACTTGTCCTCTGTCTTGGATTCCTCTCTGTGCCTTCTGTAATGTCATGTGGGTGTGGAGACCGGGAGAGGGGTCGTGTTTTTTTAAATTTTTATTTTTGAGGGGTACCAGGATTGAACTCAGGGGCACTCGACCACTGAGCCACACCCCCAGCCCTATTTTGTCTTTTATTTAAAGACAAGGTTTCACTGCTTAGCACCTTGCTTTTGCTGAGGCTGGCTTTGAACTCGCAATCCTCCTGCCTCAGTTCCCTGAGCCACGGGGATTACAGGCGTATGTCACTGCATCCAGCTGGCTTTTTGATTTTAGTGGACTTCCTCTTGTAAACACAAGCCTATTTCGTCTACGCTAAGGAGTAAAGGATTTAGTTGTGACACGTGACAAGACTTTCGTCCTATGACACCATTCCCATCCTGGTGCTTGGAGTCTTTGTGGGAGACTGGGGGGTCTCAGTAACTTTGGGCAATGAGTGATGGCATCACCACTGGTGAGAGTGAGCTGTGGAGACAGCTCCCTCCTCTTCTGCTATTTTTCTCTACACAACTCCTAGACCACACCCCCAACTCACACTTCTATCAAGACCCTGAGACTACCTCTCCTTCTCTGTCTCCCTCCACTCTGTGTCCCCCAGAATTTTAAAAGAATGCCACTTACTTGTTGTCTGGTAACTCAAGGACAGTGTGGAAGAGGGTGCCCATGGGAGGCACAATCTCAGGCAGGCTGTTCTCCCGCCTTTCCTTCCGAGCAGGATGGTTCGTGGCAAGGCTGCGGGCTTGAGCTTCCTCCAGGCTCACCAACTTCATGGGCAGGGACAGGGCTGGAAGCGTCAGGCTCTTCATAATGGGCCGATTTTCTATAAAGGAAAGAGAAGAGGTCAGTCTGGAAGGAGGCCCATGAGTGTGTCCAGCCAGATTTGCCATCCACAGCTCCTCAATCCTGACCTCTTACTAAGGGCTGAGTGCCAATTCTGGCTTCTCATGGGCATGGTGGGGCCTGGGGCTGAGGCTGCGCACAGAAAACTTTATTTCTTCTGGCCAGACTAACTAAAGGTCAAACAGGGGCTTCAGGAAATAACTGTACTTTCTGTATTATTTGGAGGGATCAGTCATCTATTCATTCATTCATTCATTCATTCAACAAATATATATTGAGTAATTATTATGACTTATAGTAACAACAGTGGGTCTTTACTCCTGAAACCTCTGCCTAGTGCTTTGGTGAGATGGGAATGTCAGTCCAGCCACAAAGGTGGCCTAACTTAGCAAGGGTAGTCAGTAGACTGCTCGTCTTCCCTAGTGCTGGAGAACACCCACTCCAAGACTGTTGAAGGCTGGAACCTCTTCTTCCCCTGGATCACCTAGGTGTTTATCTCTGTAGGAAAAACACATTTTACACATTGCACTTCTCCTAAGAGAGATATAACTCTTTGCTTACTGTCCAGTTATCTTCCAGTGTGTTCAGCTAGCCTTTCCTACTTTGTGGGCATTTTTTTTTTTTTTTTTTTGGAACCGGGGATTGAACTCAGGGACACTCAGCCACTGAGCCACATTCCCAGCCCTATTTTGTATTTTATTTAGAGACAGGGTCTCACTGAGTTGCTTAGGGCCTCGCTAAGTTGCTGAGGCTGGCTTTGAACTCATGATCCTCCTGACTCAGCCTCCCAAGTTGCTTGGATTACAGGCGTGCGCCACCATGCCCGGCCTTTGTGGGTATTTTCTAGGAATGGAATTGATGATGACAATCAATGATGTATATAGAGTAATCTCTTTTTCTCTACCAGTGGTTGTTGGGGGGATTTTGTATACCTCCCCTACCCCAGCAAAGGGCATTTGTCAATGTCTGGAGACATTTTGATTATCATGAATGTGTACCGGGCAGCTGCTGGCATCTAGTAGGCACAGGCAGGAAAGCTCCTGAACACCACACAATGCACAGAACAGTGCCCCACAACAAGAATTACCTGGCACCAAATATCATTAACATTGAGGTGGATAAATCCTGATCTAATTAAAAAAGAAGCTTAAGTTTGCTTCTATTTAGTCTTTGGTGACTTTGGCAGCTTTCTGTGACTTCTGAAGGTGCGAAGAGACTTCTGGACAACTTGGTTGATGACACCGTTTCTCTTTGCAGAGCATGACCCTCTCTAGTGGAAGGAAGTGAAGACACTGAAAAGGCCTGGGAGAAAATGGAGACAAGCCAGGCGCGGTGGCGCACGCCTGTAATCCCAGCAACTCGGGAGGCTGAGGCAGGAGGATCCCGAGTTCAAAGCCAGCCTCAGCAACTTAGCGAGGCCCTAAGCAACTCAGTGAGACTCTGTCTCTAAATAAAATACAAAACAGGGCTTGGGATGTGGCTCAGTGGTCAAGTGCCCCTGAGTTCAATCCCCAGTTCCAAAAAAAAAAGAAAAAGAAAAAAAGAAAATGGAGACAGTAAGTGACAGTAGGGTGTTACCAGGAAGAGAAGCACAACAGCCATTCTGCAGGGCTGCAGATAGATGCATCCTGTGATCCTGAAAATATTTCAATGAAGTTTCCAGTTTTCCAACTTAACCCAAAGAAGGGTAAAAATGTTTAAATTTAACTTACTTCCAGTATTTGTTCATAGATTCTAGATTTTCATTTTTGTTAATTATTTACTGACTTATATCACTTTGGGAGAAACTGGGACAATGGGAAGAATATGGACTGCAGGGTGGGAGGCCTATGTTTAGTAGCCACATCTGCCTCAGTCCCAGGCTCCAGAGGAAGCCTGGACCTAAAGCCTACTTGTCTCTGCTGAGATGTGTAACAGGCATCTAGCTTCATATCTCACAGCAGAACTTGTGATTTGTGCTCCTTACACTCCCTGTTCTCTGTCCTTAGAACATTCATCCCCTAGGTCTTTACTTGGCTGGTTCCCTGTGTCATTCAGGTTTCAGTTGGATTGCTTTCTCAGAGGCTAAAGTCAAAACACCACCCCGAAGCTATTGACCATTGACCATTGCATTACTCTGATCTATTTTCTTCTTGATACTTGTTGTCTTTGCAATGCTAATTTATTTATTTATAAAATATATTGCTGTCTTCTCATCCAGATCATAGTTCTGTGCAAGAGAGTGACTTTGCTATTTTATGCACTGATATGTCCCCAGTGTCTAGGACAGTGCCCGGTACATAGGTGGTACTCAATGCACACTATTTTTTAATGAGTCTTGGAGCTATCACAATCTTTCTGACCTGATCAAATAAAGATATTGGATTCTGAGCCACAAAACTGGAGCATGTGCATAACATCTAACATCCTAGATGTCTCTGTTAGATGACAGGTGTGTATTACTCTGTGAGGAACACACCCCTGTTTTCTCCTTATGGTGCTATGCACCTCACATTCTGTCTGTAGCCTCTGTAAGCTATTAACAGTGAAGACTGAGAAGGGGAGCAGGAAGGGAACTAACATTTACTGATGGTTCAAAACATGCCATATACATTCTAAAGCAGGGGTTTAGAGCCAGGAAGACCTAGATTTGGTGCCTATACTCTCTCAGTTGAGTCAATTGCAATAGATTATTCTGGTTTCCCTAAATATACTAACTGAATGGGAAAAATGTTTTAATCAGCTAAGAAATATTTTGCAACATGGGTCTCATAACCACTAGACCCTGATCAGTTGTGTCAGCATCGCTTAGAAACTTGTTAGAAATGCACATTATCTGCTGCACTATGGGCGAATGGATTACAAGCTCTGGGAATGAGGTCCAGTAATCCATGTTTTAACAAGTCCATTATGTGTCTCTGATGCACATTAATGTTGGAATGAAAACAGTTTCATTCACAAATGAGAAATCAAGAAAAGCAGGCGTCTTGATCAACTGAATTTCCAGTTTTAACAAATTAGGTTCACAGGAGTTTAAGCAGCATAAACCAATTCACTCCTAGGGTTCATTGTATCATTATGAGATGCCCACAAATGCACAAAAATACTCATTTTTGTATGCTTATTGCCTGGTACAGGATAGAATGAACTAAGTACTCAGGAAATGCATTCTGAATATGCATGCAGGTATGAACCTACTGCCCTTTAACTTGTTCACTTAAGACCTCAAGGCGAAGACATATGCGTCTTCAGAAACATCACAGTGAAAGTAAAAATGAAACCTAATCATCAAGAATGTTGCCAGTGTCTTTCAATGATGAAGAACTTAAGAACTCACTAAAACCAATGGAACATGATTCTAGTTCTAGTCCACCACACCACATTCATGATGTAGGTTACGTGTGCAACTGATCAAAAAAGTGCTAAAACCACATACGAACACACCACACTTCTGCTGCACACATACAGATGTATATATGTACAATTCCCAGACAATGACATGTGGTGGCCAGTGCATGCCCACACACACAGCTGAAACCAAGCCCACCCTTACTGATTCTTAGGCCCCATGTCTAAGGCAAGAAAGGATGAGCTGGTGGGATAGATGGGGTAGATGCCAGGAGGAGTCATCATTACCATCATTCTCCAGAGACCCAGGAGCACCGTTGCTGAAGATTTGATCCACATGATTCAATATGAACTCAATCACCACCTGCTGGACCCGGACTGCAAGGAAAGCTGCATCTCCATTGCAACCAGTGGCCTCAATTTCTTTAGACCTGAACCATGGAAGAAACACATTTACTGAGTGAGTTTGCCTTACAACCTGAAGCTGTCAGGGAGGCCAGTGGGCCTTTTGCAGAGGCATCGTCTCCTAAATGTTATCTTTTAGAATACTTTAACTATTAAGACCAATATCAAAGGGTCCTCTCTAAAGGCTATAAAGCCCAACCCACTGAAACTTAAAATAGTTATCTGGCATTATACACTAAAAGACTATAAACACTATCCCATAAATATACGGGATCCCCTCCCACCTCCACCCACTATTCCCATGGAGCAGAGCATCATTTGCAAAGTCACATGAAACAGCTGATTCAAGTTATAGCAAGCTGTGCCCACACTGAAGCCAAGCAAAAGCCAATGAACCTAGAGAAAACAAAGGCCTTTTCAAAAAACTGTAACATACAGATCCATAACTTTAGCCACACCCTGATTAAAGGCAACAAATGCCTTTGGAACCCAGAGTTTCCAAGTTAGCAGCCAAAGAGTTTAGGCGATTAAAATCACCCTTAGTTCACACGTGCTATAAAAGATCACTGAGCTACCAGCTTGTTTCAAGGGGATTCAATTTTGAAGAATCCAGGTTTTATTTCCATTGGTGGGCTCTGAGCCCACCAGGGTGGTGTGAAGGTGGTGTGTGGTATTTACCTGAGGAGGTTTGGCGCCCACACCAGGGCCAGGTTCCTGGCATGCATGTTGGTCTTGCTACTGAAGGAGGCGATGTGGGCCAGGTGTCGAATCAGGTATTCCAAGGTCCTGTAATGGTTTATTTATTTATAATTTTTTTTTGACAAGTACAAAACCACAGTGCCTGTGTGGAGCCTGAAATCTGGAGATAGATTCTAAGTTTGGATTTAAAAGACTCTACTTCTGTCTTATGAATTTTCAAGGAAGATATCAAGATTGCTGCAAGTAATTTCTGGGCCCTGGCACCTTGGCCTGGGGTGGGGACTGGAATCAGTCTTCTCAGAAGTTAGCTGAGTCACATGAAGCACCAGCTAGAGACAGAACCAGGGAATCACGGACCTCATGGCTGAGGGGTCTTAGTGGCCACTTGCTCTACTAAGACTCTTTAGGATACCCTTCCCACAGTCTTCAAGTAGGTTCTCATTTAAGTGCCCACTCTGTTTTAAAAATTCTTCCAGGTAACTTGGTACTTGTTAGGAAGCTCATTTCATGGATGAATAACATTCGTGATTGCTAGGAAGTTCTTTCTTATACCACATCAAAATCAGCCCCTTGTAGAAGATGGGCAAGGGTGGGGAAAAGGGGGTGAAATTAGGGCTAAGCTGTGAGACTGAAACCAAAAGAGGGGGATGATGTAAGAACTGGTTCAGATGAGCAGCATTGAGATTAGTCAGCCCAGTGCTCCAGAGCCACAGTCATCCTTGCTGGAGAGTCATCTGGGTTTCCACACTTCTGGTCATGTTATAAATCTGGGTAAGAACCAAGGATGTCACTGACTTGTGTGATCAGAACAACTTCCCTGCAAGTGACTTGGGAGACAGGCTGCCCTTTACTGCCAATGCCCCTGATCAGGCACCAACATAATTTGATAACAGTGACCTACCCACTTATTTCCTAATGCCCCCAGGAGGGCCACTATGCACTGAGTTTGCTCCCATCTATCATGCCACGCTGCCATTATGCCACACTAAGAAGCTGCATATTTCTCTTCCCAAGGATTCTTACCTATAATGGGAAGGGGGAAGCTCCTGGATAACATTTTGGATTCTGGCCAGTTGGCCTTCTTCTGGGCAATGTGACACCGCCTCCTGTGGAGAGGAACATGAAGGTGCCCAGTGAGTGTTCCAGCATATGAACACCCACCTGCCTGAGCTGTTATTATTCAGTGTCCTGGTATTCCAGGCTCAAAACCATGCTTAGAGGTCAGATCTCTCGCCCAAAGGGCATGCTTTTCTATGAAAACAACCAACCAACTACAATTTGTGAGGGTTCCCATTATAAAGCATCATATAAAGCATTATAAAGCATCACACAGTGTACACGTTTGGGCCCAGGTGGGCTATTTGGGTCTCTGTGTGTCTTCAGATGGCTGTTAGGTGTGTGGGAAAGGATGCATAGGATCCTGGGTGCATCCTGTGTGGCAGGGAGTCTCACATTCAGAGAGATAGACAGGGTGAGATGCTGAGACAGTGGCACATGCCTATTGAGCCTGCTGTCTTCACAGGTGCACACAGCCACTCCACACCTAGCCTGTCACTATTCCATGACCTTTAGTCTTCAGCTGCTATCATCCTGGATGCCCAGAAGCAGGGGAGACATGCCTTCCTCAGCAGGGATAAGAGCGTTGTCCCTGAGACCTGGTGGCCTTGCCCCAACTTGCTTTATGGTTGCCTTCTGCATGGGTACTCTGCTCCCCCATCTGCTCAAGGTCTTCTGAGGGAGGCAGGAACAGCATGAAAGCAGGGTGCCTATAGGCTGGCCCATGCTTATCTCTCACCTGCTGAGGTTGCTGTACCAGGCAGGCATTTCTGGCTAGAGTCCTCTGATCCCAGCCCTGTGTCCCTGTCCTGAGAATCTGTCTAGTCTGTGCCCAGGCTCAAGAGCCCCTCCAGGGCAGAGTGTGAGTGCTCATGAACTGCAGGCATGGGCTTGCTCCCTGAGTTCAAGGCAATGGCAATCACTTTTTTTTACTGATGTGTAATTTGCATATATTAAAAATGTATATATCTTCAGCTACCATTCCATGGCTTTTTATTTTTTTCATGTGTAAATGCCTGGGTAGCCCTGCCTAGACCAATATATGCCTTAAAAGGGGCTCTTGAGCTCACTTCGATCTTTTATTTATGCTTTTATTTTATAGCACTGGGATTGAATCCAGGGTCTGGCTCATGCTAGGTAAGCACTGTACCACTGAACCACACCCACCCCCACCTTGATCTTGAATTCACAGGCATATATATGACTGATACAATCTCGTATTTCCTTTTGGTGCTACAAACTTGTTTTATGTTTGCCTATAATGTCAGGTATGATAATAAAATATATTCTTTAATAAACAGTCTGCTGCAATACAATCAAAACTGAGATCCTAATGATTTTCAGGTATTGTCCACCCCTATTCCATCTTTGGTTGTCATTTTCTGGCTTATACTTAAATGGTGAAGTTCACATTCTCAGTAACTTGAATTTTTAGGCACTCATGAAGTGTGCAAGGCAATGACTTTACTTGAGCACACTCTGTTTGCCAGGCCCTGTTCTAAGCCCCCCGCTCCATGTTCTAGCCTGACTCAGAGGAGACCTCCAAGGTCCTGTCCTAACCAGGACACCCCCAACCCTTTAGATTTCCCCCACTAAGTACAATGTACTTACCTAGTAGGGTTATCATTTATTGTCAGTCTCCTTTGATAGAAGGAAAGCTTTCTAAATGCAGGGTTGTGATAAATCTCCATGTCCAGAACAGTGCTTGGCACATAGTAGGTGCACCTTCCATGGGACATCATGTCAGGGCTTTGACCACCAAGTTTTTTCTATTTTACCCTTTTTATTTAATTCAAGTAAAATAAATATACAGAATCCCACCATTTTAAAGGGCAGTCAAAATTCTCTACAGGGAAAACATGAGATCTCTTTTCCTCAACAGAGATGGGGAGAAATGTGGGGCCAGGAGCATTAGTCTCAGGTGTCCCAACCTCCTGCTGGGTTTGCCAGCAGGGGAACAGACCAGCCCAAGAGAGATTACAGTTGCAGTCCTTGCTTTGCAAGACGTGAAGTATGGAGGGCCAGGGGCAAGGATAGGCCTCCACAGGAAGCACCCTGACACTTCCTTCTCTTCCCAGGCCCTGTTCCTCAGAAAATAGGATTGTGGAGAGGACCAATTCCACAAGTTAGGGAGAACCGTATAGGTAGGGCAAAGGGAAACAGCTTCAGGGAAAGGAAGGGCTGCAGAATGCCTGTGGTCCTTCCTGGTTCTGTGGTGCCTGCGGGAGGGCTGGGAGGCCTCCCTTCTTCCTCTGCACGGACAGGATGGAGCTTTGCAGAGCTTTGCACCACTCCCCTTTAAAAAAATGTGTCTGGGGAATAAAGGTGCAGGTCAAGTTATCAATCCTCATGGAAAGTTCCTTTAATGTTTAGGAAGCTGTTAGTCATCTTCAGTCTCCAAGATGGAGCACAGACTTGCCCTGATGTCTGCAGGTCCCAGTTGGAAATGGTGTTTATTTCTCATTCTCAGCCTCTCCCCATTCCACCCCAATACTATTTAGAAGCTCTCTAGATCCTTGTTTTTCTCCTAGAGGGGTCAAGCCACTGCACACTTATTTTTAGTTTCTTTACTTTCCCCCAAAAGGATGGCACACCTGTCAGTGGGTACTAGGGAAGAGGTGTTGAAATTCTAACCATACTAATTTTTTTGCCTGTAGTAGAACTTCACTCAGCTGCATGAGGTGGTGCATGCCTATAACCCCAGATACTGGGAAGGTTGAGGCAGGAAGATCACAAGTTCACCAGCCTCAGCAACTTAGTGAGAACCTGGCTCAAAATAAAAAGGGTTGGGGATGTAGCTCAGTGATAAAGCACCCCTGAGTTCAATCCCCTCAGTCCTTCAAAAGAGAGAACTTCATTCAACATTAGCCAGACCAATCTGTTTCCAATCAGTTTTAGCAAGACCAGCTCTTTGAGGACTTGGGAAAAGGCTGGGATCCAGCCCTGGTGGTAGGGCCCTTACTTGGGGTTTCTCTTTCCCCAAAGCTATCCCTGCCACCATAGCTCTAGTCCTGCTGCCTGGAGAGCCCTATTGCTACGGTGACCCAACACAACCAACCAGGAGCTCTCCCTTCACCCAGTTGCAACTTTAAATTTTATTAATTACTTAAAAATTATTAAAAGATCCTCTTTCTTATTTTAAATTATTAGATTTTTATAAAGAACATTCACGTGCATGATAAAACACAAAACAAAGTATCCAAAAAGATACACAGAAGAAAGTTAGTTTTCCTTCCAACTTCAGACCCTCAGTCTCCAGAGGTAACAATTTCATGTCCTTCCAGAGTCTTTATGCATGTGTCTTTGGCATACTTGTGGAATCAAGCAAGTGATCTGGCCATCTGTGAATTCCTCTTCTGAGTCTCCCATCACCTTCACCTTGTTGGCTATGTGCTGGCCACACTGGCCTATATGTGTTCCCTCAAGCTTGGCATGGACCAGGCCCAGGGCCTTTGCACCTGCTGTTTCTTCTTGTCACTCTCTTTCCCAGATACTTGCACAATCTGTTCCCTTGCTTCACTGTCTCTGTTCAAATGTCACCTCATAGCAGACCTCTGATTATCTTAAAAGAGCAGTTTCCACCATCCATCCCCTCTCTGACACCGTGTTATTTTTCTTCATAGTACTTATCAACAATTCTCATTATAATTCTATACCCTACATGTTTATCATCTCTCTTCTTCATTAAACTGTTAAGTTTACTAAAGCAAGGGTTGTATCTGTCTTGCTCACCAATTAAATCTCCAGCCCCTGTAACTCTGCCTGCCAGTTGCACAGCCGGTGCACAATAAACATTGGTTGAAAGACATAAGTGAATGAGTTCATATTTTGCATTGTGCTTGAAAGCACCACACGGCTACATTTGGGCCACACTTCCAGAACAGTACCACCACCATCTTAGGATTACTTTCCATCATGATGAGTACCAGTCTTGCTGAGGTAGCTCCCCAGGACTTTGGGCTCCTGGTAGGGTGACCAATCATCCTGGTTGCCTGATTGAAGGATTTCTGCTGACCTGGGACTGTCAGTGTTAAAAGTGGCCACTGGCTTCTTCACAACCATCTTAAGCCCAGGCACTAGTTGTTTGCCTTGAGTGACATTCAGATGATGTGTGTGGGTCAACACACCTTCCAGCAAACATTTACTAAGTAATAGTTACCACATTTTCTAATAGCTAGAGAGCAGGTAAAAGAAACACACTAACTAGTAAAATAGTTTCTATCCTCAGGAAGCTTACCTTTAATGAGGGAAACTGATACATAAAGAAATGATTTCAATATAAGTATGTAATTATAGTGCCTCCCCTAAAAACACCAAATCAGCAACTTTTCCTTCTTTGGGTGTTCAGAATTTTGGCTTGATTGATCTGAATAAAACTGAATTTTTCCTAAAATGAAGGGTGTATTTTTTTCTGATAAAAATAAAGTGTAATGTGGCAGGTTGAATAATGGCTCCCAAGGACATAAGGTCCTAATCCCTGGAGCTTGGAAGTGTTAAAATATTTGGACAAAGAATCTTCAAAGATGTGATTAAGGTAAGGACTTTGAGCAGGGAGATTATCCTAGACTATCTGGGTGAGCCCTAAAAGATGTTTAGGAAACCTTGGAGAGGGATGTGGAGGGAGATAGACACAGTGAGAAGAAAAGGCAATGTGACCCTGGAGGCAGAGTTGGGAGTGATGTGACCTCCAGCCAAGAAATGTCAACAGCTACCAGAAGCTGGGAAAAACAAGGAGCAATTTTTTCTCTGGAGCCTCTGGAGGGAGCACCGGCCCTGCCCAAACCTGGGGTTCAGCCTGGTGAAATTTATCTCAGACTTCTGACCTCCAGAACAATGAGAGAATGAATTCTGTTCAGTCACTCAGTTTATGGCACTTCATTACAGAAACCACAGGAAACTAATAATGTACTAAAAACTAAAATATGAGATCTGTGAAAAATAAAAAACACCCTTTATTGCACTACTCAGAAATAACCACTATCCACCTCTTACACAGGAAGCATAAAAGAAGTGGTCTGTCCTAGGCCTCTCGGCACCAAATATGAACACTAGGATCATTTCCTATGTAGCTGAATATATTGATTTTCCCCCCATTTAACTTTCTATTGTGGCTAGCAAACACTCATAAAGAAAATCATTTTTATTGGCTACACAGCTTTTTTAAATAATAGGTTTATTATTTATTTTATCCACCTTCTATTAGCAGACATGTGGATACAATAAAAAATTTGGATATTACATATAACATTGCAATGAAGTTATTTATAAATCAGTTATTTGTTTGCACACCTGAGCATTACTCTAGAGTGGAGTCCTAATTAGAGACTTATAGGATTAAAGAATATGAATATTTTAGGAATTTTGAGAGTAATTTTTAATATATTTCTGGAGTTTCCATCAAGTTTTTATTTCCAGTAGAAAACTACAAAAAGTCAGTCTTATCACAAGCTTACCAGCATGAAATAGTAATGTTTAAAATAAAAAAATAAGCAATATCTTAATAATCAGAAATTTTAAGATAATTTTCTTTTTCTCTGAATTGTTCGTTGAAGTTCTTTGCTTATTTGTTTACAGGAATGTAATGTGATGTTTTTTCTTTTTATAGATAAGTAGGAGTTCTATAGAAAGAAATTAACTGTCATTTTCTTATAAATAGTTTTTGTAGTTGGCCACTTGCTTTTTATTTTTACTAATGTCTTTTTTCTTAATTTTTTTTTTTTTTCAGTACTGGGGATTGAACCCAGAGCCTCACACGTGCTATGTAAATGTTCTACCACTGAGTTACATCTCCAGCCATTTAATGTTAATGGGTTTTGTTTTTATTTTTTATACCTTTACTTTATTTACTTATTTTTATGTGGTGCTGAGGATTGAACCCAGTGCCTCACAAGTGCTAGGCTCTACCACTGAGTTACAACCCCAGCCCTTAATGTGGTTTTTAATGTAGGAAAAAAAAATGTGCACATAGTTTAGTTGGTCTAATTATTTTTTTGGAATTTTTTTCCTTTGCTTTTATTGTTAGGGAACTCTTCTGTACCCTGAAATCTGCTAAATGGTAAGAATTCAACTTGTTTCCTCTTCCCTAACAGTTAGCAATTATTCTAACACTGTTTATGGAACTCTTCCTTCAGTACTTCTCTTATTATGTTATATATGTTATAATACATATGTATTGTGTTATTTAAAACCCATTTAAGTGATTACTGCTTAGAAGTGGCATGGGAGTCATGAGAGAATTTTAATCTTTACCTCCACTTACCACCTGTACCATCCCAGACAAGTCTCATTGAGCCTCAGTTTACTCATCCATGTAACAAACAATAAAATCTACTCTACAGGGTTATTTTGAGGATTGAATGAGATACTATCTACAGTGAGTTTATGAGGTAATAAGCCCTCAACAAATAGCAGCAATTATCATTACTATTATTCCACTAATATTTTTTCTAATTCTTTCATTCCATTCTCTTATTCAACTTCAGCTGTGCAAGTAAATTAAAATAAATGATTGTGAGAATGCATAACAGTGTAACACAACTATTTACATATCACTGAAGGTTGTTTTTATTACCATATTCATTATTGTGATCAAAGAAATCTATTAAATGATAAATTCTACAGCATAGTTAACTTTGATAGGTCCTACTTCTGTAGAATTCGTAACAAAGCATTCCCATTTTATTTTTTAGTGTCAATACACTGAGTAAATACAATGTAATTTCCTTCAAATATGAAGACAAGTTGAAAATGTTGCTTTTGTATATTTCAATTGCTGTGAGAGAACAGAATGACAAGTACTATCAGGAGCAAGGAGAGAGAACAGGAGCAAGGAGAGAGAAAAGTGGGTTTTGTTCTTAGCCTATCAATAAGACCTAAGGAAAAAACATATTGTTGAAATTTCTAGACAAGAGTTCCTATCAACCTCCAACTATAATAGAATGAGATAGCTGTTAATTAGACTCACTTGATTCATTTACATGATGATATTCTATCACAAAGTGATACTATTATACTGATGAGGATCACAAATATGTAGAAAACAATGAAGTCTTACAATTAAAATAGCAATAAAGTACTGTTTTTAGTTGATTCAGATTGGCAAACAATTTAGCAAATGGAAAATATCCAGTATTGGCAAAGCTGCTGGGGGGAAAGAGCATTCCTTTTTACTCTGGAGGACATTTTGGAAATATGGATCAAAATTTTAAGTAAGAACTCTTTACTCAGCAAATCCGCTTCAATGATTTTTTCCCTAAAGATACAAACAAACAAAAATATAAAGATATATGTGGATAAGTGTCTATTTTAATGGTGTTTATAAAAGCAAGGTGTTGAGAAACCAAAAACCTAAATTCTGTCAGTGGGAGACTGGTTTCAAAATCATGGCTCATCCAGAAGATCATGAAAGCCAGCTTCAGCAACTTAGCAAGGCCCTAAGTAACTCAATGAGACCCTGTCTCTAAATAAAATATTTTAAAAGGGCTGGTTTGTGGCTCAGTGGTTAAGCACCCCGGGGTTCAATCCCCAGTCCCCCCAAAAAAAAGAAAAGAAAAGAAATTATGGCTCATGTAAGAGAATTCTCGGTGACAATAGTGTCTACATTTATTAACATGAAAAGATGGTCACATTGTTGAAATGAAAATGTTCCAAAACAGCAATATATTGCATTGGAAAGAAAAGTGTGTGTGTGTGTGTGTGTGAGAGAGAGAGAGAGAGAGAGAGAGAGAGAATGCAAGAGCTAGAGAATGAGAGAGATGTCAGATATGCCTTGGTGTGGGATTTCCACAGGTGATTTATACTTTATCCTTTATACTTTTTTATACTACTTTAATTTTTATAATAAACTTTTATTTTGATCTGGAAAAACAAAACATAGCAAAAACACTATGCAAAGAATAAAAAACTGAAGAAAACACACAGACTATTTCAACACTGTATTTTTTGGTCCTTAAAGGAGAGACCTCTTTACTTTCTTTCATTTCCCAAATTGTCTACTACTCTGATTTCCTTTAAAATGAGGAAATACAAATAGTGACATTGATTATAACCTGGGAAACACAAATGATGTTCCCAACCTTTCCTCTTGGTTCCCAGGAAAATTCCTCTGTGGTTCCAAGGGCAAGAACTACCTTTGTTGATGACTTAGCCCTTCAGTCTGGAGACTCTACCCTCTGCCTCAGACCTCGAGCAGTGGGCCCCCTAACCACAGACAACTCTACAACAGCTGGTATGTGGTGACTTCTGTAGTGGTCAATGTTTACACCAAAATATTTTTACGTGTGTGATTTGGTCTTTATTACATTAATTTTATTACATTATTTTACATTATTGTAAATATTATAATATTTACATTATTTAATTACATTAATGTATAATTAATGTAGTGGATAGAATTATGAAGGTTAATGTGTAGAGAAGCAAGGAAAAAACTATGTATAATCCCATCACTAAAATAAATATGTCAGTCTTTAAGGCATCCTTTCTTTTGATCCTTTTTTAAAATTAAAGCTGTGTATCTGGGTCTTTTTTCAATTTATCATTATGAGTATTTCCCAGTATCACTGAAAACTTTAAAGTACATATTTAAAAACCCAAGCCTGATTTTTAAGAAGTAGCATTATTTTATTCCTCTATCATTTAAAACTGAAGAACTTTTCATATGCTCAAAAATAAGTAAACTATAGGACCTGAGGGTGGAGCACGCCTGTAATCCCAGCAACTAGGGAGGCTGAGGGTGGAGGATCACAAGATTAAGGCCGGCCTGGCAACTTGGTGAGAACCTGTCTCAAAAATAAAAATAAAAAGATACAAAGGACTGGGGGATGGCTCAGTGGTAGAATGCTTGCCTAGCATGCACTGGGCCCTGGTTTTAATCCCTAGTACTGTGAAAAAAGGTTTTAAAAAAATTTTAATTACAGAGGCTATGAGAAAGATCCCCTCCCAAAATTAGAACCTACATCTGGTCCTTACCAATAATCGCAACCCCTCCATATTCTCAATTTCAAATTTCTCCTGTGACTACTCTTCTCCATCACTCCACTGACCTTACTGGGAGGAATAATCCTTTGATCTACTTCTTTAGTGTTACTCATCACCTTATGCTCTCGTTTCTTTTCTGTCCAGACTAAATTCCATGGTCAGCTGTGTCAATGGTGCCCTGGTATATTCTCAATTCTCCCTATCCCCTCTTCTGCTAGGGGAACACCAAACTTGGGTAAATTCGATTCTGCCTCCTCCGTACTTCCACCCATGTAACCCAATGTTCAAACCCTATTTTTAATCCTTTAAGCATTTATTCTCTTTTTAACTAACCCATGGGTGCCCAATTTGGTGACCATATAGCTACTTGATAGGAGTTTTGCTCTTGCCCATCCATCCTCCCTACCAATCCAACTCACTGGCCTTTCCTGTGCTTCCTCTTGGCTGCTCTTATCGGTTTCTTTTCTCTTCCCAGCTTTCTGACCTATCCTCTTGACTTCTGTTTGCTCCAGTTCCCTTCCCTACCTACCCACCTCTTTCTCCAACCCTCCAAAGAAACAGACGGAATAGCCTGATGAAAATAAACCAGCAGTGCATGCACAGCATCAGGGATCTCAGGTTCCTGTCCTGCCTCTGCTGAGTGACCTTGGGCCAGCCACTTCTCTTCTCTGGTTCTCAGTTTCCTCCCTATACAACCAGGCACATCAGTTGAACAAACATGGAGATAATTTAATTCAGCTCTTAAAACAAACAACACAATTCTGAAAATTCAAGAAAGAAAAATTGAGCGAACAGTTCCACTACCTTACATTCCTCACCATACCATCCAACTTCCATCACCCTGCTCAGATAATGTCAACCAGCTGGTGAGCACTATTATTGTTATTTTAGTGCTGAAACTCTTCTTAGGCCATCCATGCATCCCACCCGGCAACCATGATGGAAATCCAAACACTCACCGTAAATTTCTCATAGAGCTCATAAGTCAGGAGGGGGTTGGGCAGCTCCCTAAAGTAGAGCTTGCAGAGTGAGCCCACACAGTGGATGTCCTGGAGGTACACTTCCCTTGTCAGATCTGGACATTGATCTGAGCCAAACTCTTGCCTGAAACAACACAGACAGAGACATAACAATCCCAGGGAACATGTGTTCCATGTCAGCAATTGCTTGGCAGCTTAGGGGTAAAAAGACCCTACAGTGTGATCCAACTGTATTTTTGACCTTGAATCTACTCCAGGCACAAGAAAGCCAGGGGAAGGCTTCAACTTCAGGTATGACTCTTCCTCGCAAAACTTGCTGTGATTGGAAAGACACAAAGCTCATTTAGAAGTGGATTTCCTGTGGCATTCTATCTATAATCTCGATTATTAGCATGGGCAAATATGAAAACAATTTGCCAAAAGCACCTATTGAGATTTCAGTTTTTTCAAAACATTGCTCAAATGAAATTCCCTTTCTTATAAGAAAGACCAAAACCAGGTGGGTCAGTTCATTATCATTCATCTCTATATATTCACTGTCACAACTTGCTTATTTGGAGACTCAACCCCAAGGCTTGAGAACTTTAATCAACTATCTCATTGATGCTCAATGGAAACTTTGAGGCTACCTGATGGTGACTTCTATGGTATAGACGAGCTTATAAGTACCTTAATCCATAGTGGGATGTGTGGAACATCATCTGACTCCAGGCCTGGTTTGTAATTAGAAAACAATTCCTGAAAAGGTTACATGAAGACACTGCCTCAAATAATATGCATGTAGAAGTTAAAAATTGGTTTAAAAATGATGAATTTGAGTTTTAATATAGAAGTTAGGCTTCTTGAAAGTATTCACTTGGTCAGTAAGGGAGTGACAAAGTCAACAGGACTCTCAGAACCAGCATTGCCAAAACAATCCACTGGCCGGGCGCGGTGGCGCACACCTGTAATCCAAGCGACTTGGGAGGCTGAGTCAGGAGGATCGCGAGTTCAAAGCCAGACTCAGCAACTTAGCGAGGCCCTAAGCAACTCAGTGAGACCCTGTCTCTAAATAAAATACAAAATAGGGCTGGGGATGTGGCTCAGTGGCCGAGTATCCCTGAGTTAATCCCTGGTTCAAAAAACAAAACAAAACAAAACAAAAAAACAATCCACTGAACATTCTGTATTGAACTTCTGTCACCTTAAAAAAGGGCAAAGGAATCTCTGATGCTGTCAGAACCTGAAAGCAAGTGATGGGGCCTTGAAAGGAGAGCTTCACTATGGCTTCATGATTCATAGGCGTGTGTTCTTCTAAGAGAACAGAAGGAGAACAATGTAGAGCTTATTTATTTACCCTGGAATTTCCCTTGTTACAGTAAGCCCTGTCTTAAATGAAAACGAATTGGCCATCACCAAAGTGTCTTTCCAAAATACCAATGCTGGGCAGTACATTTCTGAGCTAAGAGTAAACCATTAAGCACTACCTGCCATTAAAGACTGGGGTGTGGCTCAGTGGGGGAGCACTTGCCTAGCACATGGGAATCCCTGGGTTCAATCCCCAGCACCATGAAGGAAAACAAAAAGTACTTTAAAAAAAATAAATTTAAAAAATGGCACATGAGTGGAATGATGTAAACAGGCATATTCATAAAAATCCATGGTTGTAATCAACCAATTGTTTTTCTTAACAGTCATTTGTTCCCCAGAAATAAAAAAGGATGTTTTATTCCTTTGGTAAAATTTAATTTTAAGTGAGATTTGGAGGGGAGGGACAGATACCAAATGGGAAGAAGAAAAAAACTGAATTATCTACGTAACCTATTTATTTGCATATTAACCTTATAATGTTTTTGTTTTAAAAGTCTACGTTTATAACTAAAGAACTATTATAAATATATAAAATAAACCATCAAGTGAAGTTGTTTTTGGCATTGGAAATAATATGCAAAATACATAAACTTATTGCTGTAGTCACAGAAAAATATTTGCTTTATATATAATCTAAATATACACTACCCAGTATTGGTATTTTGGAAAGACACTTTGGTGATGGCAAATTCTTTTTCATTTAAAACTGGCCTTACTTTAACAATATGCTACATATACTCTACAAATACATCTGTGTTGTGTTTAAAGGTTTTTCCCCCTCTTTTTTTTTTTGTAAGCATTTAAGCAGGCTTTATTTAAAAGTAGTAATACGAACTTCTCCCAGGTGGGAGAAGGGGGGCCATGGCTGATGTTCTGGAATCCCCCTGTTTTTCCCCTCTTAATGTGATAGAAATTTCTTTTAAATGTTTAGAATGTACCCATTGAATTAGAAATGATTTATCCATTGGTAATTTTTATATATGTTTTTTAGTTGTTGACGGACCTTTATTTTATTCATTTATTTATATGCGCTGCTGAGAATGGAACCCAGTCCCTTACACATAGAGGTAGAGGCAAGCAGTCTACCACTGAGCTACAACCCCAGCCCCCATTAGTAATCATTAAAATACCAGCATCAAAGAAATGTATAATTATGCAGACTTCTGACCCATTGAGATATCAAATGTGTGCTAACTGGGAAACACAGTCATCCCCCAGCTCCAAGCACTACATAAGGAGACCTGATCTAACCGAGCTTGTGGGTAGGCAAGGGAATGATAGTACATCATGTTTTCCTAACTTGTCATTCAGATCATTTGAGTTATCAAATATGCCTAAGACTAAACCTTGCTCAAAACAAATAAACAGATTCAAAACCCTAGAGGCTTTAACTGAAAAGAATTCCCCCCCCCCAAAAAAAAATACAACCAGAGAAACAACAGCTGTACCCCATTTGTGTACAATCAAATAAATTAAAAAAAAAAAAAAGAATTTCCTCAGACTGTGGAGCTGCCTCCTTAGATTAAGAACACTGGGCATCTGAAAGTAGTCCCATTTGATCTCTGGCTACCGCCACGGTTCCCAACATTCCTTCAGGTTTTCAGTACTCTCAACACCTGGTGCCATAGGTATGGACAGAGGGAGGATCATGGGAGAATTCTGGGGGCTTTCTTTTCGTTTACCTTAACCGTTGTATGTTTGAGGTGACTCCTGAAAGTCGATAGATTCCATCCACAATGCCGTGAGTCTCTATAAACTCTGCACAACTCTTCAACACATATGGAACTATGGAAAAGAAAAGAAAAGAAAAGAACAATAAGGTGTTAGAGGTCGAGCTGACTATCCTTTATGGATATCCTTTTAAAAATTCTGGTATCTTCAAAGAGGTTTAAGTATGGAACTCACATAAGCTACAAATGGAAATAATAATTTACAAGTGGTAGGTGAGAGTCCTTTTGTATTTTAAAAAATCATAGAGTTTTGACAAAGCCTAAAAAACTCTTGTGTTTTAAGAGTTTTTTTTGAGATATGAAAAATATGCAAAAATTTAGATATCTGATGCTAGAGGTGATTTTGGAAATTCCACAACTCATTCTCCTTATTATACTGGTTCTCTACCAGTGACCACTGGTGTGGTTTCCTGGCCACCATCATCATCATCCCCTGAGCACTTGTTGGACATACAAATATCTGGCCCCCCTCCAGACCTATTGATTCAAATTCTAGGGGTGCAGTCCAGCAGTCTATGTTTTAATAAGCAGAGTTACCTGTGGGTAACTCTGATGCAAGCTAAAATTAGAGAACCACTCCCTTATTTTATACATGAAGAGACCAAGACAGATAAATTTACTTAACTCAGTCACCATTACTGGTATGAAAAGCAGTTCACACATGGGAATAAAAATGCTTACAAATAGGTAAAAGAAAAATAAGACACAAAATTGAATATACAATGAGTTTAGTTATGTTTTTAAAAAAAAGGAAAGAAGAAAAAGGAAAAACGACTGGAAGAAAATCTGCCCTAATGGCAAAAGTGGTTTAAAGATTAAAGTGCTAAAATGTTCTTTTAAAGGTGAGAACCCCTGCCTCTTCCTTCTAGTCCTTGACTTAAGTGGACCACATGAAAGGGACTGACGTGGCCTCTTGGATTCTGGCCACTCTTGAGGTTTAGAGCCCAGGCAGATGAGCCTGGCAGTGCAATTCTGTCCTCAGGGCTGACCTTGAGGGACTCACCCAGTTCAGTGACCCAGAAGGCAGACACAATCCTTTTAGATATACAGAGAGAACAGCAAGTCATTAGCCACTGAATCCCTGGACAGGTCCATCTGAGTCTCCCCTGTGCGAGAACAGTGAATAGTGGTTTGGTGGGGAACAACCCAAGCCTCAGACTAATTCTTCAGGGTTTCCTGGAGGCCTAGAGCTGATATAGACTCCAAAGAACTAAGGCCTGGGTAAATGCTGTGCTTATATCCTCAACACATATACAATCCATTATTTCCATAGATTAGACTAATGCCAATTCACTAATGCTACTGCACAGGTTCACACCTACACATATTTCCAAACTGGACTGAACCATTGTGTGGGAAGACACCAGGTGTGCAGATTCCACATTCTACCTAAATTCTCTATTACAATGCTTTCCAAGTTACCCCTCCCATATGCTTCCAGGTGCTCAATAATGTTCATCATACTTAAAGTATTCTGCCCATCCCTCAAAGTCTGTACGGGCCCAGAGCCATTTCCTTTGGGGACACACCCATGTTTTGACCCTATCCTATCCTCCATAACTGAAACTGGGGAGAAGTCTCTCAGTGAACCCAGGTGCAAAGAGGTCAAGGAGTGGATTTGAGATTGGAATGATTGGCCAGAGACCACGGAGGTAGAATCACTTGTTTGAGTGAATACGGGATGGGAGCTTGGTGTGGCCTAGGCCCAGAGCTTCTGTCTGGATTCAGTGAGAAGAGCTACAATTGGATCTGTCCTAGAAAATGAGGCTGTTGGTAAGATTTTGTCTCCTACCCTCATGCAAATAAAGAGTTCCCACACTTAAAAGAACACACACACACACACACACACACACACTAATATCCCTGCTGTGCACAATAATGATGACTTCTCCCCCACCCTTTCACCCCTTCTGTTCTGGGCCACACGCGGTCTATGGCTGAGAGGGCACGTTTGGAGGCCAAACTGCCTTTCTAACCTTGGGTAAAATATATAATGATTCTGTTTCTTAATTTCCACATCTGTAATATGAAGATAATAGTGTTACTGACTCATAGCTGGGAATGAAATAATTTAGCACAGACCCTGGCATATAGAAAACTAAAAAAAAAGTATATAAAGAAGCATTTAAAAATAGTAGTGACAACTATTAATTTCTATGTGTAGCTTATCTAGGATGCAAATTTATTATTTGGTTTTCTTGGTGAAAACAGAGCTAGCCTCCTCCCATCCAATGGGCTCATGTCAGTCAAACCTCATCTCAATTCTTAGGGATGGTATCCTTTGGTAAATGTTTCTATTTGAGAACAATTTTGCTTCTTCGGCATCTCTTTTCTGTGCATTTAGGTGTATCTTTGTAGAACAAAGGCAGCAAATCAAGTGCACGGATTGTGAATTGGGGGTCTGGGTGTCATGCTTAGCTTAGGGGCATTTGCACTTACAGTTTTATTTTTTTAATTTTTTTATTATTTTTATTTTTATTTTTTTGTCATTGTTTTGTAGTGCTGAGGATTAAACCCAGGACCTCACATGCTTGGCAAGCTTTTTGCCACTAAGCTAAGCCCCCAGCCTCTGCAATTACTGCACTGCAGGTGTGTGGCTGTTGTGCTGTTCAGGGAACCAATGAACTTAAGAACTCTGAGCAGTCACAAGGAGGACTCAAACAAAAGCCTTGGACTTAAAGGGTCTTTATAAAGAACACTCAAGAAAAGGGGCAGTGCAGTGTCATCAACTTGTCCTAGCCTGTCCACAGAAAGGGACCTCCTGGTATCCTACCTCTCAGCACCAGCACCTCAGGCTCTGTTTGTTTTAAAGGTGGGGAAAACACATTCCATTTACTCTGGCTTTGGTACAGAGGCCCTAGAACCTCTTGTCCACAGCTCTGTTTGAGCAGGTGGCAGCAGCAAAACAACCCAAAGGGAAGAGGCCATGGACCTAGTCCCTGTGGAGTGCTAGCTTTCCTGGATTTTCATTTGGGCTGATTGGAAGGTATAGGGATTCTCCATCATGCTTGCAATGGGAAAGGATTCATTTCATCTCTGTGCAATCAGCTACAGCATTGGTTCTCAGACTGTGCTTCCTGTGTTAGGTCTCCCCAGCCCAGCCAAGGCATCCTCCAGGGATCCTGATGCACTTGAAAGCTGAATAATCACATCTGGACCAGAACTTCTAATACTTTGATGTGCAAACACATTACCTGGGGATCTTATTAACATGCATATTCCAATCCAGTAGGAAAGTGGGTGGAGGGAATGTTGAAAATTTGCATTTCTAACATATTCCCAGGTGATGTGGGTACTGTCAATCTGCAGCCCACACTCGGCAGCAAGAGTCTAAAGATAGTACTGGAGGGGGGTGTTGCAGGGGCTACTAGGAGTTTAGTCACAAAGTCTCAGAATTCCTTAGACTATTGTTCCCAAGGTCCAATCAGATTGGGGACTGGAGGATTCTGAAACAGGATAGAAGCCTGTTACAAAACAGCTGAGTAGATATAGATGGAAAGAAAGCTCTATTGTCAATTTAGGCATGGGAAAGAGTGACACTGAAGGTTGAAGTCACAGAGATACTTCTGTGGGATTTTTCCTGGGCCCAAAGAACTTTAAGTCTCCTCCTACAAAGGTACACACAGTTGCTGATTATAATATAATATTATAATCTCTTTGAATTGTTTCACTGATGGTTCTCTAACTACTCCCCACTTTTTGGTTTTGTTTAATTTTTCCTGGATCAGTGATCTTAGAAATTAAATTTTAATCTGAGCATAAAACACATCTTGAGGTGATTCCTGATGGAAAGGAAAAAATCTTACTCTTGATTTAGGCTTTATGGTTTATGACATTATAAAGTCCTTTGTCTCATTTGATCTAACCCAGTGCAATCAAAAGACATTTTGTGCTTATTTATAGTTTAGGATACTCTCCTCAATTCCTAACCTCTTCAAGGGTTTGGTGCAGAAAAGGCCAGCAGATGAATCATTTCTGAGTCCCCCACTCCTCAGGAGTTAAGCTTCTGTAAGTTGTCTCAATTCCCCATGTGGCTGAGACTTGGTCAGAACTAGAGACAGAGTTCAGGACAAGCATAATTTCGTTTGGTCATTCATATAGCCTTACAGCCACATTCTTACATGATGCATTAAACTGCATTTTTGTTTTATGGAAATGGGCACACTCCCTGCCTGGCCCAGCCCCATTCCAGATTTTCTTCAGGTCTTATGTTGGTCAGATTTCATCCCCTCACTGCGTCTTATATTCTTGACCTTCAAAGTGAAGACTGTGGTGCACATATACAATGGAATACTTACTATTCAGCAATTACAAGGTGCATCTCAAAGACATTAGGCTGAGTGACAGAAACAAGTCCATAAAAGAAGGCATAACTGAGTGATTCCATTTATATAAAACTGGAGAAATGCAAATTAATTTATACTAAGAGAAAGCAGGGAAGAGGCAGGAGCTAGGGATGAGGAAGGGGTCTGAGGGACCTCTTGAGCTGGCCTTGAGCTTGAGATCCTCAAGCCTCCCAAATCCCTGGGATTTCAAGTATGAGCCACCGAGCCCAGCCATTTCAATTTAAAGAAATTTTTTCTCCAAGGAGAGCTGGCTGAAGCTCCAATGTATTTAAATTTTTTTTCCTTACAAAATAAAAAGGATTTCTTTGTATTTGCTGTCTGTACAGAAAATATTGTATGTACTTTGTTAAATAAATATCAGAAAATTTCAAGATTTTAAAAAATTCCCTATTAGGGATGAGGAAGGGGTCTGAGGGAACTTTGGAGCATAATGAATATGTTCATCAATTTGTTTGAGATAATAGAAAGGGCCAAGAGCCACTTGTGGGTGAAGGATAATGATGCCTAAGGGCAGAGGGGCTGGAGTGGGGAGAGGAGACTCCGCACAGGGAAGAGAATCTATTGCAATGTGTATGCAAGAGAGAAGGCGGGTATTCTAAGCAGGTTGGGGAGCCCTTCTTTGGCATTATTCCAAGAGATGCAGAAAGGATTTAAAGGCCTACTCCATTACTCTGGGCTGTCAGTGCAGAACTTCCTAGGAGTCCCGCCCCCCACCCCCCACCCCACGAATCTATAAGCGCTCACACTGTAGCCCCCTGTGGCTTCTGTCTCTCTGCCAGCCCCTGTTCTTCATGCCCTCCCATCTTTTCCCTGTCCCTTTTCCTGTCTCACCATTCCATGCTCCTTCCAGCCTCCCCACAGCTTTTTCTGCCTCCAGGTCGTGATCAAATTTCCCCTTTAACTTCTTTTAACTTCTTTCTACTCTTTCCCTCTTGGCCTAATAGGGAATTTTAAAAAATCTTGAAATTTTCTGGTACTTATTTAACAAATGTACTGTACAATATTTAACAAATGACTGTACAATATTTTCTGTACAGACAACAAATACAAAGAATTACTTTTTATTTTGTAAGGAAAAAATTTAAATACATTGGAGCTTTAGCCAGCTTTCCTTGGAGAAAAAATTTCTTTTAATTGAAATGGCTGGGCTGGGTGGCTCATACCTGAAATCCCAGGGACTTGGGAGGCTTGAGGATCTCAAGCTCAAGGCCAGCCTGGGTAACTTATCAAGACTCTGTCTCAAAATAGAAATTTAAAAAGAGGTGGGGTATAGCACAGTGGGAGAATGTCCCCAAGTCCAATCCAGTAATGAAGAAAATTGTGATTTAAGTTCATTGCAATAAATTCACCCTCTTAAAGGGTGCCATTAAGTGGTTTTCAGTATATTTACAAGTTAAACAACTATCACACTAATTCCAGAACATTTTCATCACTCCCAAAAGAAACCCAATACTCATTAAATTAGTACTGATTCTTCCCTCTCTGTAGCCCCTGATCAACTTTTGTTTTTGTGGATTTGCCTGTTCTAGACACTTCATATAAACAGAATCTTAAATTATGTGGCCCTTGTGACTGGTTTTTTTCACTTGGCATAACATTTTCAAGGCCATTCATGTTGTAGCATGTGCCAGTACTTCACTCATTTTTACAGCTGAATAATATTCTAAATAATATCCTCACTGTTATCCTTTCATCAGTTGATGGAAGTTTGAGTTGTTTCCATGTTTGGGCTATTATGAATAAAGCTGCTATGAACCTTCATATACAAGTTGTTGTGTGGACATATGTTTCCAATTTTCTTGGACATATATGCAGAAGTGGAATAGCTGGGTCACATGATAACTCTATAACTTTTGAGGTACTGCCAAATTGTTCTCCAAAGCAGCTGTGCCATTTTACATTCCCACCAGTGAGTATTTGAGGGTTCCAATTTTTCCAAATCCTTGTCAACACTCCTTGTCTATCTTTTTTTTTTATTATAGTCATCCTGGTGGGTGTGAATTGGTATTTATTGTGGTTTTGATTTACATTTCTTTGATGACTAATGATATTAAACATTTTTTCATGTGCTTATTGGCCATTTGCATATTTTCTTTGGTGAATGTCTGTTCAGCTCCTTTGTCCATTTTTAGTTGAGTTACTTGTCTTTTTGTTGATTCATAAGAGTTCTTTATATATTCTGGTTATTAGACCCTTATTAGATATATGACTGGCAAATATTTTCTTCAATGCTGTGGGTAGTTTTTACAGTTTTAAAAAAATTTTATTTAATTTTTCATTGACAAAACAGTTTGTACATATTTATGGTCTTCTTTGAGGCACAGAAGTTTTAAATTTTAATGAGGTCCAATTTATATATTTTATTGTTGTTGCTTATGTTTTTGGTATCAGGAGAAAAGCTGGTGTCTGATGTAGATAGTCTATATCTTTGGGTTCATTATACACATACATAAAAATGACATATATGTAATGCAACTGCTCCTTATTGTTATTGATCAGAACATACAAAATCAAGAGTACTGTCCTTTTGGAAAGCCATTATCCATCTCAGAACATTTGTGGAACCACTCTTTTGAGAATTGCTAGATAGAAGTCATTCATAAAGAGCTCAAGTATAACCTTCTCCCAGGAGAAAAAGGGAAAAGGGAATGAGGAATGTTAATAATTCCCTCATTTTCCCCATAGGGATCAAAGCAATTGGTTTACTATTATTTCACTTTCAAATTCATTTCGGGGATGTGGGGAGATGTTTTCTCTAGAGTTCCTACAGCAGAGACTATATTTTACTTTTTGAAAACAGAGATTTGGTTTTGTTGTTCTCCCACCTAAACATCTCCCATGGTTCACCATTCAAGAGAATCAGTCTGACTGCAGCAGGAAGCTGTGAGTTCTTCCACGATCTGGCCACTCTCATCTTGCTGTTCAGCACTGCCCACTGAGCTCTTTCTCCCCGTCACCCCACCCAGGAGGGCTGTGCTGTAGCCACACTTAACAACGGCCACTTCCTGAACATGCCCTGGGCTGTCCCACTTCCCTGGCTCAGGGATGTTCCCCAGCCCAGCCCCTTGCCTCTTCTCTGCTGGAAATCTCTTTCCACTTGGCTTTCAACTTCTCTCCAAAGCCTTCCTCAGGCACAACTAGGTTTTCCTTCCTCCATGTGCTCATCTCTCTGTTGCCTTCTCTCTAGAAATGTCTACATTCAATTTAACTGCAATTCCATATTATTTAAATATTATTTTTCACTTCTCAGATTGACAGAAATCATAAGTTTGATAACAGAATGCATTGGCAGGCCTAAGGGAAAATAAGCATTCCCATGTGTTGCTGGTAGCAGGGGAGATGGTTACCATCTCTGGAGGGCAATTTGACAATATCTATCAAAGTCACACATTCATATACCTGTTGACCCACTGGTTCCTCTTCTAGGAATTTATCCTACAGATATTCTCACATATGTGTTAAATAACATGTATAGAAGATTATTAATTGCAGTGTTTTTGTAATAGCATAAGATTGTCCATTAATAGAAAATCACTAATACCAATGATGGAACATTAGCATAGAAGATGGAATATGGTGGAAGTCATTAAAAAGAATGAGAAAACTTTCATGTACTGACATAGAACAGTTTTCAAAATCTATTGTTAAGTGTAAAGATATACTATATCTGCAGAACTAATTCGTAGAAGAGGAATCACTGGACCAAAGGTGTGCATTTGTTATTTTGAGGGACATTATCAAATTGCCATCCAGAGGTGGTGCCAATCTCCCCTGCAGGCCAACACAAAGGTGTGCTGGCATCTTTTTTTTAAAAAGAGAGAATAAAAGATTAGGTATGTGTGTTTGTTTGTATATGCATTCCATATTTGTGGAAGAATATTAAAGAAAATAATAAATTCAGTTATCTACAGGAAAAGGACCTGGAGGGCTGGGGCTAGGGAATAGCCCTATTTCTCACTGTATATTCTTTTGTACTTTTGAATGTTGACCTGTAAGAATATGTTACCTTTTCCAAAAATTTTTTCATAAGTTTGATTCCAGAGAAAATTTACTGCAAGCCTACTCTATGTCCAGCACTAGTTGCAAAATGTCCCCATTTCTTGTTTTCTCTGTTACTGAGCTGTGAACTCATTTGGACAGCTTTGTGTCTTACTCATCTAGAATAATCTTGAAAACACAAGCACTCAACTGTCTTGCCAAGAAGTAAAATCAAGAATCAATAAATGGGATGGAATCAAACTAAAAAACTTCTTCACAGCAAAGTAAACAATCAATAAAGTGAAGAGAGAGTCTACAGACTGGGAGAAAATCTTTACCACACACACATCAGATAAACACTAATCTCCAGAATATAGAAGAACTCAAAAAAACTTAACACCAAGAAACCCAAATAACCCAATCAATAAATGCACTAAGGAACTGAACAGACACTTCACAGAAGAAGAATACAGTCAATCAACAAATACACGAAAAAATGTTCAACATAGCCATTAGAGAAATGCAAATCAAAACTATACTGAGATTTCATCTCACTCCAGTCAGAGTGGCAATATCAAGAATACAAGCAACAATAAATGTGGGGAAAAGGTACACTCATATATTGCTGGTGGGACTGCAAGTTGATGCAACCACTATGGAACATAGTATGGAGATTCCTCAGAAAACTTGGAATGGAACTGTCATTTGACCCAGTTACCTCACTCCTAGGTCTATACCCAAAGGACTTAAAATCATACAACAGTGGTGCAGCCACATCAGAACAATTCACAATAGCTACAATTTGGAACCAACATGGATGTCCTTCAAAGAATGAATGGATAAAGAAAATGTGGCACATATGCACAATGGAATATTACTCAGCCTTAAAGAAGAATGAAATTATACCATCTGTTGGTAAATGGATGGAGCTGGAGAATATCATCCTAAGTGAAATAAGCCAATCCCAAGGAACCAAAAACTGAATGTTTTCTTTGATATGTGGATACTAATTCACAGTAAAGGGGGTGGCTAGTGAAGAAGAGAAGTACTTTGGACTAGACAGAGGGGAGTGAAGGAAGGGGAGGAGGTCTGGGGGTAGGAATAATAGAATGAATCAGACATTATTACCCTATTTGCATATATTATTAAGCAATCTGCATAACTCCACATCATGTACAACTAAAAGAATGAGAAGTTATACTCCATCTATGTATGATGTGCTAAAATGCATTCTATTGTCATGTATAACTACTTAGAACAAGTGAAAAAAAGGATTTAAAAAGTTGTCTTGCTGAACAGGAGACTGGCCATTTTCTCCAGATGGGTTTTCTATACTCCTCTGATATCTGGTTCCTTCAAAGAAGAAAACACTTAGAACCATCAGGCGCTGCTCAGGGGGCTCTGTTTACTTGTTTGCATGTTTCTCAGCTCTCTCTATTCTACAATCAGAGCTAACCTGAACCAGGCAAAACCACCTCCATTCTGAACATGGGAAAGCGGATTCTTAGAGAGATTGGGTGAGTCGCCCCACATCACAGCCGGCAGGTGCCAGAGTGGGGATGCAAACCCTGCCTTGCCTGACTCCAAAGCCCAGGCGTTTCCCATGGTACCTCAGTGATGGGGAATGAAGCAAGCCCTCTACCTGCCCTGACTCCAGCCCCCTCCTCAGAGGGCAGCTCCTGAGGGTTGGAAGCCCACTAAGGTGGTGTGATCTGAGGTCGGTCCCTTGCCCTTGACTCCCAAACACCTTCAAATTCTACCACTGCAGGCCTTCCATTAGGTGTTCCACATCTCAGGGTTAATATCCATTTTAAAGTGCCTTTTGAAAAAGTTACCAAAGAATATATATGCATCAAAAATGAAGAAAGATATACACACATAAAAAGAGTTCAGAGTGATTGTTTTAAAGCATCCTTCCCCACACATTAAATGATGAGAAGTGACACACACTGAAAGGTTAACAGGAGTTATTTCTGGGGGGTAGCAAATAAATCATTTTTGCTTTTCTGTAGTTTTTGTTTTGGTTTTCTGAATTTTCTGTGATGGGGATATAGTAAGAGTATTTTTTTTTTTAAATCAGATGTTTGAAAACAGGTTTTATTAAAGAAGTCAGACAGATTTTGGAAATCAGTGAGGACACTTCTAGATATTTGCATAAGTCCTTTCCAAGACTCTGTGGAGGTAATGACCCCTCACTGAACAGACGTGTTTGCCTCACCTCCTGGCCGGGGTGGCCAGGACTGGCTCTGCTGCACTGTAGAGCCCTGGTCTGGACGGCAGATTGCACCCTGTGGGTTATTCCCCAGGCTCAGGGTCCAGAGGTGACTGGGTCCCCTCCTCTCCTCATTTTCAGGTTCAGATGTCAAGTCAAGACAGCTCTCCCCTGCATCACTGTCCAGGTCCTCATTTGGTCCACACTCTATCCCTCATCCCCACAGGGGGTCGCTTTCTCAAGGTGACCTCTTTTTTTTTTTTCTTTTGTGGTACCTGGGATTAAACCAAGGGTCACTTTAACACTGAGCTATATCCTCAGCCCTTTTTATTTTGAGACAGGGTCTCGCTAAGTTGCTCAGGGCCTCCTTAAGTTGCTGAGTCTAGCTTTCAACTTGAAATTCTCCCGCCTCAGCCTTCCAAGTCATTGGGATTACAGGCACGCATTACCCCACCCAGTCAGTGTGACCCCTTTCTGATAACAATGATTCTCCTTCTACCAAAGCAGATACATGAAGGATTTATTCAGCTTGAAGGACAAAATGTAGAATAAGAGCTTTGTGCTCAAGGGGCGGAGATGGGAACAGACAATTACTATGTAGCTACTAGGTGCTGATCCCTGAGTTATCCACTTTTTATCCATTAGTTGTACCCAGTGCAATGCTCACAACCAGCTTAGGAGGGAAGCATTTATCCCTGTCAGGCAAATGAGAAAACTGAAGCTTAGAGGTATTTAGTAAATTGGCCAGTATGAAAATATCAAGCAAAATATGTTAAGGGCCCTAGACAGGTGCAAGAAGAATATGTTGAAAGTTCTTTTAAGAAGATTACAACATGGCTATGGTTGTAGCTCAATGGTAAAGCACTTGCCTAGCATGTGGAAAGCACTGGGTTTGATTCTCAGCACCACATATAAATAAATAAAAATCATTGACAACTAAAAAAATATTTTAAAAGAAAAGATTGCAACATGGTAGGGGAAGTCGAATTTTTAGGAATTTGTGTGCATTTATAGAGCACTGACTGCATGAGGGGGACCATGTTAGAGTGTAGGAACAGGACCCCACATTCAGGGGCTTGCAATGTTGTGAGATTAGTGGATAAAGAAGGACAGAGTGAGGCAATGCACAGGAGCTCTGGCAGTGGTGCAGGGGGATGACTGGAGTTGAGCGGACAGGATGGGAGGCAGCACACACTACAGTACATGCAAAATATGCCATTAGGTGCCTGGCACATAATTAGCACTCAGTAAGTGTCACCCACTTCCTGATGGCTGGAAGAATGGTATGAAGAAGCTGGGATTCTAAGAAATAATGTGGTGAATTCCAGAAAGGCTGACTAAACCTCTCTGGTGGAAGGGAAGTGTAAACTGGGGGATTTTGAAATGAAAAGGTTGCATTTATTTTGATCTCTACTGCCAGAATAGTCTTTCTAAAACACTACCTTAATGATGAGGTTTCCCTACTCTAAAACACTCAATGGCTCTCCATTGCTCAAAGAGTAACATCCAATCCAGATCTTCAGCAACCTCATCAGGGTCAATTCCAGAGTCTTCCCTTCAAGGAAACAGGTCTTTGCAGAAGGGACTAGGGGTGCAGGGGAGCAATCTAGAGAAAAGATTTGCCACAAACACATCACTCCAAAAACAAGAAATAGGATGACCCTTCAGGGTCAGTGGAGAGGACCTCTTACTGGTGAAAGGGAATGTAAGGAGGCTGCCTCTTTTCTAGCTGCTGCCTGAAATTTCTTTAGGAAAGTTAAGAGTCCTTCTGAGGGGTCGAGGGTGGTGGAAATTGCTTGGACCACACAGGGGTTAATGAGGTGAGGGGAACAGACCGGAAGGGACAGTCATGGGTGCATCTGGGTGTGTGTGCTTGGGGTGGGGGTGGTTGGGGCTGTGAGGAAGCTATGCTAAGTAGAGAGAAAGGGCAGGTGTGATGAAGCTGCAGGCAAGGAAAACCAGCAAGACATCTCCCTCATATCTCCCCCAAGTGGCCTGGGGCATTGAGCGTGCCTAATTTACCATGCATGTAGAAATCATGCATCACGATTCTCGTTCTATTGCTGAAAATGGAGGCTGCCAGGCTTTGTGTAATTTATAAAGACTTTTTTGGTCTATCTGTCCTTTGTTCTCAGGGGAATTTTAGGGTGGCCATCCCTCATTCCACAGGGATGCTCATGGAGGATGGGGAGATCTCAGTCACCCCCCAGCACATTCCCAAGCTCGCCTAGTGGGCAACAACAAATCATTTAAAGTCAACTGAATCCTCAATGCAAAAGCATAACACAGAGCATGGTGCGTTTGAATCACCTGATCAAGATCTTATCTACTGAAGGGACAGCTTTCTTGGCACCTGCTCCTTGGGATGCCACTGGGTGGGGCCCTTCAGCAGGAATAGGTAGAGAAGATGGTACCTCCAGAAAGAGTCCCAGAGGTACAGGGGTTGTCAAAACAGCAGGTTAATAAGACTTAAGAAAAATAAACCTGCTTCTGGAACCGCATGCTTCACCAACACCAGTCATCTTAGGAATGAGGACAATGTAAATTGTTTCTCCTCTGATTGTGACCAGTCACCTGTTATTTTCATGTGCCTTGAGGATAGTTGAAGGAATGGATTGTCTAACTGCTCTGTGGAATCCCATATTTAACCATCATTATTTTATTTAATTCTTACAACTCCAAGGTGTATTACCATCCCTATTTTCTAGACAAGAAACTAGGATTCAGTGAGGTTAGATGATTAACAGCTAGTGGCAGAGCTGGGGCACAATTACAAGTCTGTCTGAATCCAAAGTTCATGTACTTTCCAGTGTATTTTATAAGCATCACCTCCATGCTAGGGAATCCAAGGCATAGACCAAGGATGGGAAGACCAGAAAGCTGCAGAAAACAGGTTATTTCACATCTGAAAGCAATTTGATGAGGGAGAAGGACTTAGAAAAGGCATGAAGAAACCTGGATTCTGGTCCTGCTCTGTAGGTATTAGATTCTAGACCTTTGAGGAGAATATCTCTCCTCCTCTCTGATTTGCCCCAGGAATCTCTCAGGAACTAGGTACTGGGTACATCTTAGTTACCTCAATATGAAGCAGCTGGGTGTCCTAAGCCAATCAGCCACTCCCAGCCTGACTTTCATCTGTGCTAGGAGCAAGTTCTGGATCTAAGTGATTGCTAATGTTTGCTCTGGGTCTCACATCCCAGGATCTGTCTGGATGAAGCTGGACTAGAAATGAAGAAGGCAGATTTGATTTCCACTTGTAAATGTTCAGGTCCTTACTTCTTTTTTTAAATTATTTTTTTAGTTGTCAATGGATCTTTTGTTTAATTTTATTTGTTTATATGTGGTGCTGAGTATCAAACCCAGGGTCTCACATATGCCAGGCAAGCACTCTACCACTGAGCCACAACTTCAGCCCTGTCAAGTCCTTACTTCTACTGGTTTTGGTTTATATCGAGGTTTTCAGGACAAAACATTAGGGTTATTTTGTTGTGGTTGTTAGTTTTGCTTCCCCCCTCTTCATTTGTACTATTTATGACTCCCCAACTCATCCCATCCATATGAACAGACATAGCAATTAAATAGAACATAACTTCCAATCTCAGGTTTTTACCTGTGCCCTTTGTTCTGGCTGGTTTCTCATTAACCCCAGCACTGCTTTCATTTTTATGAAGGCTGGAGTCCTCCTGGGACTTAGCTGTACACAGCTCTTAGTTCATCTGAAGCTCCTCCCTTCCCTCCCCACATTGAGATGACTGTGCCCTTCTCTTATTTATTCTACCCTGTTTCCTGGGTGGTACAGCTTCCTAATGATTTCCAGACCTATGGCACTATGGGTTCTTTTCATTTCCATATTTTTCTAAAGTCAATTTTGCTGATGGGAAATGGGGAGCATTAAAAAAACAAAAACAAAAAAAAAGACTTCACAACTCCATCTTTGGCAGACCAAGTCTATGTGAAGAATAGCCAGGTAGTGCTTATCAGCTCCTCGCTGCACCCCTGCCCCCCACCCCAGCATCCTTTATTTCCTGCCCAATATTCCCCAGCCATGGGCAGCCATTGTTCCAGAACCGCTTTGCTTGGAAGCCTTGGTCGAGGCCTCCCAGAGCTTCCTGTTGTTACAAGGCCTCTTTTTCCTGCTGAAAACAACGGAGCTTCCCTGCAGTATGTAACCCTTTTCAGGCAACTCATTTCTTCTGAGTTTGTCCAGAGCTCACAAAAACTGGGCGCTCATTACATTTATTTTGAAAGATTTATATTTAAAAATTATTACAAGGACTGAATGTTCTTTGTAGGAAAAGAAAACTACACTAAAAAAAAAAAAAAAAAAAAAAAAAAAAAAAAAAAAAAAATCAAATCTCACCGCCACCCCGCATAGCGCTGAGACCTCTTTGGTGTTCCTGTTCAAGACTGTGCATTTACAGCCACAGAATTCATCACAGGGTACAGGGCTTGCACAGGGGACCATTCCTAACAGTCAAGATGACTGTCCAGAAACTAGCTGCTGGAGGTTCTCCTATATGGGTGTGCAGAAGGGTCGCCCAGAAGTGAAAACTTCGCAAGACTCCCCTGCAAATTTTCAGGAGTACCCTTGGAGGAACTCTGAGAGTGATCCTTTTTATATAATTTGTTAAAAAAAAATTGGGAGGAGATCATGGGAGGTTGAAGGTGAGGGGGTCAGGGATGAGGGACAGCAGCTATATGTTGGACTTGTCAAGCTGTTAGCTTTTGAAAATACACATCTGATTACACTTGGTAGTAACAGGCAAGCCTGAGTTCTTTATGATCCCTCCCCCAACACCACCCTCTCTAGTCACATCCAACCCTTCATGGTTCTCTGAAGACCACCCCTCACTCCTTGGCATCCTCCTTCCTCAGACTGAAATGGGCCCAGGAGACGTCTGTATATTATTCTTCAGGACCCAGCTAAGAGACGCCTTCCTTAGGACTGCTCCTGAAATTTCAAACAGAATAAGTAACCAAAAGACGTGGCTCCATGCTCTGCTGCACTGTCCAGGTTTCTGCACACTCATTTATGGTACAAATCACTATATTCTAATTTCTAGTTTCTGTTTTGCTGCCCCAGGGAATATAGTGGAGGGAGAAGGCATAGAGTATTCTGGAGACTAACACTCACCTCCTCCCTGCCTTTCTTTCTGGATCTCTGATATATTCCAACAAGAAGAGGCTTCTGCAGAGAGACTTCACCTTTATCTCTGCAGACAATACATCCCTCATGTACAATCAGGCAAAAGTTACTAGCTATCTGTGGTTTGTTAAAGCACTACGGGATGATGATATTGAAGTCTTCACCTGGATTTTGCAGAGGATACTTAGTACCCTCTGCAATGTCCCCTTGGACAAACTGCCTTCATACAGAGGCTGGGCACTGCAATTGCCTGGACCTGCTTCCTCTGTGCCTCCTCCCCTGTTACTGAGTTTGCTCTCAACGCTGTCTTCAGAAGCAATTTTCACCAGATATATTTAGAATTAAGGTCCAACTCTGAAGAAGGTGCAAAGGATTGTGACTTGGAAGGGACCCTAGGGTCAATCATCATGTTGAACCTGCTTGAGTCAGTGCCAGAAAATAGAGATTCCAGGAAGCTCAGGGATCTCCCCAAGGTCACCCAGCATGACGGTGGCAAAGTCCTTCAGTTGAGGATTGAAAACATGGGACTGGAGTAATTTGAAAAGCGATTGAGATTTCCTTTCCATCAAATTTGATTACTGTCAGATTTGTGGGCACTTCCTTAGAGGAGGAGGCTGCTGAAAGTATATATAAAGGAAGCAGAGAGCTGGACAAGTGGATGCGAGTTTATCATCAGACATTTATTTCTGGAGTTAAGAGGATTTCTATCAATCAGATCTATTTTGCTATTAATTTCTAATTTTTTTCTCTCCTTGCCCTTTCTTTCAGAGCTTTAGCACCAGAATTTTCTGCTGTTTGCAAAAGAAAATCTCAGCAGTCAGACCTGATCCATGAATGGTCCAAAATATGGGAAACTTTCACAAGATAAGGCTCAGGTTCTGATCACTTTTCTCTGTAAGGTAACAGGAGTCAGGGAAGGGGTCAGAGGTGCCTCAGGGCACTCTGGAAATTCAAGAACTTTGGAAATTCAAGCTTGTCCTGGAGTAGCAGTCTGGAGGAAGTTGTGCAGGGAGACCGAATCTCTGCTCCAGTTTATGCACAGGAGGTCACTGCAAAGCTTCCATGCGGGAAAGGATGGCAAGGCAGTGGATTTTTAAAAGATCTGTCAGGATCAATTAGAAGAAGAGAACTTCTGGGAATAGGTCACTTCCTCTGGGAAGCCTTCCTAGTGACAGGGAGGCTATTTAGGGAGATGAGGGAGTACCTGTTTGTATTTTAGAGCAACTCGTACACCATTAAGACTTGTTTTTTTCTTTTTCTTTTTAAATATCTGGCTTTCCTCCTTCCTGCAATCTTCATGAGGAGCTAGGGTTCTATCTTACTCAACTTATAAGACATTACCTGTGACTGTTTATAGTTCAGTAACTTCCCCAGGCCTTGAGCAGTTCAAGGAACAAGGCAGAGAACATACTTGGATGAATGAGTGAAAGGAAAGCCTGGCCCTGAGGCAGGGGCATCACCTACCTGAACACCGTAGGAGTGACAGTGTCATCATCTTGGCAAGAATAGAATGGGGGGGGGGCATTTAGTGTCCCTTTGTCTCCAGTGCTTTTTTCCCCTTCCCAAATCCATATTTATTTTTTCCTTCCCAGCTGCCCATCCCCACTCCCAAGTATCTCCTCCATGCTTATTCCTTCTCTCCATTTATTCGTCAGCCAGAATCCTGGAATGTGAGACATGGAAGTGACCTCAGAGATCATCTTATTGAACCTGCCTGACTCAGTGCCAGAAAATTGACGTCCCAAGAGGCCCAGGGACCTACCCAAGTTCACCAGCTCAAAGCCTTAGAATTGGAGAGTCTGAGAAAAAGGAACAGAAGTAATTTGAAAAGTGACTCAGATTTCCTTTCTCAATTTCAGGATTAGGGCTTAACTACCTGGTTGACTTCTTTTGCCCCAGACTAACTCTTTTATGTCAAAAGTAATTTAGGGTATTTAAGCTTAGACACACCCTTAGTGGTTAAAGCAAATTAATTATGTTTATGGTAACCCTACATGTAAAACACTGTGTCGGACTTTAAAGGATTCAAAGAAGTATCTTATACTTACAAGACACTGCCCATGACTTCAGCTTATAGTCTAGTTAGCTCAATTACATGTAGTTAAATTGCGGGTAGAGCAAAAACATCAGGGAGAGTCCTTTCTTGTTCATTCTGCAGCCATGGGGTGGGAGTCATCGAGTTTAATGACCTTCTGGAGAGAGGAGCAAGAGGGAGTCAGCTGCCAGGCACTGTCTCTCTCCTTCTATAAATTTGTTCTCTTCTTAAAAAGAGAGTAGCTAATCCTCTGCAAGGGAGAGGGGTTTGTTTATTGCTTTAAGAATCTCATTATTCTTGTTTAAAGAGGGTGTAGGCTTGCAATAGATTGTCCAGGGCTTAAATTTACTAAAGGGAGATGAAAGTAGTAGGCTGTAGGGTGTGGTCCAAGCTAGGAGGGGGCGGCCTCAAGTTAGAGGCTGTCATGGGAATACAGACAAAAGCAGGTCTGAGCTGGCTGGGGAGATCTGAGGGACTTCTCTGGGGATCAGCTCCAAAGAGAGAATGGAACACCCCTGGTGCTACAGGGCCCAACAGGAAGTCAGTCAACAGGCCCTAGGCAATGGGACCATTCTCCAGGTGCAGGATCTGGACTGGGGAGGGTGGGCAGTGGCATGTGAGTGTCTATGGAAAAGAGTTGGGCAAGGGCTGACAGCCCTTTGTGACTTAGTCTGCATGTAAACTTCACTTTGTTTATGTCCCAACATTTTGGTTTGCAACACTGAGCTACATTCACTTGGCAGTGTCCTCTCACCCTGCTTCAGGCATCCAGGATGAGGGACAGGCCAAGGGAGAAAAGTCCCCTGTATTAGTCAAGCTGTGCTCATATGCCCCCGCTCCTCAAAGGCCTCCAGATTCATCTGCTCATCACGTATTTTTGGCACCCATTCTATGCTTGGGAACTGAGTGCTGGGTACCAAGCACACAGCACCAAGCAAAACAGGAGGTTCCACCTTCAGGGAGCTTGGCATCTGCTGGGAGGACGTTTATGTAAACAAATCTCCTTTACTGTTCCTAGCTACGGGGACTAATTCTGAGCCATTCTGCCCAGGTTCCAAGCTCCTCCTTCCAGTCTTTTGCAAGTAGAATACTATCATCCATTGTGCCAGGGCAGGTTCAGTTCACCCCTGTTACTCTGTGTTACTGTGGACAGGGGCTTCCTTTTACTTTAAAACATTTCTCATTTTGGGTGGAAAATCATATGGTTATTTTCCTTATTTGTAAACTGGAGTTAGTAATAAAATCTACCTCACAGGATCATTGGGAGATTTTTATAAGGTGCTCGAAACAGTGTCTCAACGAGCTCCCAATAATATGGGTGATTTGCACTGTTATTTTTATTGTGATTATTGTTCCACTAACTTTGGTTCTCTATTAACGAATTGGTCCTTCTGTCAGGGCCTGTTTCACGCCTCTCTGTGTCCCTAGCACCACGCCCTGCACATCTGTCTCCATGTCTACTCAAAGGGATTGGGCTACAGGCCCCTTCCGTACAGGAGTGTGCTTGTAGGACTATAGATTGGTGGACTGTTCAGAGATGTTCTGTCCCATCTGGTACAAGCACACAGCAAAGGAGGAGAGGATGTTCTTCTCGTTCTTTTTTTGAGGAGGGTTGCCAGAAAAAATATAGAACACTCAGTTAAATTAGAATTTCAGATGAACAATGAATAATTTTTTGTACAAGTATATTCCCAATATTGCATGGAACTTACATTAAAATGGTTTGCTGTTCATTTGAAATTCAAACTTAGTTGAGCCTCTTGCATCCTTATTTGTTATCGGTGACAACCCTGTTTTTGAGTCCCTCTGCCACTCTTTGCCATCCCCTGCCCAGCGGCAGTGTTTCCTCTAAGCCTCATCCTCACAGAGCCACAACCGCCAAGCTTCCCTCACTCCTATTTGTCCTACAGGCCATCCTGGGCCTATCTATGGGACACCTCATGGTTTAGCTCCCTCAACAGGAGGAGGAACTGAGGAAGGGGTGAGCAGCATCAAGAGCAGATGTGTCAGGAAACCACGCTGCTCACTGCGTCGGAGGCTTCTGGATGTCCAGAGATGTCTGTGGGCTCCCCTCCCTCTGGAGATAGGGGAAGCTGTTCCCAACCCAGTCTCTAGGAGAAAAGTGAAAGCCAGAATTAAAGCATTTTTGACATCCTAACCAGACCTCCCCTGGCCTTCTAGCCTGCTCCTGCATGTTGCCCACTCCTCGTAGCCCTTCTCCTTTGATCACACAAGTATGTAGATGTTGGGGGATATTTTTAGAACACTCTTTTAGACAAGGGGTAGGGCTGAGGTATCAAGCTATCTCTGAGTTCAAGGAATATGAAGTATTGGAGTAACATCTTCCCTTTTCCTTAGAATATTTATGGTGTGCCAGGCATGGGCTAAGTGTGTGTGTGTGTGTGTGTGTGTGTGTGTGTGCATACACACCACATTTAATCCGTACAACTCTGCAAGGCAAGTCTAACTATCCACATCCTACAGATGAGAAATCAGAGGCCAAGAGAAGGTTTCCTCCTTACTGAATATCATTCAGTTGTAACTGGTGGGGCATTCTTTAAACCTAGTCTCTCTGACTCCCAGTCCCACTCCAAACCAGCCTACTCTTCTGCTCCTTTTTCACAAATCCACCCCCAGCACCTACTAGATACTCAATAAATACTTCCTGAATGAACACATGGTTAACTGTGTAAATGTATACATGAATATAGCTAGACCTGAGGACTCACTTGACAATAATCAAGAGAATAATTTGTTCTGATGCACCTATATATGTTTTAATTTCAAAATTCATCAAGGTAATTTGTGATCAAATGTTTCCTGGCTACTAATTTCACTACAACATTTTGTGCATTTGTTTTTAAATGAAAATGTAGTGGTTGTAGGTCCTGAGTTCAGTAGACCTTGATAGTCCTAGTTGTTTTTTGCATTTCTTACAGTGTTTGGGGGGAATGTATTCCCTGCGTAATTCAGGATTCAGCTGGCTGTGTGAGAAATCATCCTTGTGGGATTCTCAAATCACTGCCTCTGGCTGGTCCTTCCCTTTTGAAGAACTTTCCTAAGACATGCTCTGACCTTCAGTTTTATGTGAAGCAGAAGTAACCAACGGTCTCTGCATAGCTCCCAGTATTCCATTGAGAAATTTATTTCTTCTTTTGATCTTGCTGTACATTTGGTATTAATTTTTTTCTTGGTGTGTTTCCACTTACACATGAATGACCTCAGTCTGTTTTTAGCAGAGCATTGCTAGAACTGGATGAAGATGCAGGGCTTATTAACAGAAATCCTCGAAGCCCAGTTTACAATTACTCTTTCAAAGCCCATAGAGTCACGGCACACATTCTGTCACGCCTACATACACGCATGCACACACCGAGTCACAGGATGCCAAATGTGAAACAGAGAGGAATTTTACTTTGAGGAACATGACAATGAATAAGAAAAAGTAAAACAATCACCATCTTAAGAAATGAGGGGTGGGGACCAGGTTGGCACAAGCTGTGACATCAGTTCTGGGGCAGTTTCAGTCAACATTCTGAGAGTGTTCTGAACTCTTAGTCTCATATCAGAAAGTCAGAGGACCTGTGGGAGACCCCAGAGAGGCAGTAGGAACATCTTGCCTACAGATTTCTGGTTGTTTCATAATACCAGTGATGGATCTTTTACTCATGTGGGCCTACGAAACCCAGTTACGCAGGAATATATTTAAGAAGATAGGAGTCATGCTGTTCTCAAAGCGGAGTCATGTTGTTCTCAGAGAAGACAGAACTCCCTGTCTTCCTTACAACCACATTGTTAGCATTAACAATGCTAATTTTGAGAAGACTTTCCCCTTACCAGCTGTGTGACCTTGAGCAAGTTTCTTAATCTCTTAGTGCCCTAGTAGCCTTGTCTGTCAAACAGAGAGAAAAGTAGAAACCGCCTTTCACAGTTGCTTTGTCAATTACAGGATAAGCGAAGCACTCATGACCGTGCTGATGCATAAGAAGCGCTATGTACAGGTTTTCCATCATCACCACTGACATCAGGAACAGCAATGCCAGCTTGAGAAAACCATGAATGCCAACTCCTTAAGCTTCTCCAACTTTCCAGCAGTGGATGCTGCCTCTCTTCCCCCACTTATTTGGCCTCCTATCTTATTCTGTCTTGATCTAAACTCACCCTATCCTTGCTATTTATGTTCCTTTTTCCAGTGAATCCTTACCTGCACAGTGTACTGTTCACTGTGCCTACTACACAGCAGCTGCTTGGTAATGATACAATTCCAGTTTCTTCAAATGCTGTTTGGATGTGCCCTGCCTTCCCGACTTTCTGAAACCCTTGATTCCAAATCTTCCTGAATAATATATGTGGCCTTCTACTCCCAATGGCATGTCCTTCTAAGTATCAAGACTCATGCCTTTTTTCATTCAACACATATTTTTAGGCACCTGCTCTGCACAGGTTCTGCCAGGCTCTGGTGAGGGAAGAAATCCTGAGATATCTCCCATGCCAATCCACACATTAAGGAAAGTTCATGTGATATTTTAGCAGCTCTTCCAGTCAACTGAGCAACAAAGGGAAGAAACAAGGTATTGAAAAAGTGATCTTGTGCTTTGAAAAAAAAAAAGTGGGCTGGGGATATAGCTCAGTTGGTAGAGTGCTTGCCTTGCAAGCACAAGGCCCTGGGTTCAATCCCCGGCACTGAGAAAAAAAAAAAAAAGTGCTCTAAGAAGCATTAGCATACTTATGAGAAGAGCAAGGCAAAATAATAAATTTGGGATTATCTCAGATATTCTTGACCATATGGCTGACAAAATTAAACTGATCCAGAAAGAGACTGAATTCCTCCTGGAGATTGCAGCCTTGGCTTGTGTGTGGAAAGAGCATCTACAACCACATTGATCAATAGGCTGGGTATCTCATATCCATGGTGTCTGGTCTGATCCTCCCAATGCCTTGTAAGGTAAAAATTATTCTCATTTTCAGAGGAGGAAACTGGATATCAAAGAAATAGCTTCTTTGTCGTATCACACAGCTGCAAAGTGGCCCAGGCTCTTTCTACCCTGTGTAGCTAGCTGACATGACTGCTAATAGGGTCAAACTATACCTGTTTTCAAGATCACTAAAGTTACTCTTATATCTAATTAGTCACTCAATCCTACTGGAAGTAGATGTACTGATTGGAAGAGATATCTTTGAAAACCTTCATGAATCTCCAAATTTTGGAATCCCAATAAAGCAATTAATTTACATAAAACAAGAAGAGAATAAGTCACCTTGAGAGATAGTCAGTGGGGTCAGTAAGCTCTCTTACTGGATAAATTGCTAATTTCTACACACCAGACACTCGTGTATGATGAACGCATGGCTTAGCCAAACCAGAAATGACTACAAGACATGTATCCCATTGTGGTTTTAATTTGCATTTCCCTAGTGGCTAATGATGGTGAACATCTTTTCATGTGCTTTCCATCTGTATATCCTCTTTGATGAAATGTCTGCTTGTGTTTTTTTTCCCACTTTCTAATGGATTGTTTGATTTTTTTTTTAACCACTGAGGTTTGAAAGTTCTTTATGTATTCTGTATACTAATCCTTTGCCATATACTTGATATGCATATATTTTTTTCCTCTGTGGTGGCTTGTCTTTTCATCTCTTATCCGAGTCTTTTGTAGAGCAAGTGTTTAGTTTTATGAGGTTCACTTTACCAACGTTTCTGTTTGTAGATCATGATTTTGATGTCAAGTCTAAAATTCCAAGATTCCAAAGATTTTCTTTAATTTTTTCTAAGAGTTTTGCATTTTACATTTAAGTGTTTGACCACTCTTGAGTTAACTTTTAAAAATAGGCATAGGGCTGGGTGTGGTGGCGCACGCCTGTAATCCAAGCAACTCGGGAGGCTGAGTCAGGAGGATCACGAGTTCAAAGCCAGCTTCAGCGACTTAGCGAGGCCCTAAGCAACTCAGTGAGACCCTGTCTCTAAATAAAATACAAAATAGGGCTGGGGATCTGGCTCAGTGGCCAAGTGTCCCTGAGTTCAATCCCTGGTTAAAAAAAAAAAATAGGCATAGGGTCTATGTCAAATTTCATTATTTTGACCTGTGGATGTCCAGTTGCTCTAGTGTCACTTTTTGGAAAGGCAATCCTTCCTCCATTATGCATCCTTGTTAAAAGTCAGTTGGCGGTACTTGAGTGGGGTTTTTTCTGGATTTTCTATTCTATTCCATTGATCCATGTGTCCATCCTCTGTCTAATACAACACTGTATTTATACTGAAACTACATACTAGGCATTAAAATTAGGTAGAGTGATTTCTCCCACTTTATTTTTCTTTCCTAAGATTGCTCTAGCTGTTTCAGGGCCTGTGCCTTTTCATATAAATTTTAGAATAAGCTTATCTATGTTTGCAAAAGTAACCTTGCTGGGGCTTTTTTTATATTAAACGATAGGTCAATTTAGGGGAAACTGATCTTTCCGATGTTGAGTTTATAAGATCTTTTTGATTTGTTCCTTCTCCATTCCTGTCACCCTGGAGGAAACATCATTAGTTAATGCCTAAATTACTTGATCAATCTTATAACTCACCCTTTGGATTGTGGTCTTGTATTGTCCCCATTCAGCCTGCCTAGGGCTGCCAAGAAAAAAAAAAAAAAATGAAGCTCAAGCCCTCCTACACCACATTACCCTCTTGTTAGGCAGTTTCAAATTGCTTTCTCCTCCAGGACCCAGGCCCAGGTTTAACCTCTTGTTCAAACTTCCAAACTTTCACTTCTCACTCGGTCTTGATGTACCTGGATAATTCATGATTCTGAAACTTTTTTCCCCTAAACTTATGACCTAGACAGGAATACCTCCCAAACTGCCCATCTATTTTGATCTTCTCCCAATTCAAGCTTACTCAGTGCAAGAAATAACCTAGCCATCTTGTGCATGTCCACGCACAGCGGCAGGCCTAGCACATCTGGCATCCAGAGCAGTCATTATTAATGCTACCTTCCTCTCCAGGACAGAATTTAGCCCAATAATAAGCACATAATATGGTATAGTAATAATTGACATTTTCTTATTTTGTTTTTTAGTTTTAAAATAATTCATTTACAAAAAATGAAGTTATATTTAAAAGATACTCAAATTGGGTCCGATATTCAGTGTGAACTGAAATTTGCAATATCAAAAAAAATATGTTTCAGTTTGCTTTCACTGTTTAAAGTTTGAAGCATAACTAAAAACCTCAAGTATTCACACAATGACATATGTTCTGATTCTCCCTGTTTGCGATCCTTTTGCTATTTTTGGTAACTGTTTAAATGAAGGCTTTGAGTATCAGGGTTTGGAAACACAATTGCACCTGACACAAGGTCAAACAATTCAAACCAATATGAGCGTGTTATTAAGATAAATACTTCTGCTTGAGTCCACATGTGTTGGAAGCTGGTTTTCTAAGTAGGAGTTCACCAAGAAATGTCCATATAGAAGACAATGTTTAATGAAGGATAAATAATTAAATATACCCTAATTTGCTATTAAAAGACAAAAATATGCCAATATACTAAGTATATGTGTGTGTGTATAATTAAAACTCAATACCTCAAAATGTTAACACTGAGTCACCATATAATTCAGCAATTCTACTTCTAGGTATTTATACCCAAGAGAAATAGAAACATACATTTGGGGATGGGAGTATATAGCTCAGTGGTAGAACTTGCCTAGCATGTGTGAGGCGCTGGGTTTCATCCCAGCTCTGCAAAACAAAACAAAAATCCTCACACATTTACACAAAAACCCATAAACAAATATTCATAGCAGTGTTATTCATAGCATCCACAAAATAGAGACAACTCAAATGATGAATGGATAATATGTTCTAATATATTCATACAATGAAATACTATTCAGCAATAAAAAGAATTTAAGTACTGATATATCTTCAACATGGATAGCCCTTGAAAATATTAAGTGTGAGAAGTCAGACACAAAAGGCCACATATTGTATGATTCCATTCATATGAAATGTCCCAAACAGGCGAATTCACAAAAATAGAAAGTAGATTGGTGGTTGCCAAGGGCTGGGGGAGTAGGTGGGCAGGTAGAGGAATGGGAAGTAGACTGTTAGTGACATCAGGGCTTCTTTATTGGATGAAAGAATGTTCCTAAATGGTATTTATGGTTGTACTAGGGATTGAACCCAGGACGTGTGTGTGCAAGGCAAGTGCTTTACCACTGAGCTACATCTTCAGCCCTTCTAATTATATTTTATTTACCTTTTTATAGATTTTAAGATATAATATATTTAGGGGTCACACTAAATTGCTCAGACTGGCTTTGAAATTTCCCTCTTCCTGCTACAACCCTCTCTCCCACCCCACCACCCCCATAGAGTAGCTGGGATTACAGGCCTGCACCACCACATCCAGCTTAAAACTTTTTTGTTTGTTTGTTTCATTGGTTTTGTTTTTTAAACAATAACAGTAAACACTACAATTACGTAGAACTTAGACCAGCAGAAGGTTCTGGGGAGGACAGGAGTGTATCCCTGTGGCAGAGCACTTTCCCAGCATGCATGAAGCCCTGGGTCTGATCTCTGGCACCACACATACATAAAACCCAAAAAACGTAATTAAAAAAAATATTTGAGGGATGAGGAGTATTGCCATGGTTATTGTTAGATTACTGATGCATGATGATTAAGAAAACCAGACCTGCTTTTGGTTGGTTTCACTGTCATTTCTAACTTCTCTGCAGGCAAACTGCAATATGTTTCAGGCACACAGGGTGGCCCTTCCCAGATGCTGCATCCTGGTACACAACCGTAGACACGTCCAGTGTGAGTCTACACCCCAGCTCATCTACTGGCTGGCTGATAGAAATTGCTTATGTGCGGAGAAAAGTCTAATTTGAGACTTATAATACATTTTTAAAATTTATTTATTTTTGTTTCTTTTTCTTAGAACTTAATAGTTACACATGGCAGTTGGGTTCATCCTGAGACTTATGATAAATTTTAAATAAAAAAGACGTGACATCCAACTATTGGGGGAGGCCAGGAGCCATTAAAAATGAAATAAAACTTTTTATATGGCTAGGTGATCATCTATCAATGTTTTATACAAAAATCCCTCTTTATAAACTTCATTAACCCAAGATCTGACTTCTTGTGCTATTGGCCAGCTCCTGATGCTCATTTGCAGAGTGGATGTTGGCAACACAGCCGGCCCTGTACTTGGGAACTAGGATCAATTCATATACTGAAATGCCTGCCATTCTTTTCAACCCCAGAGCAGTAAGAGTTGCTGTTGCCATAGCTGTGGAGACCTGAGGTTACCTCACCTCCAGCCACAGACCAGCACCCTGCTCCTTGGAGTCCAGACCCTTACTGCAGCATGGCTGGCACATTCCCCTTCTCCTGACAGGGACCCCATCCCTGTGGGAGCCTCAGTTTTCCTCCCCCACACCCATCTCCTACTGTGTCCTCCTCCCCTCCCTCACCAGCCCAACCTGAGGAGGACACATTAACCCCAAGGTTCCCAACCCTGCCCTGTCCTGGTTACCCATCCTCTTACTACCTACTGTGCCTCAAGGCCTGCCTTATCAATGTCATAAGTTCATATCCCATTATCCCCAGGGATAGTCCTTGTTTATTCCCAGTATGTCAGCTCCCATAGTATGACAAGTACTATTCTTAAAGGACTTTTATGTACATCACCTTCTGTGATTCTTGCAATTTTTTAGGGCTAGACATTATCTCTATTTTGATGAGACTGAGGCTCAGAGAAGTTAAATAACTTGTCTGAAGTCACTCAACCAGTAAGTGAAAGAGCGAAGATAGAAACCTATGGTTTCTGCTTCCCATTCTAGTTCAGTATTACACAGAGGAGTTGACCACAATGAAATTACAGTCTACGTAGACTTTTGTTGGTTGGGCTTGAAGCCTAACCACTATTTTAGACCTTTTTTTTTTACCATGGGAAAATGAATTTCAAATTCCAAGCAATCAACATACAAGTGTTCTTCTAAAGCATAACTAATTTGTAATTTGAGGGTTGTCTCTATTGTCTCCACATTGAGGGTTCTGTTTTCATTCGTTCAAGGATCATTCTGGTCAGGGCTCAGAGAGAGGACAAAGTCTTAGCAGTTATACTTGGGTCCATCGCTTGCTAAATGTTACTTCAAGCAATTTACATTTTCTAATTTAGGTGAAAAGGTTTATTCATAGACTATGAGTTCCATTATCATTTGTTTGGTTCAATTCTGTGCCTGGGAAATAGAAGGTTCTCAATAAATATTAATTAAATTGATTTTTTTCTTTTTTGAAAATTTTTTTTGTTAATGGGCATGTAGTATTTGTACATATTTATGGGCTGTAGTGTGGCATTCCAGTATGTGTATGTTACATGGGATGATCACATTAAGGTATCTGGCATTATCTATCACCTCAGACATATATCACTTCTTTGTGTTATAAACATTCAAAATCCTCTCTATTCAAAATTCTGTCATGTAGATTACTTCTCTGACCCTCAGTTTCCTTCTCTGTAAAATGCAGGCCACATTATATAAATTAGGTTATTCTAAGAATTAAATGAAAAATGCATGTTTATAAAGTGCTTAATGAAGTGCTTCGTGAGGAGCCAGTCTGAGATACACATGGAATGTTGCTATTGTTTAAAGTGGGGGTGTGGGGATCAGGCTGACTACAACCTGGAAATATATCCCCATTGCCCAGGGACAGTCCTTGTTTATTCCCAATGTACAGGTGAAATGATTAACAGTATTCCCTTCCACTCATAAGGCGCCCCAAATGGATGATAAATTACATGGTCATCACACTTGACTGGCAGGGCTCAGGAGTTGTGACTTCAAGGGGACCCCAGTGCTCCAAGGCTGGAGCTCCCAAATCATAGGGAAATCTGGCCTTTGTCAGCATCACAGAGCTGAGGGCTACTGGTTGGATGTTTCTAGAAGCAGCATCTGTGTTCCCATTGAGGGTCTGAAGCCAGGAAGAGAGCTTGCAGGGTTGAGGGAGTCCAGCCAAAGAAACCAGCGGTCACGCAAGTGTCTGGTCATCCAGGAGCCCTGCCAAGGAGCCAAGCCAGAGGGCAGGGTGGGGACTGAGAGGGGGCCAAGACGGCAAGCCAAACAGGAGGTGAGGGGGAGCTGGGAGTCAAGGTGTCAGGGTCAGCAGTGAGGAGGTCAGCAGGAAGGGCGATGGGTCTCACTGTGCCTGTGTGTGCCTGGGCAGCAGTCTCTGCACAGAGCCCTGGCTCCATCCTTCCTCTTTAAAGACATTGAAGTACTGTCTAGGATACGTCCAAGTCACACCCTCCATGACACTGTGCACAGGTGCCAGGATTGACCAGGCACTCCAACAAGACTGTTGGTGCTAACAAGGACCAAACACGAGGGGAACAGCGCCATTTAAATCTCCCACGCATTGCTTCCTCCACCTGCCTGTGTCGATTTGCCACAGTCAATGAGAATTGGAAGCTTATTTCAATTTTACCCAAGTACTTAATTTCTCACAAAGAACACTTGTCATGAATGAGGAGTAATGGTCAAGTCTTCCTAAAATAAGAGGCATTCTGGCAGAAAGGAAGGAACCATGGGGTGGGGGCAGGGGTCAGAACTAGGTTCTATCCTGCTTCTGCCTCTTCCTGCTTTGAGTCATGGGAGAAGTCCCCTCCCCGCCCAAACTCTTTTTCTCACTTGTCAGTGCAGATGATCGTGTGTGAAGGTAAAAAGGAAGGACAGGACGCAAGCATGACAAAGACTGCGGAGTGGCACACCATACGAGCTAGAAATAGCTCCAATATAATGAGAAAGTGGAAGTGGTTTCTAAAGTAAACATTTGTTGTTTATATTAAGAAAACACTTAGAAAATTATATTACATTAAAAAAATATGGCTGGAGTAAAGATAATGTACACATCCCAGTGTATCAGACTCCAGGTAACGTGAAACATTAAGAAATGTTCTCCTATACTGTGGGTGATATGTTCATGGGAGTTGATAACTCTTCCTTCTTCCGGAAACTTTCAACAGCTAGAAAACATAAACATCTTCCCAAAAGGTGGGGATCGATACATGGATGACAGGCTTATAGTGAAATATTAATATTTATGGAAACTCAGAGTCCCCTTCTGAAGAAGGAAGAATGATCTTTCTTTCTAACAGATACTCCTGGTTTGAACCAGAAAGACTGGGTTGGACTATTTTGGTCTAGTATTTCCTGTATGTGGACTAAAGAGTGCCTTTGATCAGGGCAGTGCAGTGTTGTAGAAAAAGCTCAGGCTCCTATCCAGGGCCCTGGCTGCTTTTGTAAGACTTTAGGCAAGTTAGTTAGCCTCATTGAGCCTTGGGGCTCTTACCTGGAAAGTGGGGGCAGCAGAATCTAGTAGGGTTGATACCTAGTAGGCAGCCAGACTTCAAGTACAGTGCTTAGCATGGGCAGGGGAGGGGAGGCTAACAAATGGAGGTTCTCATTATCTCTGTCTGTCAAGCATTGCCAGGAAGTCAGGGATGAAGACCATGGCAATTGCCTGCTACTCGTCAATGTGAGAGAGTAGTGGGGTCAAGGCTGCCAAAAAGATTAATGCAGTCATGCCACTGAACAGAAGTAGAGACCCTGGAACTGTGTGTGTGTGTGTCAGAGAGAGAGAGAGAGAGAGAGAGATCCCTGTGTGTTCTATCCCAATTAGACACATCTGGAGCATTGCCTGCAGCTCACAGAAGCTCATCTTAAAATGCAGGGACTTCAAAGGAGGATCAAGAAGAAGCCAGAGAAGCTAAAGACTATCTCATCTGGAGAAGGGTTGAAGGGCGGAGGAATTTAATCTGGAAAAGAGAAAAGCTAAAGGCAAAGAGATGATTATTTTCAAATACTGAAGGTTTTCAAGCAGAAGGAGGTGAAGATGTATTCTCAGTGACTCCACAAAGCAGAACAGAACCCAAAGACAGAAATGACAGGGGCACTGTTTAGCTCAATAATCAAAAACACTCTCAATCAAATGGAGCTCTTTCCCCTAGAGAACGGGCTGTCTCATGAGGTGCTAAGCACCTAGTTATCGGCAGGCAACTGAGCAGAAGGTGGTGAATTCCCTGGATCCAGGATTCCTGCTCTGGATAGGATTAGATGCCTTATGAGGTTCCTTCTGAGTCAATTAAAACTTAATGGAACCCTGGTTTTCATAATCCTGTGAAAATTGTTTGTCCTTATTAAATCATATTTTATAAATCTCAAGGTCTTCAAAATGGTTAGTCAAGGTGATTATTCCTAAAGACGTTAAAAATCAGAAGAGATAACAAATTTAGAGCATTAAAGCTGGTTTTTCGTCTCTTTTTCTTTTTGAGTTTCTGGGGATTGAACCCAGGTGTGCTCTACCACTGAGCTATATCCCCAGCTCATTTTTAAAATTTTGAGACAGGGTCTCATTAAGTTGCCCAGGCCAGCTTTCAACTTGCCATCCTCCTGCCTCAGCCTTCGGAGTTGCTGGGATGACAGGCATATGCCATGGGTACCTGGCTAAAGTTGTTTTCCTTTTGTCATTATATTCAGAATGCTTGTGATAATTTTCATTCATGTATAGAATTAATGAATATTTACAAGTTCCCAGGCCACTGACTATATACCTTCTCTGACTCTCCCTTACAATTCAGCATGGAGTCAAAGAGTTACCAAAATTTTAGGTACTTTAACATTTAAACTCTTAAAAAATGTTAACATCACTTCATTTAACCCCTTCCATTTTATTCTTTGCTCTGAAAAGAACATATTTGCATAAAACTGCAGCATCATACACTCACACATAAGGAAACTGGTTCAAAGACTGGTTTTGATCCTCTTTTTCCTGCAAATGCAACCGTGTCGATGGCATTAGAGAGCTCATCTCAAGCATGGAGTGCTACAGCAATGGGATTCAGGGCAGATACAATGTCCAATTATTCAGCCTGGGGACCCTGGGGCTATAAGCGGATTTGCAGACCCCGTGGTCCTGGCCAAGCATCCTTCGACTTGTTTGACCCTGGCCAGACCATCAGAAGTGGACATTTGAAACATGTCAGCAGTTTCAGAGGAGCACCCAATGACATTTTAATCTGAAAAATGATAAACAACCTCACTCCCACCACCAGCCATGCCACCTCCTGAGGAATGTACAGCGTGGTGGATCTGAAGGAGCCATTGATGAGGAAGGCAACTTTAAAGTGCCTTGGCCAGGACAGAGTTTGACAGTTGAAATTATTTTTAATGCTTTCAAAGGCACACGATTTATAAATATATTGCACATGCAGAGCACAGATCCATTTCTATGCATAATGTTTGTACACACAAACATTTTAGAGCATTAAAGCATTTTAGAGTCCATTTAGTAAAGACTTCTCCTAAGTGCTGTGGGTAAAAGATAAAGAGATAAAATCAAGAACTTTCCCTTCCGAACCACAGGCCACAGGAGCGCTAGCTGTCAGACACCCAGAGACCATCACCATCTTCCCCACTGTATCTGTGAGGAAGCTGGGATTCCAAGAGGGGTGACTTGCATAAGTCAATTAAATTAGGCTTAGAATCCAGTTTTCTGAATTCTACGACTTAAGATCATTATTTGATGATGAAAAGAAAATATTTATGCTGTCAACAACCATAAAACAACCCTAAAAAAAAGCAAAGCCATAAGGGTGGGGGTGGGGAGTCCTGGGTTTCATTCCCAGCAAAAGCAGCACATCCTGCCCCATTTTCTGGCCACTGCAACACAGACCTCTGGGTACTCACAGACCCGCTGACCTCCTCACTGCTGTCCCTGACACCTCGCTTCCCAGCTCCCCCTCACCTCCTGTTTGGCTTGCCGTCTTGGCCCCCTCTCAGCCCTCAGGTCATGGAATTATCATGCCACTGGCATGGAAAGCAAGAGGCATACTCATTCCTAGTAAGCCAGCAGGCCAAAGCATCACCCTGTTTGCAGAGATGAGAACTCGCCATACTACCCTGGGGCTTTGCTCCTCTGGGTTCTCTGGAAACTATGTCCTGATCCACTGAAGATCTGGAGAGGTACAAGGGGAAATATACAAATCCCAGCTCCGCCCTTTTCCCAGAGTGTACCTCTTCCCTTCTAAGGTGGCTTGCTCTTTCCCTGAAGGCCCTTGCCACACTACTGACAGGAGAGATGAGATGGGTTCTAACAATCAGACGACTGAATGGAAATATCTACCACACCCTCTGGTTTTATGAAGCAACTGGCTCATTGAGCCCTGGTGACAGCGGAAAAGCTACTCTGCATAGACACAGCCTCCGTCTCTTCAATTTGACTTCATCAGTGTCTTCAATTGTTTACCAGGACAGGGTCTTCATTTACCCTCTTCCTCAGCACCACTGAGGACTCACACAATGAGGCTTGGATAGTGCTCCGGTGAGGACACTGTGGACACACCACTCAATACACTCATGGTTCAGTCACAGAACAGTCTGTCCTTTCATGGGCACAGGGGAATGAGCGCCAGCTCTGTAAGCGGGCATGCAGGGCATCCTGTCTGAGGGCCAAGTCCTGTTCCCAAGTTCCCCATGGTAGCCTTGGATACAGCTGGATGGGGGTGGGAAAGCACTGTGAGAGGCCTTTGTCCCCAGAGACTCTGGGAAAGGAGGGTGCAGATAGCTGCTGGGTTCTGGGCCCAGACAAGGAGGGGAAAGAACTCCAAAGAGACCAGACTTCTGCAGACCTGAAAAGAAAGGATAGGCCAGACATAGACAATAGATATTTCATACTTTCTAGTTTTCCTTCAATGACTCCTGAATGTCCCCTTTTTAGGCTGCAAGGACCCTACACAGGAGGCCCAGGCCCACACATGTGTGTGGTTCTGGTCATGCAATGGCACCATTAGGTTACCCCCAGTGAGTTGATTCAGGCTGTGGTGACATGTGGCTAAGCAGTGGAGAAAGACAAACTTGGTGACCATCCGTCCCTATGATCTGAAAGGCTCCAAAGTAGCAGGGACCCCTAGAGTTTAGGGGAGCCTCTATAGACTGGGCATGCTGGACTTGCTTATTTTCTCAGACAGATTGTCTTGCTGTAGGATTTTTAAAATTTATTTGTTTGGTTTTGGGATTATTATTTTTTCTACCAAGGACTGAACCCAGGGGTGCTTAATCATTGAATTATATCCAGCCCCTTTTATTTTTTATTTTGAGTCAGGATCTCTCTAAGTTTCTCAGGGCTTCTCTAAGTTGCCGAGGCTGGTTTTGAATTTGTGATCTTCCAGCTCAGCCTCCTGACTTACTGGGATTATAGGCATGCACCACCATGCTTTGCTGCTGTAGGGTTTTTAAGTCCTTCCAGAGTACTTGAGATGCCCGTATGATCAGGTTATAATGTCCAAACATGGGTGATTTAATTGTCTGATAGGTAGTTCTTAGAATCATAATAATGATGATGATTTTTCTGGGACTTACAATTTAAATCATCTATAATATGTTAGATACCAATTTATATGGTTTCATTTCTTTTCTCCAATGATCCTGGAACGTGGGTATTACTATCCCCTTTAACAAATAAAACAAAACTGCAGAAAGCATGGCTGTGTAACTAGAGAGGGGCAGAGATAATTTTCTCACCTCACACTGTCTTTCCCAAAACTTGTATCTTTATGATAATAAGTACAGATGAGAACATGTGCTCAAATTTAAAATAGCTTGCTAGAATTTAATGTTTTTATTGCTATGTAATGTGCATTCAATTTTAAGTATCACTTGCATCTCTGAGGGTACAACTCATGCTCAGCAAGCGCTCTGTGTCTCAAGTGTAATGTGGCTGACAAAGACATTGATGTATCTCAGACTGCATTACCAGAAATAAAGCATCTAGAAAGAGGAAAGCAAATACCATTTTGCACTCCTCAGTCCCCACCTGGAACATTATGCCTCATTCTTGGGGATCCAGTTAAAGAAGGGCAACAGGGAACCTAGCATGCTATAGAAGTCTGAAATGATCTGGGGATCTGACTTTGAAGGTGAGTGAACCCTAAACCTATGCAGAAAAACTCAGGAACTGAGGTTATTTTGCTCTAAGAAGAGTCAGAGTGTTTAACCATGAGGTCAGATTAGGATGGGCAGGCAAGGAGAAAAAGGGATATCTTCAAAATTTGAACTGTGTGGCGGGTATGAATAACCCTAGGACTAGTACTAATGGTACTGTTCACTGCTCAATAGAAAGAAGAGCTCTCCAATATTTGGGACTGTTCACAGATAGAATATTCTGCTTTGTGAGGTAATGAGCTTCCCATCACTGAAGCAGAGGCAGAACTGGGTGTTTGTGTGACAGAAGAGAGTCTGGCATTGTGACTTCTAGCACCAAATTCCACAATCCACCACTTAACTTACCATCATAAATGTCCTCTCAGACTTTGTTTTCTCCCTTCAGACTTCATTTGCACCTAATCTGCTGTACTCTGTGGCCTTTACTCTTTCCTATCACTCCAGTCATAATCATATTTAACAATACTTCAATATTAAGCTAATCATCAATGGTTTTATGAGGCTTTTTGGAAGTGATTTATCTTTTTTATTTATTTAATTTTATTTGTAGTACTAGGAATTAATACCAGAGGCACTTTACCACTCAGCTACATCTCTAGACCTTGTTATTTTTTATTTCCAGACAGGGTCTTGCTAAATTGCCCAGGCCAGCCTCAAACTTGCAATCCTCCTGCTTTAGCCTCCTGAGAAGCTGGGATTATAGATGTGTGCCACCACTGCAGGCAGTGATTTTAGATACATGATTTCTTTGATTGCTCACTTTATCCTGGATTTCTAACGTGGGCACATGGTAGGGGGCATTTAAAAACGAACATTTGGTCCATTGGGAGAGTGATTTACTTGTACAAATTTATTTCAAAATTTTCTACTTAATGACCAAATCCTGTTATATTTTCCTGTTCTCCAGCAAAACAGTAGAGAGATGGATTCTTTTGGTTTGTCCTGTCCCTGAATGATGAATTTACTTGGGCTGGCAACACCAACAGTATATGCATTCAATTCAGTTCATTTATTCATTCAACAAATATTTGTGGAGTGTCCAACATGTTCTAGGCACTGTGAAAACAGCAGTGAACAGTACAAACAAATCTTCTCCTCTTGTGGGGCTGCCTTTTAATGGAGGAGACAGACAGTAACAAGATAAATATAAATACATATACAGGGTGTGTGTGAAAACCACACAGACAAGTGGATGGTATACGCCTACAACCCCAGCTACTGGGGATGCCAAGGCAGAAGGATCACAAATTTGAGGCCAGCCTCGGGAACTTATCTAGACCTTGTCTCAAGGTAAAAAATAGTAAAAGGGGTTGGGGATGTGGTTCAGTGGTAGAGCTGCCCTGGATTCAATCAATACCCAATACAGAAGAAGAAGAAGAAGAAAAAAAAAGCAGCCATGTGTGGTGGCATACACCTATAATCCCAGCAATCTGGAAGGCTGAGGCAGGAGGAGCACAAGTTCCCAGCCAACCTAGGCGTTTAGGAAAACCCTGCTTCAAAATAAAATAATAATAAAGAGAAGTATATATAAGATAAACAAAATATGAGATGGTGACAAGCTCTCAAGGGAAGACTAGAGCAGGAATAAGTGTGTGGAAGAGGCAGGGGAAGAGAAAGAGGATGCTGCTATTTAAATGGGGAGGTGAAGTCCCTTTAAATATTAAATAGTGGGAGCTTCACTAAGAAGGTGACAGGGACTCTAAAGTGCCAGAACATAGCAGGCAGAGGAGACAGCAGATGCAAATGCAAAGCCTCAGCAGGGTTCTGAATCCCTGCTGAGTGCTTAGCATCATGTCAGAGGAACTAAAACACCAGCCTCTGCACACCAGGATCTTGCAGAGGAAAGAACACATCTGCACCCAAAACAATAGGCAGCTAACTGCCAAGTGCTAAATTGGGCAGATCAGATCACTGAAAAACTTCTCCCCTTTAGTTATACTGGAACAGCCATTGTCCTTTGAAACACCCCTGGCATGCCCTGACCTCCTGGGCTCTGACTGTGCCACCACCCAGGCTAGAATGCTCTTCCCACATTTCTGCATTGGATTTTATACAACCTTAGCCAGGTGTGGTGGTGCATGCCTGTAATCCTAGCTACTTGGGAAGCTAGGAAGATCACAAGTTTGAGGCCAGCCTGGACAACTTAGCAAGACATGTATCAAAATAAAAAGGGCTGGCAATATAGCTCAGTGGTAGAACTCTCCTGGGTTTAATCCCTAGTATTGGGAGGGGACATTTTTTATACAACTTTGAAGCCCACCCAAACTTGTCCTCTTTCATGAAGCTCGTCCTGTATTTCCTTTTTCTAATTCTACAAGTTAGGAGGACTCCTCCAAGAACTAGAGCCTGAGTTTCAACAAGATCTACAGGTGACCCAAAATGCACACTGAGGTCTGAGAAACAGTGCTGTTTCTTCAAATGTAAAGCCCTGGGGAGATTTTCAAAATTCCAGCACAGTGTTCCACTTCTGAGTTCCAATTTAATCAGTATGAATGTGAGCTGGGCAACAAGAGTTTTTCAAAATTTCCCAGGTGATTCTAACATGCAAGCACACTCTGAAAATTACTAGTAGCTCCCCTCTCATTTCCTTCAGATCCTTCTCCCTGCCCTTTCTGTCCTAGCTGTCCAACAGCCTGTCCTTAAGCCGCTTCTTTTTTCCCCTTGAGGTGGATTCTTAGGTCTCTAGCACCAGGAGAAGTAGGCACCCCCTTCACCCTTCTTCTCCTGGCTCAAGGCTCTGGGCTCAGCCTCATCAAAGCCTTCACAGAATGAAGGACGGCAGCAGGGAGGCGGCAGGGACAGAGGGAGGAGGTGAACTGGAGCAGAGTCTGCAGCTCAGCACATGGCCTATAGAAAGGCCTTGGGCAAACCTCTTAAGTACCTTCTCTGTAAAGGGGCAACAACAGTGTCTTTCAAGTCTGCCTCATGGAGTCACAGGGTCTTGAGAAGATGAACAGAGATCACATGTGAATTATTTTTAAAATAGTAGAGTACTAATGAGCATGAAAGCTGGGATAGATTCCTGTCCAGTAGTCCTAAGATATTCATTTCAAACTTAAAAGTTTTTTATTTCTCATATTTTCCAAATCCAGGCAAGAATTTTAAGCAGAATTTTATCTTAGCATCCAAAAGGAAGGACTAATTGCATGTGTAGCATTTGTGTTAACAAGTGATTCAGTCACAATTTGATGCACCTTCCACTACTAGGTGACAGCAATTTTGTGCCTTGAGGATATTTTAATTATATACTAACCAATGAGGCTTGGTTAGAAAAGTCCACACTATGCCACTACCAAAGTGAGGAGTAATAATGATCACCTACCCACAAGATCTAATTTTCATCTTTTAAGGAAAAGTATAGCATCTTCATTTAGCCATTCTGTTGATCTGCAAACTCAAAGATGGAATGACCCTGGCATATTCAAAATAGATTCTCAGTTTTACTAAAAAGCGTAGTCCATTAAAAGTCATGTTCAAACTGGGCATGGTCGTACCCACCTGTAATCCCAGCAACCTGGGATGTTGAGGTAGGAGGATTGAAAATTTGAGGCCAGCCTCACCAAATTAGTGAGGCCCAGTCTCAAAATAAAAAAACAAATATTGGGGAAGTAGCCGAGTAGTAAAGCACCCCTGGGTTCAAACTCCAGTAACACAAAATAAATAAAGTTATACTCAATGCTAAACACCAGAAATAAAGAATAGAAAACAACTGTGTTGACTTAATCTAGTCCAAGGAATGACAAAATAAAGAAAGTTTCCTCTGCCCAACCATTTTTTCCTTCATCTATCCTTAAAATTTCTTTGAGACTCTCATTCTGGCAGGTTTTTTTTGATTTTTTAAAATAGATACAAATGTCCTTGGGAGGGGCAACAAGAACCAGATGTTGAATGGAGCAACTGTACTCATCTTTTGAATTCCACAGATCAGGTTTAAAAGATTTGGGGGATCCACATAGAATGGCTAATTTAATTTTTCTGAGAAAGGACTTCAACCAACAGCAATGACAACTGTCATCATTTCATAAGAGAATGGGAAGTTCAAAAGAAATAAAGCTATGAAAAACACGGTCTCAAGCATAAAGGACTGTCCTTTTCAGGAAAGGACAATTCTAACCTTAAAATTGTGATCATATAACCGGATAAATACATTACATGGTCCCACCTTTCCTATGGGTCTGCATTTGTGAGCCACTATTCTAGAGGACTAGGAGTTAAAGTGAGCTGACAATGTTTGGGATCCTGGAGATCAGGTGGGGGCCAAAATAAGAGTATATTCTAAAAAGTGTGAAGAAAGAAGAGAGAAAAGAGCTATAGTAGTAATTTTGACTAGGATTACATATAGATACAGATAATTGAATGCTAGGGTCCCGTGCTTTAAGGGAATGTCATCCCTTGTCATTAAGCAGGGATGGCAGGAGCCCCACCTATCATAACAGAAGAAAGAAATCTCACAGTGGCAGAGTCCTTGAGCTAACTTTTTCAGGTTGACCTTATCCTCTGTCTCTGAGGGAATCCTCCTCCCATTTCACAGGAGGGAAAGGAAAGGAGGAGAGGAAATGTGGAAACAGTGTTAACAGCTTGAACTAGAAATGCAGGTTAGATGCAAGGAGGGGGAGATACTAATCTTACTGTAGGTGAAGGCTTTTACAATGGAAGGAATCCTTGCGTACTTTTTAAATGACACGAGCCACAAAAGTGACGAAATATTTGTTGTTAAAAGATGATGTCCATTTTGCCTTGAGAACCTGAAGCTCAGAGGAGCTGCCCAAGGCCACGCAGCTGGTGAGCTCCAGGGCCTAGCCCCCAGGCCCTGCTCCCGGGGCCACCCACCTCGGGCGTTTCCTTTAGCTTCCCTCTCTCAGTTCACACTATGTCTTGTGGAGCAATGAAAACAATATCCTTAGGTCATGAAGTGTCCCCCCTTTTTCTTTCTTTGCTGTTACCAGACGGGTTTCCCCTTTTCCTGGATGTGGTAAACAAAAACGAAAGCAAAATGAAATAAAATTTAAAAAACCAACACGTTGGCTGCACCTCCTTCCTTCCTGCTAAGGCCGGGGCAGGCCTGTACCCCAGCCCTGGGCTGGACAGGCAGATCGCGCGAGGGTGTCCTTGGTGCAGGAGGCTGGCGCTGAGGTGGGCGGCAAGCAGGGCCTCTTGCTGCCCCAGGGCTTCCCCACGGCCCAGACCGTGCGCTGTGGGGCGATGCCAGCTCTGCCAGGCTGGAGCACCGCGCCACGGGCGCCGAGTGACTCACACGTCCTCGAGGGCGTGCCGGGAAGCAGCCGCGACGCGCGGGGGCGCGAGGGCTTTCCCACCGCCGCAGAGTGTCTGTCCCTAACGCCGAGAAGGGGATCAGAAACCGGTGGGCGGAGTGGCGCGAGAGGAAGTCCTGGCGCGGGAAGCAGAAGTCAGGGTCCCTTTTCTTTTGAACCGGCCCAGAGAGAACGTGGCATTGACGTTGTCAAAGCTGAACGTGGCCTCCCTCGGGGACCGACAGGGGCGAGCGCGCAGCTAGACCCCAGGGCAGGTTAAGGAAGGGCCCGGTTGTCCCCAACCCGCAGAGAGGCCGTGGGTCTGGAGCGGGAATTGCAGGAGGAGTGAGGGGAAGGTGCGCGGGGACCGGCATTCGGGCATCGTTTGGCGCAAGTCCCCTTCTCCTCCCTCACTCCTGACACGCAGCCTCGCAGGCCTGACCTGAAGCCAGGTCAACAGGCAAGCGACAAGAGGGGATGGCTAAGGACGGCCTCTGCGCAGACAGGGCTTTTGAGAGGGATGGAGCGAGATGAACGCTCCGCCAAAGAACCCCCGCCTACCTCCCCTTCCCAGCCAGCCGTTTCTACATCAGAGAGTCCTTTGTCTTCAACGCTGGCCTCTCAACACCCTTCTAGGAGGCTGGGATGGGAGACCGCTAGGCAGAACTGTAGGAGTGGGAACAAAGACGGCCGTGGGTGGAGGCCTGCTGGGGGTTTGCAGGGAAGGCTGACGCACACCCGTCGGGGCACAGCCGACCGTGGGAGGGAAGGGCCACCAGGAGGAATCGGGGAAAGCTCCTATCAGGCAAGGCAAGTTCATAAATAAAATCTTGGCTCTGAAAGAGGAGGTAAAGATGAAGGGCATGGGTACAGCAGTTGTCACTGAAGGTTAGGCACTGTCTGTGTTTTGCGTCATCTCTATTTTCACTCGTCTCCACGATAAATGCTATTTGTAAAGACAAAAGTCAAAGTTCCAGACTCCGGTGCCAGCTCCCTAAACCCGACTCCCCTCTTCGCTTTGCCAGTCTGCTTATCTTAATAAATATCACCCCTTTCCCTTTCCCTTTTTCTTTTTTCATTATTTAGAGAATACTTTATTAGTTTCTGTCATCAAACCCACGTAGATAAGACCTTACATACTTAATATAGTGTTACCCCTGTACAAATGGAAAAAAATTAAGTTTAACGTTTCTAGACCAATATGGCTGTTAATTTCTGTACAATGCCAACTCAACACGTAAACTGGGATACTTTTTCCAAAGTTGACAGCACAGCTAAAGTTTCCAAAAAGTCAAATTATATATGTATATGTATATTTATATTTATATAAAAATACCAATAATAGCAGTATGTTATGCATCAATAGCAGCAACAGCTTTTCCAGGTTCTGCAGTCATCTGAACAAAATTATAGAGGCATCCGGCACACTCCATTAAAAAAAGGGGGACCCCCTTTTCTTTAACAGTTTGAGTTGCTTCACCCCAACCAATGGAGTCCTGGCTAATAATACACCTTTTAACCCAGTAATTTTACTTTCTGGAAGCTACTCCAAAGAGCCTAAATAAAAGAGTCATATGTCTCAAAATATTCACTATCGTCTGCCTTATGATATTAGAGGAATTATAAATATAAATGTCTAATAACAAAGGAATCAATAAACTGGTACATTTATATGATAAAACATGACAGGGTCTTAATATGTTTATGGTTATGTGTATGTTTTATACATAAGATTTGATAACAAATACAGACTTAGGTTATAATGGTAAATAAGAAAGTGAGCTACAAAATGATATATTATATTAAATATAATTACAATGTGTAGAAGATACATATAGGAAAAAACCCTGGAAGGAAATTTATCAAAACATTACATCCTTGAGTGATAGAATTACACCCAAATGTTTTCCCTCTCTATGACATATAGTTTCCAGTTTCCCTACTTATGGATAAGCATGTATTATTAATTAAAATATCAAAACACTGATTTCAAAATTTGTACATTAAGGAAATAACTACTGAATAGGAAATCACCTGGCCTGGATAAAGGAAGAAAGAAAAGGTACTTGAGCAATTTTTCCATAAACTGGACAATTTTCTATAATAAAAAAGGGTACTTGGAAGTAAAAGGGGATGGGTAAATTTTTATACGTTCAAGATATGAATGAAAGGGAAGGACATGCCAGAGTGGGCTAGCGGAGGAAAAAATATCTGTGCTTTAGAATGCACAAAAAAGGAAATGACGAGATGGAAGCTGATTCCCAATTGGCAAGGACGTGCTGATTCATGGGCGGAAAGGAAGAAGATTGGAATGGAACTTTTAATGGCAAAGGAAAGAACACATTCATAAACATGAATTTAAGGAGGTAAGGGTGTAAAAGGTAAGGTAAGAGCATCATGAAAAAAAATTTTTTTTCTTTTTTTGTGGTACTGGTGATACAATCCAGGGTCTTGTGCATGGTAGGTAAGCACTGTGCCACTGAGCTGTATCTCAAATCCTTTTCATTTAATTTTGAGACAGGCTCTCCTTAAGTTGCTCAGGCTGGCTTCAGACTTGTGATCCTCCTGCCTCAGTCTCCTAAGTAGCTAGGATTTACACACCTGACCAAAAAATCAATCTCCATAATAAGTGTATTTATCAGGAGAAAATTTACTAATCTTAAAGATAAGTGTGCAAAATGAATTGAATATGCTCACATTTGGCCTGAAGTTGTTGATACTAAGATTTTTGTCCCAGCCTAAGCAGGATGATGACTATGTTCACTGGGGGTTGCAAGAGGCCTGACAATCAAGTGGATCCCATCTCTGGGGCCTGTTCTTACTCTGCAGGGAGTGAAGAAAAAATGAGGAAAGCTTCATGTCTGCATGCTGTGTGCCCCTGAAGACCCTCAGGAGCAGCAGAGAACATATAATAATTAACAAGTTCTCCCTCACTTGGGAACTTTCCAGTCTTGTATGAGGATCCGGTAAAGTGGAGAACACAGCAGTACCCTCTGAGTAACCTAACACTACAACTGTACTTGGAGCAATGGATGGAGTGTGAACCATGTCATGTTAGAAGGCAAAGATTTTGTTCTGGGATTGAAATCTAGGATTCTCTGGATGGTGGATATAAATTTTACCAAGCCATCTACAGAGACCCTCCGTCTGCGCTTACGGAAGTCTCTGTGGTTCCAATTTCCCTCCCTTGATCATACCCCTGCCAGGGGAGATGCCTTGCTGACCTCACTTCTTTAGCTGATCTCACCTTATGCGGGCTTTTTATCACTTTCCCTCCCCCACGTATTGAAAGTTGTACTCTTTCACAGGGGATGAAGTAGAAGACTCTGGACCTTCCTGGATTCATGGCCTTCTAACAACACTCTGAATTTCCATTGCCATCTCCTTCCAGTCTCCTCAACCTCACAACCCTCTGTTCCAATCATTGGAAGAAATTATAGGGAAAGCCACCCAGGGTTTGATTTTTTTTAATACTTTTTTTTTTTTTTTGAACCCAGGGGCATTTAACCGCTAAGCCACATCCCCAGCCCTTTTGATATTTTATTTTGAGACAGGATCTCAGTAAGTTGCCTAGGGCCTTACCAAGTTGCTAAGGCTGGCTTTGAACTGCCATCCTCCTGCCTCAGCCTACTGAGCAGCTGGGATTACAGGCATGCACCACTGTGCCTAGCCCACCCAGGGTTCTTTTCAAGCTTTTGAAAGGAAAGGCTACTAGAGCCAGGAGACAGGATGTGTCAGCACTAGGAAAATGTTAGGCATTTTACTAATACTTATTGGTTAAATGCAGATAAAGGAGCACTGTTTGGGTTGGATATGACTTTGTGTTGGTGCCAAGATGGAGGATGGGAACTGTCTTTCTTGATATTCTATAATTCAGAATTCGGAGAAACATTATCTTCTTAAGATGTCTTACGCTACAATGTGCAGTGATTCCTTAATAACTTATTTCCACCAAAATCAAAGAAGTTAGCAGACAAATCATCTTACTTGAAAATTATAATAGCAGAGCAAAAAGCATTTCTATTTACTTTTCCTAAAATTATAACACCAAATAATCATTTCTATGACACTTGGGCTCACAAAATAGAATTTTCTGACCTTGTCCTGAAAGAATGAATGAAAAATAGAGAGAGAAAGGAAGAAAGAAAGAAAAAAAGAAAGAAAGAGAGAAATAAAGAAAGAAAACCACACCACAACCGACTCTTTTAAGACTACTTTTTAAAAATATGTGATGAAATCCAGAAGGGGCTTTTATCTCATAACACCCATACCAGAAGATTAATCTCTGTGGTTGGCGGCTCATTCTGATTGGGAATATGTTTGAGCCCAGCTTTGGAATCCTTTCTCTTCAGAACATCTGCTCCACAGTTGTTAATGTTTGTTTGGTATTGCCCAAAAGAAGGCAGCAGAAGAGAAGAATTCTTAACAATGAATCCCAAGATAGATTAGACCAGCAGCGGTGCTTATTTTGAAAAGGCATTTTTTGGGAGCAATCTGACCTGTACATGAAAAAATATGCACAGGTCGTCGGACCAAGAGATGAATGTCCATCTAATGCTGGAATGTAGTTTAGCTTGTTTTCACCACTTCTCAAATTTTTCCCAGAAATATTTGAATTATTACTGCATTCCATACTAACAGAACTTAGTTTTTGAATTTTTAGAGATTTGAATATCTAACTCAAAACTAATTATAAGAGAGACTTTTACAGTATTTTAATAGAAGTATGCGAGAGTAAAAAAATTCCTAGCTATCTTAAAGAGAAAGTCTAAGTAAAACATGTAACTGTGGTCTCTAATTTGTAAATTTCTATACCAGTCAAGAGGAGAACTGTCAATTCTTTAGGTTCCATGAAACTGGATAAATTACTTGATAAGTAAGTGTAAAATATCTCCTAGTTTCCTAAAATGAGGTTCAAGACAAATCAGGTACTTCTTACTCCTGCATTTGCGGAGTAAAAAGTTACCTAGAAGGCAAAATTCAAGTTATCGTATGGTTTCCAGGAGAGATTAGAGTATAACTCTACTGTCAATAGTATTACCTTAAGTTATTCTTACCATACACTCAAGAGTTCTAATGGGGACAATGTATTATGATTCTGAATTTTCATTCAGATCATTGAAACCTAGCCCTTGAAACTCTGTAGAAACAGCTGGGTTTAGGTTCAAAGCTCCAAAATTAAATTGAAAGAGGGAAAGACCCTAATCCCTCAGACCATCTGTTCAAAGAACAGTGAAGGAAATGACAACAGAATCTTCAGCTGGGAACAGTAGTATCCTTGCAACTGAAATCTGTATGCTCCTTTTCCCTGCACATTTTCGACTGGTCCTCTTGACATCCCAATGAAGTCTATCAAGCAAATATTTTTATCCTCATGTTAAGATAAAGAAACTGAGGCTTAGAGAAGAATCTTACTCCATATCATACCAAACATCATTACAAAAGGCAGGACTTCCACCTAACTGACCACTTCAAAAATCCTAAGGTTTTATTGTACTCTATGTATCAGCTTCCAAACTTCCTTATTCCTTCCTACCCTCCCTTTTCTTCTTTCCTTTCCTCCTGCATTAATTGGGATGCATCTGTAATGGCAGATGTTGCTAATGTTCACATAAGAAGCACTTTTATCCACGATGGCAGGAAGGCTAACTATTTATAGAAATCTACAGCAGTGGCATTAATATCAGCTCTATAATTCTGCCTTTTTTTTTTTTACTGTTTCTATTGAAAACAAAAACTTTATTATATAAAGCATAAAACAGCACATTATGGATTAGTGCTGACAAGCTTTTGCCAGCTAACTGTGTGTGTATATGCTGCAGGGGCTTTTGTTTTGTGAAATGTCTTACCCAAAACAAACCACATGCGCAGGCCAGAGGGAGGGTTCTATGTAAGCCCAAGACAGATCTCAGAAAGGAAGTATTGGTGAGGCCAGGCGGAAGAAAGGCACGAGGGAATGGGAGGTGCGTGGTTAGGCAGACAAAAAAATATTTTGCTGATGTGAAGATTTAAGCAGCAGTGGCTTTCAAACTTATCTTTCTGAAGCATAAAGTTCTTTGTTCAGATTAATGTCATCCAAAGTATAAAACCATCAGCACTGAAGAAGCAGAGCTCTCCAACTGGGGAACCCTAATGCCCTCCCTCCGAGGCCTCTCTCGTGGCTCCAGCTATGGGAATAGCAGAGCACAGATTTAAGGTTATTGGTGCTTAAATATCCCTTAAAATAATCAGGCAAAAACAATTTCTTGTGTTAAAGTTGAGAGCACCACAGCAACCGTTTGGCCAAGAGCCCCTAACTCAAGGCCACTCTAATGCAGGGATTTCAGAGAGAAGAGGCAGCTAGCAGTGATTCCTATCCTTCCTAGAAACCTGATTACTTATCTTCAGAGCTGAGTTTACCTTAAGTAGAACAGGAGCTTTGAAAATAGGTTTGGCTTCCTAACCAAATTTCTGGGGCTTATTGGATTCCTGTGGGCTGTGTTTAGTTTATTCAGACATAAGATAACATTTCTAGACAGAGAAAATCATTCTCAGAAACTTCCCTCTGTGCTGTACTGACAAACTGATCATATTCAATATTCCTTTAACTATTCACTATTTTCAAAGCACAGTTATTTTTGTGCCATTATCTTTTCAGATCCCCACCCCCTGAGACAAGCTGGATAGATATCATTATCCCATTTCACAGATAAGGATATAGAGGGTGAGAAATAGGAAATACTCCCTCAACATCACATGACTAATATATAGGATTTCTGATTCCTGTCCAGAGCTTTAAATATGCATGATATGTCCACAGACCTTGCACCCTATGCAATAGTAAATAAAGGTCACAGATTTGATGTTACCAGTTCTCAGCCCTTGGGGAACATCAGTGACCTCATTATATAGCAGATCTAATAATTACCTGCCTCATCTACTTCACAGGATTTCGAAGAACAAATGAGATGGTTTGGCAAAGTACATATCAAGGGTTAGTATGTACTTCTTCCTCTCCTAACTCAATATTTTGGCAGGTTCCCTGTCCTATTAACTTGGACCTCACTTTTACAAACCAAATAAAATTCGTTTCACACTCTCTGTTGGTATAGTGCAACTCTTGCCAATGTCAGCAGCTGGCCATTGGCCAGAGCAGCCAGCTGGCCATGCTTTTGCACAATCTCAAACCAAAGCGCTTTTTCTGCATGTCAGAGATTTGAGGATGCACTGTCAAAGGTTTCTAAGGCTTCTTTACCCCGAGTCCCAAGGCTGTAAGCACTGAGGATCAGGTTGATGCTTAGGAAGGATCTCAAGAGAGTGGGCAGGAGGGAAACCGAATCTCTGTGGGGTCATCACAAGCCAGGGTCTTGTCTTCTCCCTGGCATAATCGGAACCTGAATTTGCCAAGTTCACTGAGGGGGATCTGTTTTCTGCAGCTAAATTCAAAGTGGATGATTTTGTACAGTCACATGGCAATTTAATAGTTTTTTAAAAATAGGAGTTCAAAATCAGGTTTGGGCTTTTTATAGATGGGGGCCTCATTGAGGAGAGCAAGTTGCAGATGGCAAATTTGATGAGAACAAAATCAGAGCAGAGAATGTTGGACTAATTAAGGGAATATGCATGCTTCAATAAAATGAAAAATCCTTGTTTCTTCAAAGTATAAACATTATACATGTTCCTTATTACAAAAAGAAATTCAGACATCACAGAAACACATCAGTGTATGCAGAAGAAAGAAAAAAGCATCTATTCAGAGAAAGCTATTGTTAATGTTTATGAATCGACCCTTCTAGGCTTCCTTATATATTTAGTTAAAATGGAATTATACTGTACAGGCAGTTCTGTGAACTTTTTTTTACTTAATGTGTTCTTGGACAATTTTCTATGCCATTGAATATATGTGTTTATTTATTTTAAAATATGGAAAGCTTCACAAATTTACATATTATCCATGCACAGGGGCCATGCTAACCTTTTTATATTGTTCCAATTTTAGTAAATGTGCTATCACAGTGACCACTCCGTCATCCTTGTAACTAGCTATATAAAAAGGATATTCTTCTCAAGCTCCGAGGTAGTCTTACAAATCCTCCTCCCTCCTTCCCTCTCAGGAATCCCTGATGCTGCATGGTTTTGGGAAACTCACTTACCTGTTATTTCTGGCCAAAAAGAATAGGCAGCCAGAAAACACCACTGGCCAGCTGCATCTTCTCAGGCAAATGACTACCTTCTAGGGTCTCAGGTTCACCATGGTTTAAATAAGAAGTTTGGATAGAGATTTTCTAATATTCTTTCATCTCTAAAATGACATACCAGCTTCTAGTTCATTTATCTCTGTGTTTGCCTTGGCACTGGATAATCCTGGCCCTGTGTGAAAGGGGGCCCCATGGGGAGCCCCAGCTGTGCACCTAGATGATGCACTTGAACCCCTGAAGAAACTTTGCTGATAGCAGATGGCTGAAGCTGGCAGGGCAGAGGGAGGCACAAGGGTGTGTAGAGGGTTATGTTAGGGAGAGCAGCTCTCCTGACTTCCTGCCAATATGGCAGTGGGTGATGTCTATAAGGAGGCATCAGATTCACAGCATACTTGACAACTTTTGGGGCCTTTTAGCCTCCATAAGCACAAATGTCTAAACAGCAGGATAATCATGGAATTTGTGTTTTTGTTTTAAAATCCTCTTGCACATATTATTTCATCTAATTCTTTTTTCATATTTTTTTTAAAATTTATTTTGATTCATTGTACACAAATGGAGTACAGCTGTTGTTTCTCTGGTTGTACATGAAGTAGTCACACCATTTAATTCAGAGTGTGTTGATTTGCCTAGGACCACATGACAATTATTTGCAGAATGAAACTTCAACTTAAGGTTCATCAGTGGGTTTTTCCTGCCCTTTTAGTTTCCACAGTGGTGCACATAAATACATGACAGATGCACACATGCATGCAAAATATTCATATAGAACGCACTCCCCACCCTGTGTCATCACAGACCTGAGACTGTGTGACCCTTCCCTGGACTCGACCTTTCATTCACCAGATAGTTATAACCATTTTGTTAGGCACTGGTGATAAAACGATGAAGCAGGACACAGAGTTCCTGAGCTCATGGAGCTGACCTAGGATTATCTGGAGTCTAGGATAAGGTAGGGATGGAATGGAGGGATGGGTGTTGCAGTCAGCGTGATAAGAGCAGAGCTGGAGGAGGGTAGAGCAACACAGAGCAACAGAAAGAGCACTTAACCTTTCCTCAGAGGGAGGAGGGAAAGCAGCCTGCAGGAAGGGAGGTGTCTGAGTGTGAAGCTGGGACACCCTTCACACTCACTGAAAAAATCTACCAATATAACTGTTTTCTGTTGGTGTGAATGGAGTACATTTGTCTTTCCTCATGCATGCTAGAAAGTCACTGAAAGGTTTAATAAGTGACATTGGTGACAAGTTCTCATTAAGACATTCTTCTTTTGCTCACTGTAAGAATCTACCAATATAACTATTTTCTGATTCTACCTTAAAGGTATATTCTGGTTGTTGTTTTTGCAAAGATAGAGATGTTCCACTTAGTATACCTCTCCAGTTTAGGCCACCACCTCCATTTCACCTGCTTTTGCTACTCTGCCTAGGTCCCTGTGGTCTGTGCCAGGTTGGTCTGGTTAACCACTGTGATCAAGGTGCCATGGACATGCCAGCATGTGAGCCAAAGAGCTTCTAACTGTACCCTGCTCTCAGCCTCCACCTTAACCCAGGGCCTAGACCTCAGCTGACAGAATATCAATTGACCAGGAAACATCTCATCGATATGAACACAAATGCAAACTATAATTAGAAATATGTGATCTAGCAAATTCTCTCATGGTAAGCAAAGGAAAGCACTATTAATATTCAATAAGTTATGGAGAATAGAAATTACCAATGAATGATCCATGGCTCATACAACACAGTCAATAAAAATCAATTTATCAATATTTAGACAATAAGAGAAGTAGTAAGGGAACTTGTAAAGAGAAAGTTTCATAAAAAAGAAATGGTTAAATATATATGTATGTACAACTGTGTATGTTATGTACATATATAAAACACACAGTGCTGAGGATCAAATCTGGGGCCTCCTGCATATTAGGCAAGCACTCTACCACTAACTTACATCCCCAGCCCCTGTATTATGGTAATTTTATTAAAAGTATGTATACTTTCTTGTATCTATCCAAAGAATCTATGGAAATATTTCCAAGAAAATTAGCAGTAATATTTTCTGGAGAAAGGAACAGAAAGGCTGGTATCAGGGAGGCAAGGGAGATTTTTGAACTCCACTTTTTAGCATCTCTCATATTTTAAACCACAGGAATATAATTAGCTGATTTAAAAAATAAGACTAACACTTAAAAAAAAAAAACCATCCATTCAACCATGTAGTTAAAAGGAATAAGATAAAGTTATAATTACAAAAACAGCTAGTTCTTGGGAATCTATTGTTGTTTGAAGACAGGGTCACAAAACATGTATGACACAACTTTATTCACCCACTGTGTACCTTTCTAGTATATGCACAGAGCGGCCTTTTCTGTCTAGTGAAGTAGCCAGTAGCCACATGCAACTATGTACATTCAACTTAATTAAAATGAAGAGTTCAGTTCCTCAGTGGCACCCACCACATCAAGGGTTCAACAGTCACATGTGGCTAGTGACTGCTACCTTGGATGGCACCTACAGAGCATATTTCCATCACTGGAAGTTCTACTGGACAGAACTGGTCTAGATGAATCAGCTCTGACAGATAATTGACCTGTGGAGCTGTAAAACCATGGGATGGGACTTCACACTTTATAAATCTCCACAGTGTTTGATTTTTATTTCACAGTTTCTTTTGTAATTTTATAAGAGCAAAAAGATGACTTGCACCTTCAGCAGATGTTTACTCCTCATTAAAGCTGCATATTTTTTTTTCTTGACTCTTGATATTCTTCTCAGTAGCCACAGGAGTCATGGCAAAGAGTGGCCGGAAGAGCTGCATTAGTTTTGTGGGACTGATGGTTGAGGCAGGCTAGCCTTGTAAAGAAAAAGTGAGCGTACACTTGCGGAGGTTCAAGGGCCTGGCGCAGACATAGGCTCAGCTCTGGTGGGGACCTCACAGCATGGTGGAAGAATCTTGTCTGGGAGCAAGAGATCAAATCACATAGAGAAACAGGAAGCCAGAGCACCTGGGGCCAGTTCCAACTGATGTAAAGACTTGCTGCTAGGCCCCACCACTTAAGGGACCCATCACCTCCCAGAGTGTCTTCTCTGGAGATCAAGCTTCTAGGGGACGCTTATACTATATCCAAACCATAGCAGGAGCTACTCTAGTAAGGGAGTAATGGAGATGACCACTGTCCAGAATGAACACAAGTCTAAGAGGAGCCTGTCAGGCTTGGTGTCCCTCATATCTTGCCCTGTTCCCTTCTTGCCTATTTTTCAGTCATAAGGGGGAAAAAACAACAACAAAAGGACAGGTTGACTAGAGAAGTAAAGGCTGAATTACTTTTAGTCCTTGACATTCTGGAATCTGGTGGAACCAGGGAAGGCACTGGACTCAAAGGTCTACCTCCAAGGGATCCCGAGGTCTCCCAAGAGACAGGGACCTGGGAGGGTGGGAGAAGACACTACTTCAAGGTGGGGACAGTCAGTTTGGTGGAATAGGAGCATAGAAAGCCAAGTTCAAATACGACCTTGGAGTAGAACTGGTGAGAACAGCGGATCTAATATCTGCTCTGTGGTTTCTCAAATTGGAAAAATGACAAAGATGAAGCGAAAGCTGGAAGAAAGAGATCAGATGCACTGGAAGCATGACCAGGAAGCAGGTGGAAAGGAACATTACAGTTTTTCACCTCAAATAAATCTTGGATTTGAAATGTTAAACATCCTCCTGGTTATCATCCACAAGACAGAGTGAAATGAAATTTCCGAAGATTATAAATAAATGAATCATACTTTGAAACTCTGGTTTATAGTTGCTCTAGGCACCTCAATTTCCCTCCACCTGAAGCAGTTTATTCCTTGACCCAGTTTCAGTTTTTTCTCAACAGCAGTAATAAAAACAGAAAGAAAGAAAAAAAAAAAAAAGAACACGATATCTTTAAATGTAGTTCTTTTGAGATTTATCTTCCTTTATCTATCTGAAATTTCAATGGACACATTTGTCTTCACCACCCTTTTCCCTGGAAGATTTTCATTTTTTTATTTTTTATTTTTTGAGACAGGGCTCCAGTAAGTTGCTTAGGGCCTAGCTAGTTTGTTAAGGTTGGCTTTAAACTTGTGATCCTCCTGCCTCACCCTCCCCAGTTGCTGGAATTACAGGTGTGTACCACTGTGCCTGGCTTCTCTGAAAGATTTAAAAGGTCATTCAGTAGCCATATGTTCCCATAAACATAGTCCAGGCTGGTAGGCATCTTCACCCTTGTTCTCTTCTGAGAATGTTAATCTTGCCATACTGATTTTTTTTTTTTTTTTTTGGAACTGGGTATTGAACTCAGGGGCACTCAGCCACTGAGCCACATCCCCAGCCCTATTTTGTGTTTTATTTAGAGACAGGGTCTCACTGAGTTGCTTAGTGCCTTGCCCTTGCTGACGCTGGCTTTGAACTCATGATCCTCCTGCCTCAGTCTCCCAAGCCTCTGGGATTACAGGCGTGCGCCTCCACACCCGGCTTAGCATACTGTTTTATACCTCTACACCTGTGTGTGTGCAGTTCCCTCTGTCTGGAATATCTTCTCTTCAGGAAGAGGCCACTTGCCTTCTACTCATAAGATTCAACTCCTTTGAATCAGAACTGATGTCATCTACTTCCTATTGTGGTTGGTGTGAGAATTGGTTGAGGACGTATTCATCTCTTGCATGGAATTGTGATTTCCCCCACAAGGTCAGAAAATGCCTGTTCATCCCTGTGTCCCAGTGGATCCTGTGTCTTAGTAGATGTTGGTGGCCTCTGATGACCATCTCATGCTGCACTCCCATAATCACCACACTCTTCCTTTTGCTCAAGTTAATGATAAAGCCAGTCACATGCTGCAGGAGAAAAAAACTGTGGTAGGTTGAGTAATGCTTTCCTCCCCCAAAGAGATTTACATCCTTATTCTTGGAATCTGTGGATGCTACCTTATATGGTAAAAGGATTTTGCAGATGTGATCAAGTTAAACATCTAGAGATGGAGGATTACCTTGGATCCTTTAAATGGTCCTGTTGAAATCATAGGGTCTTTCTAAGTGAAAAGATCAGAGATCAAAGGGGAGAAGGCAATGGGAGAATAGAAGCCAAGAGAAAAAAGGTGGTAGGGTGGGTGGCCATGAGTGGAGGTATAGGGCAGCCTTTAGAAACTGGTCCCTTCTAGTACTGGCCCTGCAGACACCTATTACACAGATGAACAGAGAATGACCTCAGTCTTCAAGGAGCAGAATTTCTTTCTACTGAAGGGAGGAAACAATTTAGGAAACACTGGTTGGAGGTGAGAGGTAATGAAGGTCTGCTCTAGGGTAGAATGGCTAAGTGACCAACTAGGGTATATACTGGCATTAAATGTACAGGAGTGTTGGGGAGCTGAAGGCAGAGGGTGGGGAGTCTAGGCTCCCTCTGAATCCTTCCATTTGGTCACTTTCTGCCTTGTTGGATTCCAATGACCCACAAGCCCGCCCACCCACCTCATCTGAGTGTCTTTCCTAACTCTCTTTTCTGCTTTAAAAATTCCATTTCTTCAGTTAACTCCAATTTAGTGTTGGGAAGAAGAAGCTAATTCGACTAATTCCTTCCAAGATAAAACCAATGGATAGTGCCTTTAATCTTCCCAGGTATGTGAGCATTTACAACAAGGCACTATCTAATTCAAAGGGCCCTTGCTCTAATTGGTAGGTCTCTAAACCCTGTTACCAAGGCAAGAACTCCCAATGGGGTGAATCCCTTGGTTAATAATGTTTTCTGGGATCCAGATCTTCTTTCTTGCACACCAGCAGGTGACCCTGGAATGTTCTCTCACCATCCTGGGCTATTCTCCTGGAAGCCCTTCAGGACAAGTCAGTCAGTTTGTTCTTTGACCACCAGGGAGCCTGGCTCCCTGGGTGGCAGGGCACTCAGTTACCCACTGCCATGGCTTGTTCTCTGGTTGCCTCCCAGGTGAGAACCTCCTCTGCTTGACTACAGTGCAAGTTAGGGAAGAATCATGGAATGAGATGGAAAAAGACAGGGCTTGGTGAATCTCGATTGTAAGCATCAGTTATTGGAGTCTTAGGCACATCACTTTACCTCTCTAAGGCTCTGTTTTCTCATCTGAAAAGTAGAGGCAATACTAATAACTGCTTCCTATCACAATACCTGATTCAAAACGTACTACCAAGCTCTTATAGCCCGAACAGCATGTTTGGCATAAAAACAGACACATAGACTACTGGAACAGAATATAGATCCCAGAAATAAATCCATGTATTTATAGCCAACTGATTTCCAATAAAGGCACCAAGAACAAATACTGAAGCAAGGACAGTCTTTTTATTAAACAGGACGGGAAAACTGGATATCCAAATGCAGAAGAATGAAACTAGATCCCCACCTCTCACCATATACATAAACCAACTCAAAATGGATCAAAGACGTTGGGCATGGTGGTACACGCCTGTAATCCCAGCATCTGAGGAGGCTGAGGCAGGAGGATTACAAGTTCAAAGCCAGCTTCAGCAATTTATCAAGGCCCTAAGCAACTAAGCAAAGCCCTGTGTCAAAATAAAAAATAAAATAAAGGGCTGGGGATGTTACTCAGTGATTAAGTGTTCCTGGGTTCAATCCCTGGTACCAACAAAACAAAACAAAATTAATCAGAGAGTTAAATATAAGACCCTAAATTATGAAACAACTAAAGGAAAACAGAAGGGAAATGCTTCAGAGCATTGATCTGAGTAAGGATTTCTTGGATAGGACCCCCAAAGACAGGCAACAAAAGTAAAAATTGACAAATGGGATTGCATCAAACTACAAAGCTTCTGCTCAGCAAAGGAAACAATCGACATTGTGGATTGAGAACCTACAGAACCAGAGAGAATATCTGCAAACTGTTCAGCTGACAAGGCACTAGTATTTAGATTACACAAGGTGCTCCAAAGACTCAATAGCAAGTAAAACAAATAATCTGATCAAAACATGGGCAAACTGGGGGTGATGGTACATGCTTGTAATCTCAGTAACTCAGGAGGCTGACACAGGAGAATGGCAAGTTTGAGGACAACCTGGGCAACTTAGCAGGACCCTATCTCAAAATTTAAAAAAATAATTAAAATAAAAAGGGCTGGTGATGTAGCTTTCTTGGTGGTAGAGCACCTCTTGGTGGGAAAAGTCAAATGATCTGAATTGATGCTTCTCAAAAGAAGATGTGCAAATAGCCAAAAGGATATGGAAAATGTTCAACATTATTCATCATCAGGGAAATACAAATCAAAATCACCATGAGATACACCTTCTCACCCTAGAGATGATAATGGATTGGCTATTATCAAATGGACAAAAATTAACAAATGGGGGTGGGAATGCAGAACAAGGGCAACTCATACTGTTGGTGGGAATGTAAATTAGTACATGATGGAAAACAGTACAGAGTTTCCTCAAAGAACTAGAGATAAAATTACTTTATGACCCAGCAATTCTACTACTGGGTATAGATCCAATCAGTATGTCAAAGAACTATCTGCAGTGCCATGTTTACTGAAACAATATTCAAAATAACTAAGATGTAGTATTGACCTAAATGTCATCAACAAATGAATGGATAAGAAAATGAGGGACATTCACACTGGAATACTATTCACCCATAAAAAGAAAATCCTGTCATTTGTGGCAACACGAATGAGCTTGAAGGACTATGTTAATTGAACTATGTCAGGCATGGGAGACAGATGCTGTATAATCTCATGTGGAAGCTGTAAAAGGTGATCTCATAGCAGTAGAGAGTAGAGCAGTGTTTATCAGAGGCTGTGAGGGGGGTGGGTTGGAGAAAGGATGGTTAAAGGTACAGTTGGTAAGGAGGAATAATTTCTAATGTTCAGTAGCACAATAGGGTCACTATAGTTGATAACAATTAATTATATATTTCAACTAACAGATAGGATTTTGAATGTTTGAAACACAAAGAAATAAATGTTTGGGGTGATGGATATACCAGTGACCCTGATCTGGTTGTTGCACATTGTAGGCATGTGTTGAAATGTCACAATGTACCTCAAAGATATGTAAAATTATTATGTGTCAATTAAAAAAATACCTGCCTCCTAAGGCTATTTCTAAAGACACGAGTTAACATTTGTACAAGGCTTGGCAGGAGGAAGATTCTCAATAATGATTCTCAATAAATAAGAACATGGTTCTGGCACTTCTGCGGCTCCCTCAGTAGCCACAGGGCTGAACACATAATGCCAATAGGTGGTACAGCTTGCAATCTATAAACTTGGTTCAGTACAATGACTTGTTCTCCACAGACCCAGACCTTACAGGGCTTTTTTGTTTGTCTGTTTTGTTTCCAGGAGTCCAAAATGGAACTTAAGGAATATTTCCAGTCTCTTGTTTTGAGGAGGGGGTGGTACCAGGAATTGAACCCAGGGCCTTACACATGGTAGGCAAATGCTCTACCACTGAGCTACACTAGGAGTATTTCTGATAGGGTACCAAATTGGATAAAAATAACAATCACCGAGTCTCTGGATTGGAGAAGACCTGAGAGATCACCAAGTACTGCAATCCATCTAGTGCCATACCTTTCTGGAAGGAGGTAAGGAAAATAATGCCCTTCAAAGATGTCCACACCTTAATCCCCAAGCCCTGTGAATATATTACTTTCTCTGCAAAGGGACCTTCGAAGCAGATGTGATTTGGTTAAGGATCTTGAGATAGGGCTAGTATTCTGGTGGTGGGCCAAATCTAATCACATGGGTCCTGAAAAGTGAAGAGCCTTTCCCAGCTGTGCTAAGTGGGAGATGTGACTTGGGGACAACAGTGGGAAATGTGGAGACTTTGAAGCTGGAAGAAGGGGGGGCCTCAAGCCAAGGAATGCAGGTGGGTTCTAGAAGTTGGGCAAGATATGGAATTTTTTTCCTAGAGCCTCTGGAAAAGAACACTCCTTTGCTGGCACCTTGACTTTGGTGAGACCTGTGTTGGACTTCGAATTCACAGAACTGTAAGATTTGCGTTGTTGGAAGCTAAGACGTTTGTGATGACTTATTACGACAGCAAGAAGAAGCTAACACTTCAGCTGTAGCGTTTTACAGCCTGTCACTATTCTGATCACCTTCCTAAATGTACAAGCTTCCACCTTAAAATGGAGCACGGAGAAAAAAATGTAACACTCTATGTCATATATGTAATACGACCCCCCAGAAGAGTGCAGAATGGATCGTTGATCTGTCCCCCTCCTTCTGTTTGCACAGCCCAGGGCCCAGCATGGTTTGCAGGTATTACACTCAGACTTCCTCTCAAGCCAGAGGAACCTCATTCAGTCCGCTTTCAGTCGTAGGGCAAATAGCCAGGAATATATGAAATGGCATCTGCCCAGGCCTCACACTGTTCTCCCAAAGATGGAAATAGGCTCATTTTTTAGATTTGAAACTCTCCTGAAATACAGATGGAAACTAGAAGGCTGGATGGCTGTCACTGCAGTTATACAGTGATAGCCTTTGACAATGACCCCCACTCCCTTTTTTTTTCAGATTCTTTTCTTTTTCTGATGACTAAAAACATGTAAATTTAGAAAGTTTGCCACAGTTCCACCCCAGACATATTTATCAACTGATAAGAATCTTAAAACTAACTTTTTTTTTTTTAATCCATCCAATCAAAGAAAACAAATAACTTTGTGTATATAAGAGAGAAGAAAGGGGAGGCCGGGGGGCCTGGGAACATAGAGGAGCCCTGGAACACTTACTCTCAGCTCTCTCAACTTCCCCATCTGCGACACAACTCAGGAACCACATTCCCAGTAACGAGGCTGAAGCAGGATAAGATTTCCATCACCAAGGAAAACACAACCACAGTTAACACTTAGAGGAAGCTGTCTAAACCCTAGCAGTGCACTAGCTCCTTCGATCCTCACAATGACTCTAGGTGGTAGGTCCCATGGTCATCATAACTCCACCTTACCAATGAGTAAACTGAGGCACAGAGAGGTTTGGTAACTTGTGTATGGTCACAGACCCAGCATGTGGGATTTGAACCCAGGCAGTCTATCAGCAAAAAGCTACCCTGCTTCTCAGAGAGGTTAACTGACGTCACTATACTGCATGTATTAGGGCAGGAAAGCAAACTCACAGACTTATTTATTATTTCCCCCCAAATAAGGAGGGAAAGAGAGGGGCTCTATCAAAAATACAGCAAATTAAGACAGCCTATGGCCATAATAATTCTAAAAGATTTTTTTCTGATTTAAAAAGTAAAAGCCCCTGTTCACTGCTGACATGTGGGGTAATGTAAAAAGTACAATGAAGAAAACAAAGTCATGTGGCTTTTACAGAACTGCGTCTTTCTATGACCTAAGACCAGGTATCGCCTGGTGAGATCAGCGGTCCAAGGATGCCATTATCTAGCCTGGAGCACATCTTTACAATGTGGCCTTCCGCCCAGACTTACGAAAGCTGAATCTCTGAGGGACTGGACTTCAGAATCCTCACAGGCAGCTGCACTTCACAGCTAGCAGCCCCATAAGCTGTAGCCCATTCAACAGAGTCACATGTTCCCCGAGGACGCAGACATTGCAGGACAGATGCAAACACCCTTTGAAAACTTCTATTAGATGTTCTTCTTTTTTTTTTTAAGGAGTCCAAAATGCAATTTAAGAAGTATTTGCAAGAGTGCAATAAATTTGACTAATATTTAATTTTAAAATTTAAATTTAAAAGCAAGAATTATATTTTTAATCAGTTTAATACCCAGTACATTTGAGAATATTTGCCCAAAGCTTGAAGTGAGGTCCAGGATTCTTGGGCCCAGTGTCCTCAGAGATCCCCTCCCTTTTCATTTTGAAACCCTTTTTGCTTTAGGGGTAGGTAGCAATGACAAGGAACTGTGGAAAACAGGCCCCATTTGAAAGTCAAGCTTCAGACGGGGGGAACACAGGCCTCTTGCAGATTACAAGATGGGTGTATTCTCCTGACTTTCAGTGACAGACTCTGTGCCCAGGCCAACTACAGAGTTCATGCAGCTGCACAAGGCTCCCAAGCAGGGTTTATGTCCTCAGTTCCGAATCTGATTCAGAGACTTGCATTTCACTTTGCTTTTCCAGAAAGCAAAATGGCTACTCTCCATCAATCCCAGGCCCATGTTCTAGCTATTAGTCAAATGTCAAAGGATTTCCCAAATATGGACCCAAAGAAGCATGTGCACTTTGAAGGTTACAATGAAGCTTAAATAGCTAAAACTTATTAAAAAGAAAGCCAACAACTGACAACAAAAGCATGCATCCCTAACAGAACAGCAAGACAAAAGCCAGAAAGAGGAACAAAAATATGCATTGTAGGGGAGGGGCTGGCAGGGAGGTGTAGGTTTATATGGAAGAGTTGACATCATTGTTTCCCAATAATACTCAGCATGCAGGAAACAGATGGGAAAGAAGTGGTGGAAGGGGCTACTTATGGTAACAGGGCATGCTCTCTGTTTCGAATGCTGCCATTTGGAACCTAAATGTTTTCCTTTCAAAAACTAGGGTTGAGAACTCTATTGCCAGAAGTTTTATTAAAGTCTACTAAATCCTACTGAACTTATCACCCTGGCAACTCACAGCAAAATGGAGCTCTGCATATCAGACCTTGTTTTACAGGATGCACAGCCATAGCTACTTGGGTCCAGAGCAGCCAATTCAATGGAAAGGGAATTGAACATCAGATAGACATTTGAGTCCTACGTCTCCCACTGCCTGGTCGGGAGACATCTGGTAAGTTACTTAACCTCTCTGAGTTGGTCCTCATTTACAAAATGGGGGGCAGGGGATAGAACTTTCCACAAGCAAAGGGAAGAGGTTGAGGTTGGACATTCATTCCATACAGCTAGATATAATCAAGAAACAAAATTAGGGTTATCAGTTAGCACATTTTAAAAAGTTTCTTTTAAAAGAATCTCTTATTCTTCTGTGCTGGGGCAGGACACAGACACTGACACAACCAGCCAAACCAGTGACCATTCTCGTTATTATCAGCTGCTCTGCCCTCTCCTGAGGGTAGGTTTACTCCTGTCACAGGTTTTTTTCTCATCCCAGCCAGGGTCTTCTGCAACCCCAGTCTGGCCACAGTCAATCATCCTCAGCCACCTTTCCCCACTTAAGGGTCTTCGCCCCCAGGGTGCAGGAGGAAGTGACCAATTCCAAGTGTCAGGCAGAACCATGTGGCTTCTAGAAACCAACCACCTCTCTCCCCACACCTGTCATTCCTCAGTCAGATGATGCTGGCTTTATCTTTTTACTGATTTCCCCACTACTAACCACCTTCTTTGATGCTAGTACCTCCTCTGGAGCCCTTGTTTCATTCTTCTGGGTACTTTTAAAGTTATTTTCTCATCTCATGAAGCTTCAAGGCCAAGAGCAACTTCACTGTAAATCCAACAGGATCTAATGCATTAGAGTCCATTACATGCCTGCTGCGTTGAATTGACAGTCTCACACTGGACAGTTTCTAATTAAAAATATAAAGAGCCAGGGAAAGAAATATGCACAATCACACTATTTATTTCAAACACCTTTCACCAAAGCTACAGATTTTATTTATGGTTTGCCAGAATCCTAGCTTACACGTTAAACTATTTTTTAGCATCTGTAACAGAGTTGTGCTTCACTTTTGGGGGGAAGGGAGACATTCACCCTCTCCCTCTGGGAGGTGTTGGGGAGGGGGACTGCCAAAGACATTCTGGGCCAGCATCAGGTCATGGGCGTGGTAGCAGGGCCTGGCATGCATCAGTCAAGCTTGAACTAGAACAAAGAGTGCCTGAGACTCAATCCCAGAGACTCAGTTGGTTCTGGGGGCCAGCCAAGAATGTGGTTCATACCAAGGAGTGACTGTTGAGGCACTAGGAGAAAGCAATGTTTCTGGAGAGTTCTGGGCAGATACTGGGTTGGTTTCTATTCAGGAGTAGCTGTAAACCCCATGGGACCATTAAATCTTGGATTCCTGATAACAAGGCACATTGGCAAGGTCCCTATGCTGAGTTTCCTAGAAGGGCTCTGACGCTGGTTTCCTGAAGGAGGAAAGAGGGTCAATCAGTCAACTGTTGAGGGTCTGCCACGGGCTCACTCTGAAGGGACCATGAACTGCCCAGTGCTACCTGCCTTGCATGGAGCTTGCCATCAACTGTCACACATAAGGTCAGTTAGAGAACAGAATAGCAAGCAGAATGGAGATCAAACGGTGTGTTGCTAACCCTCAGGGCCTGGGTGTTCCTGTAGGGATGGAGGACTGTGCTGCAGTGGGCAGGGAGGGACCTGGACAGAAGAGGAGGTCCAGTCAGACTTGAAAGCTTGTGCCACCCATAGGTGTGTATGTGTACAAAGCACCGTACAGATGACAAAATGCTATACACGTGTCAATTGTCATGATGACTTCTGTTGGTCTAGGCTAGGGAAACACAAAGCAAAGGGAGAAAAACCTCTTACAGATTTTTGGGGGGGCCAAAAAAGTAAATTCCAAGTTATGAAATATGCTATTCTGGGAGATGTACTTTCTGCCTACAACTGTAGCCTTGGAACTCAGACACATCTGGATTGAAATCCTGCCTCTCCTATCTCCATCATCTTGGCAAACTACTTAACTTCTTGGACCTCAGTTTTCTGCCCTGTAAAAAGAGGATTAAAATGAGTAATGATTAAAGATGTCAGAAATATGACTCTGTATGTGTAAAATGACTGGCACATGGAAAACAACACAGATAATCACTCTTACTACCAATAAAAATACCACTGAGGTCTGATTTGGGACTCAGCCTTCACTTTTGGTTCCCTTCTGTCCTCCAGGAGACCACCCCTTTCTCTTCTTCCCTTCAACTGTCCAGCAGCCTGATGGTCTCATGTTTCTCTATCAAAACTTGCTTGGAGGAGAAAAAAAATCTAGTACCAGTATTTATTCTCCTCTGAATCACAGGCGGCCTTTTTCCTTCTAGGCTTTTTTCATTTTAAGCCTTAGATAAAATTGCAGCCTGGGAGGAAGATTAGAGGGACTGGGAGTATAGTTCCAGCAGGCTGTGACCCTACCTCCACCAGTACCTGAGGTCAGCCCTTTGAGGGACAAACACCAAGACCAGTTCAAGCCAAGCACAGCCTTTGCACTGGGGCATGGGGAGAAACAGCTTAGAGAACTGGGTGGGATATGTACCCTTAAGCAAAAAGACAATCAATTTGAAGGATGGAGATAATTGAGGAACTGCTGCATTTGGCTTAAATACATGACATGACAAGCAATAGATGGTGATGTTGCCAGGCCTCGGGAAGGCGGGCAGGTGTGCAACTCTATGTTCCTGGGGATCAAGACTGGTCTGAAGGAAAAAGTGTGCTGGGAGGAAGTGGAGTCCTGATATTTAGAAGCCAGTCCAGGTAGGCAACTCAGATTGAGTAGTCTGTTCTGGAAGGGGTGAGCAATCAGAAGCCCCAACCAGATGGCTGTATCACTATTTTGTTTCAGAAATATTCAGCTACAGCATCTAGAGGCGCAGGGTGTGTTGGCTAACGGTTCTCATACCCACACTGAGTTTTGGAACTTTCAGCCCCACCCTCTTCTTCCACCCACTGCTGCAAAGCCACACACACAGCCGGAAAATCCCAGGAAATCTTTGTGTAGTGAGGGGATTCCTGCGAACAGTCCCCAGCAAGTGCTTCAGAACTGGATCAATCAACTTCTGGAATTCAGAATGTTTTCCTTTCCCAACAGAAAATGTTTCTAGGCTAGCCTACAGATGAATGGGGTGGGGGCAGGGGTGATGCATAAAAAGAATGCACCAAAAACTACAGCTCTGACGGCACTGGAGAATTGTCTGTCACTTCCAGCATCATCTATGGGAAAATGGATTTCTACTTTGAACACATTTCCCTCTCTCTGCCCCAGCCTAAAAGCAGTGAACCCCACGCCCACCTCTGCCCTGCCCAGTGCATGGCTCTCTTGGATTCAGGGCAGGGCTGTGCGACAGGGAATTGAGCTTCTTTAGCAACACCTATGCCTGGGCCTCTTGAAGCTGGAAGGCATCTGGGTGGCTGCCAGGGGTGGTGGATAGGGGAGGAGGAAGAGTGAGTCTGTCCCTGTGGTCGAGGGCTCTTGGCAGAGGTCTAAAGAGTGGGCAGGAGGGAGGCATGTGGGTAGGTGGAAGTAGCCTTTTCTATTCTCTGTGTGGGTTGTTTGTCACATCCAGTCTTACACAGCGAGCTACAGACCAGCCTCAGGGTTATCCAGTTTGCTCTAGGCTGAAAGCCTTCTCTCTTGGCAATTCCCATGTCACTCTGGGAGTCCAAAGGCAGGGATGCCCTGCTAAGCTCAAGCCCACTACGTTGTTGCTCTGTCTTCTCAGTTCCCCACCCATGACCTGACTTCTCCTTTGGTCCCTGCTGGCTGTGTCTCTAAGGTTTTCTGAGGATGCTTTTGTTTCCAGTTGACTTTCTGCTTCTCCATTACTGTAAACTGATGGTCCACCTTGAAGTTACTCTGGGAAATCCCTGCATGAACCGGCTCTGCATTCAGTGGGGCAAGTAATCCTGCTTCCTGCCCCTCTTGGGGATCTAACCATTTCATTTCCTTGTGTCAGTGGAGCCTCAGTCATGGTGAATGTCCTAGAGCATGTCCAGGTGTTATGATAACAGCTTATCCTGAATGTGCTCTCTGATAAGTGCTTTTCCCATATTGACTCATTTATTTTCACATCAATGCTGTTATTGCCATTTCACAAGAGAGGAAACTGAGGCCAGAGGGGTAAGTAACTTGCCCCAGGGTGACTCAGCTGGGAACAACCAAAGTTGGAATTCTATCCCAGGTAGTAAGATTCCAGCAGTTGTAATAGGAGCCCCCAGCACGGGTGGATTAGGAAAGGTTTCCAGAACCTTCTGAAACTGAGACCCAAGGATGAGGAATTAGCCAGGGAAGATGTGATGATGATGTGCCAGCCAAGAAGCTGGGCAGGAAGAAACTAAGCCAAAGAGAATAGTCCTGCCCGTGTTCTCCATTTAGCTTTAAATCTTATCTTGAACAGAAAAAATATTTACCTTCTGTGCTAAGACTTAGCTTCTGTTTATGTTTGAGTATCTCATTTATTTAATCGGAGATCAAAGCTTTCCCATTTTCTCCTCCAGGTTCCCTTCAGTCAGTTAACTTCAAAGTTAACTGAGACATTAGTTTCTGAAGATTTGTTCACATCTCTGAGACTTAATTTCTTAAATCTGGAGCCCATGTTTCCTTCTTTCCTGCTGAACCTAGCACAATGTCTTCATAAATATTTGCAAAATAAATTAAGAAACAAAGTGAGGGAATAATTTACCTTCAGAAATGGAGCACGGCACATCTAAAAGTTACTACCAACTTTTAGCCTTATTCCTTGAAATACTAGAGCTAATGCTCATTAAGCTTAAGATTACATTTGTACTGGTTATTTATTTACTTGTTATGAACCATCTATCACCTCTCAAATCAAATACATATGTATCACATATAAATATTTATAATTATATACATATATATATATATATATATATATATATATATACACACACATACATACATATACACATTTTTCTTCAGCCTGGTAAGAATGAGTAAAAAATCCTCAGAAAGAAGGCTCACAATTCTCATCAAAGATTCAGAGGGTACATTTGAAATGGCCAAGGCTACTTCTCCAGGAGAAAATGGTCTGTAAATCCATACACTGCAGGCAGCAGTTCTCTACTCTGGCTATCAAAATTATGATTTAATTGACTTGAGAGGTGGCCTAGGCATCAACATTTTTTTTAAAGTTCTCCACATGACTGTAATGTGTCACCACCATGGAGAGCCAGTAGGCCAGAGCAATATCACTTTCTACCAGAGTAAAATGAACAAAGATGGCACGGAAGGGTGAGAAAGTCCTTTAAGGTGGAGGAATAAGATAGTTTCCCCTCTAATCCTCCCTTACTTGTCCCCTGGCTCCTGGCCCCTCATTTCCAATCTCTGTTGGAAGACCCAGAAAGCTGGACTCATCAGGGAGAGGTTGGAAATGGCTATGGACACACCTTGGTCTCACTGAACTTCTGGATCACAGGTGACAACATGATGGGGTTTTATTACACAGCTGCAAGCAAAGGTTTTCATATTTAGTGGTCAAAAAGAAAAAAAAGAAAGCTGTTCTTTTTTCAGCAGCAGCAGTAGAAGGGTGATCTCCTTCTATCCCACACAGGAAGAGAAAGTTGTTAGCTGGTTCCCAGGGGAGAGCTGGGAGCCAGGGGCAGCAGCCACTGTGCTGGAGGGGAAGTGAAAGAGGCTCTGGCCCCGTCTGCCAGGAGCCACTTCATACCATTGTGGGGTGTTTTTACCAGGCTGGAGAAAAGTACTCAAAAGGGGAAACTGGGCTGCGGGTGTAGCTCAGTGGTAGAGCACTTAGCTAGCAAGGTGCTGGATTTGATCCTAGGAACTGTTTAAAAAAAACAAAAGAAGAAAGGGGCTGTTATCCCCTCACACAAGGCCTATGTGCTGCTGGGATAATCAGAGTAGAGTCTAAAACTGGCATCTCTGTGGACACCTGCAGAAATTGTATATGGACGTTTGTGTGTGTGTGTGTGTGTGTGTGTGCCCATGTGTGTGCACACACACTTCTAAGGGAAAGAGTTTCTGTTCTTCATCAGTTTCACAAAGATTAATGGTGACAATGGACCCTGAATTTTAAACTGAACACCTATTTGTCACCCATACACCCTGTTCTGTCAGATCTGTCCAACTGCAAGTAGCAGGCAGGACTTCAGAGAATTACAGGAGTGACTGACATTCATCCTTTGTGCTCAGCCTATGTCTGTCTGGAGTTCCCACTCAGGGGTGTAGCTTCCTCATATTAAGATGGCCTATGCACAGTTTATTGTCACCAGCTTTGTCCTCCACTCCAGTGTGGGCCTTTCCTTCCCATGCAAGTACAGGGGCTGTCTGTTTCCTCATATCTGTTCTTCCCTTCTGCCTTTGTGCTCCCAAATGTGAATCCATTTTTCCCTGCCTCTACCCAGGTCTATTGCCCTGCCCTGCCTCCCAAAATTCAATGACAGTGATGTCAGTTTTGAGAGGTCCTCTGCAGCTTCCTGGATCCTGGTTATCACCCTCATTGTCACCACCACATTCTGGGATGCTTTTTCAAGGTATTGGGCAAAGAGGCAGTGCCTAGCTCAGCATTTCTTTCTGGGGAGCAGAGTTCAGGCCTTGTCTGTTAACCATTACATGTTTGGAGAGGTCCATGAAGAGGCTACATTATTTTACAGAAAACATACTAGCACTGACTTTCTCCATGCTACACAATAGCAAAAATAAAACTATCCAGTTAGTGTTAGCTGTGGGATTAGTTTGGCTAATCTGAAAGCCAAGAGGAGGTAAAGGGTCTGGGTAGCTAGGCAAAGGATGCAGGAAGGTACTATAAACACTCTAATACTCTCATTTATATAAACTGCTTATTATATATACATGCCTAATTTCCATGTAGCACAATAATATGGGTCATTAAGTGAGTCAGTTGCCTTTCATTTCAAAGATGAACTCTATTCAGGTATGTTCACTCTTGAAAGTTTGCTGATCCTGTGGCAGGGCTGTCTGCTTTCAATTTAGGGGGAAAAAATCATTAGAAGAGAATGTTGGCTTCGACATAGAAGTCAGGGAGGGAAAGGCGCCTAACAGGTCAGGACCCTCTGCATCCTTCAGATTAACTGCATGACCTTACCTCTTCAGGCTTCCTCTCTTCCCCACCAGGGTGGGAAGCGCTGGGTACTGACTTTCCTTTTTCTTTTTTCCTTTACCATTAAGCAGTAGCTACCTAGCTTGCTTGCTTTCCTTTTCTTTTTTTCCTAAATGAAACATGCAAAAGCCCAAAATATAAAGCAGGTCAAAGAAAAAAGAAAGAAAGCCACAGAAGGGTGTCTCTGAGGTATCTGCATAAACGCTGAGGTTCAGGGCCATCTGATAATCCATGACTCTGTAAGAAGTGGACAGGCTGGCAAGCCCCCTTATGAACTCTTACAGCTTTGGAGGGAGGGTCAGAATAACACCCCCATGATGGAAGGTGGCCTCCTGGGAGTGCTCCTAGTATAGCTGGAAGTTAACCTGAGGCCACTGAAAAAACAGGTGGAGGGAAACACTTCATTCTAAACTTCTAACCATGGTGGTTAAGATACATGCATGGCATTCCCTCACACTCAAAACAGCTCAGTCCAAGTGATTTCTATTTCAAATTGACCTTTCCAGATTGCTGGTGAGAATTAAATGAATTGACTCAGTTATGCCTCAAATTCAAAAGAGGCAGTTTTGAAAACCTGTGGTTCTCCAAGCTCTAAAATACCAAGCCATTTGTCCTAATGACACAGCAGACTCTGAACTCTGGAATACCACAGGAATATCACACCACTGCAAATTACTAGGGGTGCTGAGTCTTCAAAAAAAGGGGAAGTGAAACAAAAGCTCTGTGCTGTTTTTGAGATGTATATTTGATATGGACATATTGAATAGTTTCTGAGATTATTTTCCTGGAGGCAGAATTATTCTGCACAGTTACACAGCCCTTAAGTTCTTCCTTTGTTGTCTCCATCTATGTATAAACACATGGTCTATATAGTGGGCCATAATCTCTCTCACTGAAGCTTCCAAAGACAAGGCCTTTTTGTCATGGGTAAGTGCAGGGCCAGTCAACCTTATAAAAGGAGTCATTTAATGCTCAATTTCCCCAACTTTCCTATGATTAAAAAACATCTAACCTCCAATGCTGTAATTGTATTCCAGATTGTTTTCTTTCTCCCTCCCCCAACAAATGTTTAAATTGTCTCTAGTCTGCAGGACGCTCTGCCCACTCCACACACTTTTTATCAAGCCAACCTTGAAAACTGAAACACTCTCCTTTTCTCTCACTTACCCTATTTTAAAATCGAGGCCTTCTAACCTTTTCACAACACACTTCTTGCCTGAAGCACCAAATGCTAATCTGAAAGCCAAGAGGAGGTAAAGGGTCTGGGTAGCTGGGCAAAGGATGCAGGGAGGTACTATACATTTGGCATTAGCTCAGAAATTCAGAAAATGTTTGGGCAACCACTCCCCCAGCCAGGATCCCAACCCCCACCCTCATCACACTGCCTTCTAGAACATTAATAAAAAAGGATGTGAGAGGATGAAATCGGAGAGCCCAGGAGGGACAGTTAAGGGGGTCACAGTTGCTTACCCACTGGTCACTGCCACATGTCTACCCCTCATCCCTCCCTTCCCACATCCAAAGTTTAAGATCAGGACCTCTTCGGTTCCCACCCCCCACCCCCAGAGGTGGCCAGCTAAACTTTGAAGCAGCACCGCCCAGGAGCGGCTTGTATGAGACCAGCTGACACAGCCTCTGCACGTCGAGGTGGCAGCGCTGTGCACCTTATGAAACATGTATGTTCTTATTTAAAAGGGAAAAAAAGTACAGCAAACGCACAAGCCTGGAACACATTAACTTGTAAACTGAATCGAACACACCTCAAGAGAATCCATCTCCCTCTCAAACAAAAAAAGGGGGGGGGGGGGGCGAAGGCACATTACCATCTTGTCCTGAGCTTTCCAGATACTCCGTCAGGTCACAGCCAAATGCACTGGCGGCCCCCTTTCGTTTCAGCTTCTGCTTGGCACCCTTGTTCTTCATGAGTTAGTCCCGAAGAGGCTGCCCCTCCGTCTCTCCCTCCCTCTGCTAGGCACCGCGCACGATGGTCTCCTGGGTTAGATCACTGGCCGCAGCGCGGTGCCGGGCGTCCGCATGGGCGATCCGAAGGACCAGGGCCGCAGGCGCTGCGCATGGACCCCGAGGGGCTGCGAGCCCGTGTGCCGGCGCGCGCGGGCCGGGGCGCGGCGAGGAGCGCTGCCGAGCCAGCAGAGCCTGCAATCCACCCCGCGCGCCTCCAGGGCCGCGGTGCCGGAGGCCGTAAAGAGCTGGCAGCTGCGGGCCGGCTCGCTTGGGAGTGTCACTTCCTCACTTGAAGTCCCAGGGACTTTCACAGGCGCCTGCGGTGTCTTCAGCTGCTTTCCCAATGCTTCAGAGGGAAGGAGAGCTCTCCTCTTCGCCTTCCTAAGTGCCCAGGAGAGGACACGAGCTCGGGCAAGGCGGCTGCGGCGAGGGGCGAGGAGACCGCCCCGGAGCTGCTTGTGGGTCTGTGCCCTGGGCCCGCTGTCTTGCCTTCAGACGGCTTTGGTAGAGCGAAAAACAAGCATCCTGTCTCCCTAGCCCGCCCTCACGCCTTCCTTTTTTTCCTGTCTTACAAATCCTAGGATCATCCAGCTCAGGAAACGCTGGAAGGAAGTTAGCTAGGGAGGGGGGCGGAGGGTGGAAATTTTTGGCAGCTCCGTGCTCGTGTGTGTATGGAGCTGGAGGAAGTAGGTGGGTGGGTTGAGGAGTACCGGGTGGGGGAGAGTAAGCGCTCTCCTGCGGGCCGTTCTGCGACTCTAGAGATTGCTCTGGGCGGCCCAGAGGAAATCACCGCTCTCCTAAGGAGGACCCGCAGCCCAGCCGCCGCTTCCTGCCCGGCCAACACGGCTCTTTGAAGAGGACAGGAGGAGGTGCCCTGGCCTTCTGCAAGGAGGGTGCGGGATGGGGCTCTCAGAAAGTTCTGCTTTGGTGTTATCCTCACCGTCATCCTATCTTTGACACTTTCTATTTCGGTGCCTGCCTTTCTCCTCCACAAACACTTAAAGAGTAATGACAGAAACAAAGACCCGGACTCCAGCGGAGAAACCTGACAGGCAGCGGGTCTGCGCTGGCCACTCCTATCCCTCCTGGCCCCGGTCCAGGTACCCCTAAGCCTAGCTGACTCCCTTTCCACGCTGAAGTAAGAATATCTTTGGGCCAGAGTGGCTTCAGCTTTGTAATCACTGCCCCAATTTCTGATTACAGATTCAAGTTCACACACATACATATCGCACACGTGCAGAAGCATTATTGCTAAGTATGCTAAATGTAAGTGCTTTCTGGGGAGAGAATCTAGGCTTTAAAGGGACTCTGATATTTTAGCATATTGCAGAGAGTGCGTTCTCTCAGATAGTTTCACAATTTGTCTCAAGTTGTTTTAGGAGGACATGTTTTTCCTTCTCCAGTTAGATTTGAAATTCCTTGACTTCTGTGTACCCAGCACACAGTAAGCACTCAAATTCTTGTGATTTAACTATTTGAGGATTAGATTAAACTTCCTGTATAAATACAAATCCATATATAGGCTTGAAGGGTAGAAACAATCTCACAGCTCAGATTGCTGGCAAAAGCTTTATGTATAGTATTTTAGTTACTGAATCCCTTTACAGTCACCATGACAGTTTATGAACTTTGACCTCTGACCTTCTCTCTATGTCAGCTAACAACCTGGTAGTTACCTACCAAATCTGGCTTACAGATGTGTTTGTCTTGGCACAGGCCATGCTTTTTTTAAAAATTAGTTAATATTAAATATTAATATTAAATATTAAAGAATTAAGAGATTTTTGCCTTTTTTATAAAAATGGGAGATCTGGCTACACCACAAGTGTATTTCTGTATGGCAAGGATCGGTGATGCCAAGTTGTGACAGCTCCCTTCGAGGCACCCTCTTCAGAGAGATGAGCCTTCTAGTTCTGCAGCCTCTGCTGCCTATCTTCCCCTCTTTGCACCTGCCTGGTCTCTGGAGCCACTTGAGTTTGTGCCTCTCAGTATGGTCTCCTTTTCCTTCCATTTTTCTGTCTCAGTGATACCACCATCATACCAGTCATCTTGGTGAGACATCTCCAAGTAAGCACTGACTCATTTCTTCTGCCCCACCACCAAGCTAGTCCTGCCTAGGCCCATGAGTCCTTCAAAATGCCTCTCAGCTGGGGTTCTTTTCCAGGCCCACTCAGTGATGATCATTTACTCTTCAGTTACTAGAATAATTCCTAGTGGATTTTGCTGAGCATGGACTCCTTCCACTTCATCCGTCCTCTGTATCAGAGGCCTGACACATCCTCCTGAAGGACTGCTATTATATGACAGCTCACTGAAATCCTTTCATGACTCCCTCTTTCCTATTGCCAAGGCAGCAATATCTAAGCATTTTGTGAGCTGCTTGGAGAATATCCAGTAGGGTATTTAACATAATGGCTTGTTTCTCCTTTTATTTATAAAGAAGTGTTTTCTTATGAGACTATAATTATCACTATTAACATTTGTTTAGGAGTTTACCTCAGCAAAGACTTTCGTGTGTATTTCTTCATCTGACCCACAGTGGATTTCATCACCTTGCCAGCGAGGGAGAGAGGCAGAAGGACACTTCTTTCCTGGGTCCAAATTATGGATAAATTGTTAAGGCCCGTGAATTTCCTTTTTAAATCTTTAAAAATATTTCTTTACCTTTTCATTTTGAAGTAATTTCAGCTTGTAAAAAGTTTTCAAAAAGGAGTCAAATAATTCCCATCTACCCTTCACCCAGCTTCCCCAAATATTAATCTTATATAAAGAGTATAGTTATCAAAATTAGGAGGTTTACACTGATAGAATAATACCAACAAATCAACAGATGCTATGAAATGTGAACTAATTTTCAATTCCATAAAGTTTTTATTAAATATGGTCTTATAACAAAGTCAATTAGTTAAATATTGGAATAGTAATTTATAAGTATCAAAACACTTCACAGTATAACTTTGACTATTTATAAGATCCCCTTAATCACCATTGAACCCAGCAGATGTAGTCTGTGGGAAAATGGGGTTGCCTGTGGATTCTTCCATGCTTTATTTAGAATTTCCCCCAAAAGACTCCATCATCATAGAATTTCAACCTGGAACACCCCTGAAGATATTTTGGTCCCTGCTTCATAATAAGTTGGTTCAAGTTGTTAAGGTTTCAGGGTGGAGGTAATGCTGAGCCCCTGGTAAGGTGTTCATTGTGCCTTTACTGATTGAACAAATGTTATTAGAAATGTGCACTGGTGTTTTTTTAAATCTCTGTTTGATAACCCTCGATTATTATGATGGGATGAACTCGCAGCCTATTAATTCTGATAATGAAGCCACACAGTGACAACCTCACTTAGGTGCTCCTTCCCATTTGTTCCCTGTCCTCTCTCAATGTTGAGCAGGACCCATGACAGGTGCCAAACTGGAATTTCACCCTTGTTCTAGAGACCTTTTTTCTATTTTTCTTTCTCTTTTCTTCTTCCACTTATTTTTTGCTTTTCTCATTTCTCGTTCTCCTTTCTTACTCTAAGCAGATTCTTCTGTGGGGCTGTGGAAGAAATTCAACTTTGGGTTCCAAAGGGTTTTTCCACAGGGCTTCAGATTTCCTAGGACCCACTGTTATATGGAGATAGTGTAAAAATGTTAACTGAAGGAAAAATAGGCTATTTGGTGATACTGTAAATTATGCCTTCAGTGGATTGTCATGGTGCAAACTTGGTAGGAAAGCACTTTTCTCACAGGGATAAACCACCGAGGAATTCTGTGGTTGCTTACAATCCCTCTTATCTGCACCTGTTGAGAACCAATGCCTATCAAAGTGCACCATCTGCTTCCTTCATCACCCAGGATGCTACCTAGCAATCACCTCTGCTGTAAATAAATAGATATAGAAGACACAAAGCAGGTATTGGGAAGATTTTTTTTTCTTTTTTTGTGGTTGTAGATGCCTTTATTTTGTTTATTTTTATGTGGCGCTAAGGACTGAACCCAGTGCCTCACACATGCTAGGCAAGTGCTGTGCCACTGAGCTACAGTGCCAGCCTGGGAAGTTTTAATGTCACTCATGATCTGAACCTTTCTTTTACCCAGTTTTCCCATAAAAATGGATTTGCCCATCGACAATTTCAGCATTCTCCCCCCACCTCTTCCTGTAATTCATTTAAATGCTCTTATATGACTCCTTGGCCATGGGCTGCCATGTGTGTCCTGAATACTATGTTTTAGGATACTGGAGTGTTACTTCATTTTCTTGCTGAATACATCTCTTCCCCCACTTCCTCTCCATTCCCACCTCCACAGCTGCCCCTGTTTTAAAGGTGCTTGTTTGGTATCTACATTGGGGCCAGTGGTGTGTCTTTGAGACAGGCCCTGAACCTCATCTCAGCCCAGCCATCAGTACCCTGAGGTTCTGAAGCCAGTAGAGGATGAGGGTGACAGGGACAAAAAGGTTTCCAGAAAGTCATGTATCCCAGGCTCTGTTGTTGCATTTCCCTGTTTGTGGGTTTCTAATCTAGGTTATACTGCAAATTTTGCTTCTAAATGTCCAAATGAGGTAGAATACTTTTCTTAGTGTGGGGAATGTGGAGCTCCACATTACCAATTCCTAATCAAACAGAACCAACTGGAAGAGAGGTCAACTTGATGGAAGAGAAGGATGGTCAGTGGAATCAGTCTCCCATCCTGACCAACTCACCTCCCATTGCTCCATTGTCTCTGTAACTATGAAAGCCAGTGTTGCTTCTAAAAGGGCTTCCAAGGGCAGAGCAGTGCTGTGATAAGAATGGAGGAGGGGAACTTTAAATGGCCACTCCCAGCTTGAATGTTGAAGAACAGACCAAGTCATTATTGCAATATCTATTCATCTCCCCCACCCTTCTCTCTCGCTCACATTGTGTATTTCAGTTCCCTTTCAGTTCCCTGGAGCTGCAAAATTGCATTGGTCAGAGGAAAAAGAAAAAAAACTGGAGGCACTGCTTTACTCCCTGAGAACATAAATCAGTTACTTTACCATCAGTTAGTTGTTTTGGGGTAGAAGGGGTGGAGGGTAAGGGCATAGTTAGAAAGAAAAAACTTGATTACAAATGAAGTCTTATAACAAACATGAACTGGATTGATCCCCTACCTCCTAATTTAAAAGTTCAGACTTTTATTTGAAAGACTAGATGTAAGACATATTGTAAGTCCAAGTCAATTCCAGGTTTATAAGTTTGGAAGCTGGTAAGTGTAAAAACTATTTTTTGGAGAAAGATAAAACATACTTCTCTACACATCAAGGGTCATATGAGACCTTCAGAAGGAAATGTCCTTTCATAGTATAAAATACAGGGCGGGTAGCAGCTGAGAGTTTAGGAATAGAGATGAAGTGAGACATCTGAACATAATGTTTAAGATTATTTAAGAAAATAAAACGTTCCCCACCAATATTTTAGCTATACTCTGATTTTTGTGTTTGTTGAAAACCATATTGTTCAAAACTAAGAGGTCTGGAGATCTTTTGTGTTCTACACAGTGTTTAAAAAAAAACATGACATTTGATCCACATGCACAGTTGTGGCTTTAAATGTGTTTTCAGTGTTTCAGAAATGATGAACACACCAGGCTGCACAAGACCCCCTTGTCCCACCCCATCATGGGGTCTGGACACTGCCAAGCAGCAGCAGGATGCTTCCTTCCTAGAGTCACATGTGGAGATGTCACAAGGCCAGAGGGAGAAACATGTGCCCTGGGTTGAATTACTTTTATACTCACTTCTGAATCTGTACAGGGTCTAGCCTTGGGCTCTAAGTCTGAATTTGGCTTGAGGCCTCTATTTTGTGGCCCAGAAGGAAAGATGTAGGGGCTGATCTCCTAGGCAACAGCCCCCAGCAGTTTGGCAGGGTCTGTTCTGAGGACCTGGAAATAGTTTCTGAGGTCCTTGTCAGCAGCTGGGTTTAAGATGATTTCTCTTCCCCGCTGTGATGTATCTTAAAGTTCCCAAACTGGACAGTCTTTGGGTAGAAAATCCTTCATTCCTCATACAACATGGGAATCCCCAGGGTAGATATGACTTATTTCAATAATGTGTCTCACTCCACCTCTGCTTCCTTTTTATTCAGTTTTGCTCCCATTTGGGCGCACTGCCCTCTTTCTGGCTTGGAGAAAGACAAGGATAGAAGGAGCAGAGCTCCGTTCTGAGCTCCATCTGTCTCCCTCCAGGGTCTCTGAACACTGTAGCAACCAATGTTCTTAGGTGGGTGGGGACCTGGCCCCGCCCCGTTCATTGTGTTCCGTAGTTTCCTGTACACTGCCTGTAACCCTTTACCAATCTGCCAGGCGCCTTTTAACACAAAAGGGAGGAGGTGGGGGGAGGGAGTGCTGAGGAAAAACATCCCTATAAATAGCCCTCTTGAACAAAATTGTTTCCCAACACACAGTTGTTGTTAGGCCTTGATGCCCTTTAATCTGCCTCAGCACTCTCCTCCCCTTGCATTGGGGTCTTCTTCTTCATACCTGGTTTTCCTATGGGTCCTTTCTGTGAGAATCAGGAGCTATAGAAGTACTTGTTGTAAGCTTGTGAATTCCTACCTGCTTCTCCTGGCTCTAGGCATGTGGGCTGTGGATTCAGACTGCCCAGGATTCCACTTCTGGCTCTGCCTGTTATTTGCTCCATAACCTTAGGCAAATTACTTAACATCTCTGAACCTCAGTTCCATCACTGTCTGAGTAGGGGTGCTAATAACTACCTCATAGCATTGCTGTGAGGATTAAATAAGATAATGAAAATGCCCAGCACTTGGCCTATACCTAGGTAAATGCTGGATATGTAAGAGTGATTTTTATTACCTTCACCCTGAGCAAATCTTCTGTTTCTTCCTGTATCCAACTTCTTGGTGACTCTTATCCCCATCCTGGTTCCTTATCCCACATAAAACACATTTATAGGACTTTAAGTTTATTTAATTTTCATTTATTTATTTATAACTTGCCCAGTTCCAACATGGCTTGAGATGATTTGTTTTACATTTAAATGCTTGGAATCTGGAGAAAGGGTAAAACTGCTTCTTCTTAACCAGTTTCCTGACATGAAAGGTATATTTCTTTCTGTAGTTCTTTGGAAACTAGTTTTAATTGTGGTTCACAGTCTTCTTACATCTCTGCAATCCCAGGATCTGCTTTCATTCCAACCTTGGGAAAATAGTATACAGAAATTAATGTGGGAATAAGAATTCTAATAGGTTACAGATAAAAGTTACCATTAATTTTTGATTGTACCCCTAAAATTATGAACATTTGTAAGTGGGATAATATAGTCCTATTGTTTTTCATTATACTTCTTAGATATATATTTACAAGATTGTGGAGCTTGGGAGTAGTGAGGGAATGGTTCTAGTTTATAATCAAAATCACACTTGAAAAATCCCACATATATTTTAGGGAACATTCTACTTTCTGCAATACTCAATATATAAATATTTAATTCTTCATATTGATTCTAAAAGAAATTTATTAAATGCACAAAAATCTGATTTCTGTGTGTACTTTCTCAAAATAAGATGTGTGTGCATATATATATACATATATTTATGTCTGCATGTCTTTATATGCTGTCTATGTCCATATTTATATCCAGATATAACTTGATAAGTTATAGTAGCCACAGGTTTTGGTTCTAATTCTATTTACTTAGCAGAACTTCTTCAATTGATATCTACCTAGGTATGTTTTAAAACATTCCAGAAAACAGGAGAAGCCTGGTTTTATAGTTTGGATGTGAGGTGTCCCTCAAAAGTTTACCTGTGAGACAAAGCAAGAGGGTTCAGACGGGAAATTATTGGGTTACGAGAGCCTTAACTCAAGAAGTGAATTAATCAGCTGATGGATTAATTGAGTGGTAACTAAAGGCAGGTGGGATGTGGATGGAGTAGGTGGGGCATTGTGGGTATGGCTTTGGGGTATATATATTTGTATTTGGCAAGTGGAGATCTTTCTCTCTGCTTCCTGATCATCATGTGAGCTGCTTCCCTCTGCCACACTCTTCTGCCATGATGTTCAACCTCATCTCAAGCCCCAGGGAATGCAGCCAGCTGTCAATGGATTGAGACCTCTGAAACCATGAACCCCTAAATAAACTTTTCCTCCTCTATAATTGTTATGGTCGGGTTCTTTAGTCACGGCAGCGAAAATGTTGACCAAAACACCTGGATTTACTTTTAAAAATGATTCCCCACATTTCCCAGACAGTCCTAATGCAAACATTCTGCCCCATTTTCAAACCATGTGCCAAAGAATATTCCCCAATTTTTTCTTTAGAAAATATGGCCAATGTTATGGGTTGGATTGTGATGCCCCAAAATTCATATGCTGTAGTCCAAACCACTATGTTTGTCAAAAAGAAAAAACAAATATTACGTGCTTCCAATATATTATGACACAGAATAAACACTCCCATTCCAAAAGAGAGAAATAGGAGCAAAGAAAGAAGGGATGAAACCAAAACAAGACTGATACCTAGACATTCAAACATTAGGTCCCATAGCTCCATGTCCAGTCTCTGGAGTACGTGGTAATGAGATGTAAGCTCCAACAGTAGCCAGACACCCTTGGAACACAGTTGAAGCAGACTTTGAGTGCTGGAGTGGCTGAGTACAGTGAATTAAATCCTTGAGGAAAAAACTTCCTGGATACCCCTGTGTGATCAGGGCACCCACGTGGTCTCTTCAATGAGTTTTCGCTTTTACTCTATTAAGCCTGCCACAGGTGTGGTCTTGCCACTTCCTGAGATGCCCTACCATTGTCTCTGTACAAAGTGCTTAGCTTCTCTAGTGGAGGTAAACTTGTAAGCAACCATACTTTTCTTGGTCCCAATTTCATGTATGCTTGTTCTCTGGTGAAATTGCACGTTTTTCCAAATATTTCCTCTCCACTTTTTGCTCCTGATTATCACAGTAAAACTAGTTAAAAGCTGCTAAAAGCTGTCATGCCACTTCTTGAATGCTATGCTGCTTTGAAATTCCCTCTGCCAGATTATTAGTTCATCACCTTTAAATTCAGCCTTCCAAAAAAATCTCAGGACATGGACAAAATGTGAACAAGTTCTTTGCCAGAAGTGACATGAGTGGCCTGTAGTCCAACTTCCAAGACTCCCTGTTCCCTTCTGAAACTTCATAAGCACAGTCTTTGCTGTCCACATTCTTCTCAGCATTCTGGTCTTTTGAACTCCCACTAGGATTGGTGTGGTAGTGAATGCCTATAATCCCAGTGGCTCCAGAGGCTGAGGCAGGAGGATCCAAGTTCAAAGCCAGCCTCAGCAAAAGCAAGATGCTAAGCAACTCAGTGAGATCCTGTCTCTAAATAAAAAATACAAAAAAAAAAAATATGGCTGTGGATGTGGGTCAGTGGTTGAGAGCCTTGAGTTCAGTTCTCAGTATCCTCCCCCACCCCCAAAATCAAATCACTCATTAAGCTCTGCTTACAGCATTCTAAGTCTCCTCCAACCTGTATCTCCAAACTTTTCCAAATTACTCTTGCAAACCAGTTCCAAAAGCTTCTGAATCATGTAATCAGGTTAGGCACAGCAATGACCCCACTCCTGGTACCAATTTCTGTGTTACTGAACTTTGCAATACTGTGACCAAAATACCAACAAGAACAACTTAAGGGGAGGAAAAGTTTACTTTGGGCTCACAGTTTCAGAGATTCAATCCATGGTCTGCTGACTCCATTGCTCTGGGCCTGAGGTGAGGCAGAACATCAAAGCAGAAAGGCATGGTTGAGGTAAGTTGCTCAGCTCATGGCAGATGGGAAGCAGAGAAGAAAAACAAGGACCCCAGGACAAAATGTATGATCCCCAAGGCACACCCCCAGTAAATCCACTTCCTGCAGCCATGCCTACAGTTACCAACCAGTAATCCATTCAAATTATTAATCCACCAAATGATTAATCCACCAATTAGATGAATTAATAATCATTGACCATAACCTAATCATTTTGCATCCTACATTAACACAGGAGCTTTTAGGGGATGCCTCATAAACAAACCATAACTCCCTAATCCCTTATTTGGGAACTAGAATGTTTGTGATGTAATTAGTTAAGATGCTGTCAAGCCAGAATAGAACTGGCTTCTAATATAATATGAACAGGCCTCTAATATAATATAAAATGGGGTGTTATGTACCCAGACACACACATGGAGAATGCCATGTAAAAAGGAAGGCAATTAGAGTGATTCTTCTAGATGGCAAGAGCCACCAAAGAGTATCAGCAGCCTTCAGAATCTGGGGAAGAGGCATGGAACAGATTCTTCTCACAGCCCTTAGAAGGAACCAACTCTGTGGATCTGTGGGTACCTTGACCTTGAACTTTAAAAATCTAGAACTGTGAGACAAATTTTCATTGTTTAAACCACCCAGTTTGTGGTGCTTTATTGTGGCAGCCCTAGCAAGTTAGTACAGCCAACATACTTAAGGAAAAGAACTACCCCTAGTCCTGCATTGGAATCTGTTTCTTTAATGATCAAATTGGAAACAGCCTAAGTCTCTGTTGGTAATTCCCTCCCCAAGGAAACACCTATATCTCCAGCTGGTACGAATGTTAAGCAATTTTATACAAATAAATACTCATTTTAGCCAGGAGTTCCAATGGAAGTCAAGGAGAATTGCTATATGAACAGCCGACTCAGCTGATTGTAGAGAATAAGATGTGGGAGGACTTCTTCCCACAAAGAGTAGCCCCAACCCTTATCCACAGGAGATATGTTTTTTTTTAAATTTATTTATTTATTTATTGGTACTGGGGATTGAACCCAGGGGCTCTCCACCACTGAGCCACATCCCCAGCCCAATTTTGTTTTTTTTATTTAGTGACAGGGTCTCACTGAGTTGCTTAGGGCCTTGCTAAGATGCTGAGGCTGGCTTTGAACTCACAATCCTCCTGCCTCAGCCTCCCAAATGCTGGAATTACAGGCATGCACCACCGCACCCGGCTCACAGGAGATATGTTTCAAGACCCCTCAATCATTGCCTAAAATTGTGGAAAGTATCAAATCTTATATAAACCATGTTTTTTCCTATGCACACATACCTATGATAAAGTTTAATATATAACTTAAGAACAATAGCAGATTAATAGCAAAGTAATAAAATAGGCCAACTATATAACAATATACAAAATTACTTAAAACTTACAAATTGTTTATTTCTGGAATTTCCCATTTAATATTTTCAGACTATAATTGACCACAAGTAGTTGCATAAGTGGGAACTACTGTACTTCACTTTTGAAGGACACCAAAACCTTTCTTTTGGGGCACCAGAGAAAGGAAGTTCTGTGAAGTTATTGTAAACCCTGCAGCCTCCCTGAATAGGCCTCTCTGGCTCTGGCCCCTGTTCCTCCATCTCCTCCTACGAGAAAATAGAATTGTTGTGATGTAATTACTTAAGATGCAGTCAAACCAGAAATTTGGTTAGCTATCTCCCTTATCTTCCTTAAATATCCCAAGGCCTGAACACTGAAGCTTTTGAGTTTATGAAATCTATTTACATTGGATTTTTTTCATGGACTTGGCCAGTCAATCAATAAATTTATAGAGCATCCTCTGTATGTCAGGCACTGGGTTTGGTGCCAGGGAAACAAAGATGGAAAGATACCATCCATGGGGTACTTGCTCCAATGGCAAGAAAGCCAAGCACATCATGAGATAAACAGCATGATGGATGTGTTAAACTTGGAGTATCCTGTTGCTGGAAGAGTCAGAGAGGGTCTTTCAGAGGAAGTGATCCTCATGGAGACTTCAGTGGACTGGTTGCTCCTGCAGATCTAGGGGAGAAGGTTTTCCTCTAGAGACCCAGAAGGATGTGAGACCAGGATTCACTCAGGGAACAGAGCACAAGTTAGTGTAGCTGGGTATGGGAGACAGTGGTGGTATATGTAGCTGGTGCTGAGAGAGGAGCCAGATACAATGGGATGATGTGTGCCAGAGGGTTAAGTCCATGGTGGATCTTGTAGTGGGGAACCACAGAGAATTTTCAGCAGCTCAGTGTCAGCTAAATCTGTTAATGATGTTGGTGGCAGGGAGGGAAGTGGGAAGCTTCAGGGAAGAACACCACATTTCTCCTTGGCTCCTTCCTTGTCACCTTGGTGAGAAGTAGAAAATATCCTGGTTGGATGCCCAACTTCTAGAGTGACTTGGAGTCAGATCCTGGCCTTGTCACTCACTTTAGTCCCATGATTAGTTTTGAAGCGAAGATATGAAATCAAATAATATAGCCACGGAATTATTTATCTGCATAATACTGCTATTTTTTTGTGAAAAATACATCATGGCAGATTCTAGCAATGGTGAAGCTGTAAGTGTAGCTTCTATTCCTATAAATTGCTTGTAAGACCATTAGCACAAAGTAAATTTGCATACTTCCTAAACCATATACATTACCTCCAACTTTCAGGAATTTAGTTTGAATTATTGAAGTGTCCCAGACTTCCAGAAGATGGATCTCATTAACATTTGAGATGTAGGTTTGCCATCTAGTGGGCATTTTTGAATGTGCATGTATTATAAATATATATATATATGAAAGAGAGGGGAATCTAATGAAAACAGAAGGGAGACCAATAGAATAGAGAAAAGGGACCAGGGAAGCCAGGTGGAAAGGGAAGGGGGAAATACTGGGGGATGATATTGGCCAAATTATATTGTTACACTGTGTGCATGAACAATGAATGTGTTTGCAACAATAAATAGATCATCATGTGTAATTGTAATGCACTAATTAAAAATGTAAAAAATAAATACATATAGGTACTACACATACCCCTCCACAGTTTCCATCAATTATTCTTAATCTCGCTTCCCAATCCCAACACTTAAAAGTTCAGACGGTATTTTGAATATATCCCTGTTGGTAAAAGTGTCTTAGTTTCTGTGTGTCAGGGGTATAAGAATGTTATATGCTACATGTGTTTGCACATACAGTAGAGAATAATAATATCACATGGCAGGCTTTCAAACTCTATGAACTCTTCACATGTACCTTTCTTGCTTCATTTGAGAATTACTGATATAGAAAACAACCACAGTACAGGGTTTTGCCTATTCCATAGTAGATACTCAGCCAACATTTGATTCCTTCCTCTTCTTTTCTCTATATCCTCTCTCATAATAACTGTACTCAAAATGACAATTTCAATGTGCATGTGGTGGGTGAAGCATCACCGTGTGTGTAAACTTTGTTAGCTCAGTGAATAAAATGAATAAAAATTCAGTGCCTATCTTTAAAATGCTTAGAGTAGGAAATTTCTAGTTTTGCAACTAGATTCCAGCAGGTAATGTCTCAATTATTGGGGGAAGACTTTCTTGAAATTCAAATTTGGCTTCTCTTTAGAAGTACTATTATATTGCTGTTAAATTTCCTAGAGTAAGAAGAAGGATCCTTGTAATAAGGGATGAAATGGGTACCAGGAGCAGCTTGATTTATATTTGAAGAGGCAGAGAGTGAAGAAAATGGCAGGGAGGGAAATGGAGAGTAGAGGAGTGGAGACGGTGTGGGATGTGTTTTGTATAAGTTTGGAGAAAGGGAGGAAAGATATTTGGGACCAGCTACCATATGGTGTGAGATATTGAAAGAGGGTCAGAGAAAGAAGATTTTAAGAGGTTTTGTTATGTATTATGAATGGAATCCCCTTTTGATGTTTTCATGACACTGCAGAGAAGATTTAAATTGCCTTTCTGTTATTTTTGGATGTGGGTTAGTATTTCTTTGGAAAATAGCACCATGCGGAGACAGGCTGTGAAGTGGTTTAGCTTTATCTGGAAAACATAAATGTTCAGACCATAAAACTTTAAAAATAGACACATTATACTTTCCTCATGTGTCTCAAGCCTAAAATTAAACAAAACTAAAATGATAAAATTAAAAAAGGAATATTTATTTTAAAAAGTAATATATGCATTTGGTTCAAATTTTTTAAAAGTACAAAATGGCATTAAATGGAAAAAGAAAAAAGGTGGATTCTTGCTTCAGACTCTTTGTTTTTAATTCTTTTGATGGTTAGCACTAAAATTACAACTTCTATGCTTATATCATAAGCATAGAAGTTGGATGCTTCTTGGATTCATCTATTAGTGTCTATTAACTCCATGCTATGAATGATGAGAAATATAGCTCATTTGCATTACCTCTCCATTTCCTTCCCCTTTTATGTGTTTTGTAAATTATATTTTTTCTCCATTCTCCTTTTGGTTATAATTATAAATATAAATGCTGTGCTTAAACTTTGAATTCCTGCTCCATCAATACAGAGAGCATTTTAGTTAGCTTTCTGTTGCTTATAATACAGTACCTGAGACTAGGTATAAAAAGAAGAGATTTATTTTGGCTCTTGGTTGTGGAAGCTGAGAAGTCTAAGATGGGGTAGATGCACTTGGTGAGGGCCCCATGCTGCTTCAAATCCTGGCAGAAAAAAGAGAAGGCAAGGGACTGCATGAGAAAGAAGTAAAAGAGAAGGGGCGGCCTCCCTTTATAACAACCTTTTCTCTCAGTAACTACTTCAGTCACGGAGAATTAACCCAGTCCTGGGAGAATGAGAACTTACCCAGAAAGGCATCAGTTCTTTCATGAGAGCTTTTGTCCCCCACGACTCCCACTAGGTCCCACCTTCCAACACTGCTGCACTGGGGACCAAGCCACAATGTGAGTTTTGGTGGGAACACACTAAACTCAAACTATAACAGATAGTACCCTTTGAATCCCTACAAGGCAGTATGAGAAAACAGCACACCCAGACAATTCTTCACATTTTCCAGCCTGCTGACTTCCACCCCGATCTTCCAATCAACCCACCAATTTCTCTTGTTCTACATTTATGTTGGGATTTAAAACATTTGCATTTTGTTCTGTGAGTACAATTCGCTTCTGTGCATTTTATATGTTGATTGATTTGACAATTGGAATCAACAAACTAGTTTATGACTTGTAGTTCATGCTTATGCAAATATTATTTGCCACAGAATAGAGGGTGTTTGGCTCAGAAGGTAAGATACTAATCCAATATTCTTAAATCTGGGTTATACAAAGAGAATGAGACAAGCAAATGCATTTGACAAAATCCAATATCTATTCCTGCTAAAAATTATCAGCAAACTAGGACATGAAATTATTTATTCAATCTGATAAAAAGCATCTGTGAGAAATGCAAATCAAAACTAAGATTTCATCTCACTCCAGCCAGAATAACAATTATCAAGAATAGAAGCATACAACCAGTGAAACAATAGCTGTACTCCATTTGTGTTCAATGAATCAATAAGTAAATAAAAAAAAATTAAAAAAAAAAAGAATAGAAGCAATGATAAGTGTTGGTGAGGATGTGGGGGAAAAGGTACACTCATACATTGCTGGTGGAACTACAAATTGGTGCAACCACTCTGGAAAGCAGTATGGAGATTCCTTAGAAAACTTGGAATGGAACCACCATTTGACCCAGCTATTCCATTCCTCAGTCTATTCCCAAAGGACTTAAAATCAGCATACTACAGTGATGCAGCCACATCAATGTTTATAGTAGCTCAATTCACAATAGCTAAACTGTGGAACCAACTTAGATGCCCTTCAACAGATGAATGGATAAAGAAACTATGGTATATATACACGATGGACTATTACTCAGCCATAAAGAAGAATAAAATGGTCATTTGCTGGTAAATGGATGGAGTTGGAGAATATCATGCTAAGTAAAATAAGCCAAGCCCAAAAAACCAAAGGCCAAATGTTTTCTCTGATATGTGGATGCTGATTCATAATGGGGTGGGGAGGGCAAGGGAAGACTGTAGGAACTTTATATTGGGCAGAGGGGGGTGAGGGGGGTGGGGGGAGAAGAAGGGGTATGGGGATTGGAAAGATGGTAGAATGAGATGGACATTATTATCTTATATATATGTAAGATTACATGAATGGTGTGACTATTGTGTATAATCAGAGAAATGAAAAGTTGTGTTCCATTTGTATATAATGAATTGAAATGCATTCTGCTATCATGTATAACTAATTAGAACTAATAAAATAAAAATAAACTTTAAAAAAGCATCCATGAAAAATCTACAACTAACATCCTGCTCATGGTGAAAATCTTAATGCTTTTCCACTAAGACAGAAAGAAGACAAGGATGTCTTCTGTCATTGCTTCTATCCAATATCCAACATTGTACATAGATACAAATTTTCTAAACACAATTTTAACAAATTAAAGGGGAAATTAGTTCCTCTTCGGGCCCTCCTTAGCCTGTTACATACCTCCCCAGTGCTGTGGTTGGGGGTACTGGGCTGTGCCGAGCATCTACCGCAGAGAAGACTTAATGATTCAGGGATCAAATGCCCGGAAGAGTAGAAGGCTTTGGTCCCAACTGGTGTTGCCAAAGCAGCATGCTAATTCCATATCATGGTCCTGGGTCAAGATCTGCACAATCTGATTGGTCATATCTCCTCGGATGACAAGGGAATGGAAATGACCAAAGTCGTGGAGTCCCAGCATTCAGAGACGCCTCGCTGTGCTTGGTAACACTTCCAGGGCTGTCACTCCACAAGGAGGTAGTGACAGAGGGAGGAAAGATGGGCCAGGAACTCCCACAGGCCCTGGACCCCATGGTTCAGATGAATCCACATGGTTATTGACATGCAGAAGCCAATGTCAAAAACTGAATGTCCAAATTGACTTAAGAAATAGCTCCAGAGAACTTTCCAGGTCCTTTTTGATTCATGAAGTCCAGGGTGATAAAAATCAAGGCATCAGGAAAAGGACATTTTTTTTTTTTAACTTGCTCCACCAGAACTGGATCTGTCACAGCATAGATGATGGAGTTCCCTGGAGGTATCTGAGCAGTTCTCCCCATCCTGTAAGGAAAGGAAGTATTTGTATAGAGCCACACCCCAGATTCTGGTGGAATCCAAAAGAGCTTTGTCATTGCAGTTGAAAACTGTGAGTGGAAAAGAAAGCTCTCTCTCATCCTCTGAGACTTCGGTACTTACCTCTGGCTTTATAGGATGTGAGGCTCCTAAATTACAACCTACAGAGGTGGCAGTTTTTCTTAAGCAGACTCTCAGTGCCCTCCGGGGGTCATAGACTGTAATGCATCATCCCTATATTTTCCTGATACTGCTGGTTGGGGTGTCTGTTTCAAAGTGATGGCCCAATCACGCTTCAAAGGAGCCTAGAGCAATATTTTCGGGCTTAGGTCATATGCTGGTAAACTCATTATCTTTTTCTGGGTATCTCAGACCCAAGGGAAAAGGAAAGTGGTCCAGGAGCATAACCAGTGTCCCTTACCAGGAAGGTGAGGAATAGAGCAAGCACCATCTTACAAAAACCTGTTTCCCAGACCTGTGGTTGGGATTCCAAAAACCCTCATTTAGCCTTCATTCTACACTTTTCGCTTACATACTGTTTTACACTTCATCAACTCCTGCTGAGACTTATTCTGCTTCTGCAGCCATCACTCCCAAAAGTCACTCCGATTTCCTTCTCGCCACATTCCAATGATTTATGATCTTCACCATCTTAGAAACTTCTGACTCTTAAACAAGACACTCTGTCCTTTTGCTAACTTTGATTTCTATTACTATTATAATTAACTTTACTTCATGTTTTTCCATATAGTTTTCTTACATTAGGTTTCTTCCTCTGTACCAGTATTCTTAAGCTCCTCCCCCAGGTAAATCCCCTGCCCTTTTTATTTTTCATCTTGAGACAGGGTCTCACTAAGTTGTCCATGCTGGCCTCCAACTTGATATTATCCTGCCTCAGCCTCCTGAATAGCTGGGATTACAGGTGTTTGCTACCATACCTGGCTTAGTTGCTCAAACTTTAATGGGCATATAAACCATCTATAGATTGTTTTAAAATGTACATGCTGATTTAGTAAATCTGCAGTGAGGGTTGAGATTTGTATGTACGGATGTATTTTTTGCTATCCTGGGAATCAAACCCAGGGCTTCACACATGCCAGGCAAGTGCTTTACCACTGAGCCACATTCCCAGCCCTGAGCTTCTGTACTTCTAATAAGCTGTCAAATCATGCCAATGTTCAAAAATTATTATCAAGGCCCCAAACCAGTGCTTATTTTCTCCCCATTCTCCATTTACTTCTTCCCTGTCTTTCTCCCCTTATCAGATCTTGGGCATGGCCCCATTTAACTAGTTACTTCATCATATCAGTGATGGGCTGAATCCCCAGCACTGTGCAAAAAAGAGAAAAAAAAAAGGCATGAATGTTTCCCAAGTTATTAAATGAAAAGCAAGGTATAAAATAGTGTGCTTCTATTAGTAAAATCAAAAGATGGAGCCGGGAGTGGTGGCGCACGCCTGTAATCCAAGCGACTTGGGAGGCTGAGTCAGGAGGATCTCAAGTTCAAAGCCAGCTTCAGCAACTTAGTGAGGCCCTAAGCAACTCAGTGAGGCCCTGTCTCTAAACAAAATACAAAATAGGACTGGGGATGTGGTTCAGTGGTCGAGCGTCCCTGAGTTCAATCCCTGGTTTAAAAAAAAAAAAGATGGGGCATGAACATTTTATTATGCGTTTGTAAATGCAAATGTAAATGTGTATCCAGGATGAATACTCAAGCAATTACACACATTCGTGCCACTGTGTAGGGGGAAAAGGAGGATTTAGGGTTCACAGTAGAGACTTAGTTTTTACTGTAAAATCATCCCTTGTTATCCATGGGTAAGGAACTGGTTTGAGGACCCCAGAGGATACTGAAATCCAAGGATGCTCAAGTCCTTATATAAAATGGTATGGTATTTGCAAATAACCTGCACATATCCAATATACTTTAAATTATCTCTGTAATTACTTATATACCCTGCTAAAAAATAAAACCTATGTAAATAGTTGTTGCTGTATTCTTTAGGGAATAATGACAAAAATTCTGTTCAGTTCATGTTCAGTACAGACACAATTTATTTTAAAAATGTATTTTCAATCCATGGTTGGTTGAATCCACAGGGACAGAACCCATAGAAAAGCCAACTGTAGCCTTTGTATTTTGATTTTTAAAAATCAAATACAAACATTTTTAAAAATGAAAAATAGAAAGCTCTTTTAAATGCATGGTCACATTTAGGACAATTCCTTTAGTTAATTTGAACTATGTCCTTGCTTCTAATATGTATGATGTACTACTCAACATTTTTTTTATAAAAGGGAAATTACATCATGACGAAGCAGTTTTCATTCCAAGAATGAGAGTTGATTGAACATTTAAAAATCAATTGATGTAATTCATCATAATTTCAAACCAAAAATAAGATTTCTTTTTTTTTCTTAAAGGATAAAAGAAATCCATATTGGAAAGAAAAACTGTATTAGTTTATTGTTTCTTTAGAAATTCCAATGAAATAAAGATAAAAAGCTACCAAAATAAGTGAGTTTGGCAACATTATAAGGCATAAGATCATTATATAAAAATGAATTGAATTTCTGTATTCTTGCAATAAACAACTGGGAATTTAAATTTTAAAGTGCCATTTACAATACTATGAATCCCATAAGGGAGACAGATAAACCAATAGTAAGATGGGCAAAATATATGAAGGAATAATGATAGATAAGGAAATGTAAAGACATCTTTACTTTATGAAAATGTGTTCGTCATTCTCACTCCTACTAAAAGAAATGAAATTCAAATGCCAATTCAAAATATGCTGAGAGAATTAGTGACACAGATTTTAAAAAATTGTATTACAAGATATAATCCCCAAGGGCCAACCCCCAGTGACCTGCTTCCTCCAGCCACACCCTACCCAGTAATCCATACAAATTTATTAATACATCAAATGGGTTAGTTCACTGATTAGGTTACAGCTTCTCATAATCTGATTATTTCATTTTTGGACATTCTTGTATTGTCTATCATATGAGTTTACTGGGGGTACACCTCACATCCAAACTGTCATGCTATTATTGTGGATTTGTCTATTTCTTTTCACAGTTCTAACAATTTTTACTTCACATTTATTGAGACTTTCTTTTTTTTTTTGTGCGGTGCTGGGGATTGTGGGGATTGAACCCAGGGCCTGGTGCTTGCAAGGCAAGCACTCTACTAACTGAGCTATATCCCCAGCCCGAGGCTTTCTTATTATTAGGTTCATAAATGTTTGAATTATTTCCTCTTAAATTGACCCCTTCTTTTATTATTACAAAATGACCTTCTTTATCCCTTTCTTTACTGAAAAAAATTATTTTGTTAATTTCTAAATATATTTGCATCTTTAGATATTGATGGACCTTTATTTTATTCATTTATTTATATGTGGTTCTGAGACTTACGTCCAGTGCCTTACACATGCTGGGCAAGTGCTCTACCACTGAGCTAAAACCCCAGCCCCTATTTTGTTGATTTTGAAGTCACTAATCTTGTTGCCTTTGTTTGTTTTTGATGCTAGGGATTGATCTCAGGGCCTTGCCGATGCTAAACAAGCACTCTATCATTGAGTAGCGTTCTCTAGTGTTAACATGATATGTATTTTCCCATTCTTTTACTTTAACCTTATTTGTTTTGTAATTTTTATATTTGAAGTATACTTTTGTAAGGAGAATACAGTTGTGTTTTGCTTTTTTAAAAATTCAATCTAATAATCTCTACCTTTTAACTGGGGTGTTTATATGCTTTACATTAATATAATTAGTGAGATGGTTAGGATTGAGCACATCATCTTGCTGTTTGTTTTCTATTTGTCCCGCCTATTATTTATTCTCTCTGTTATTTTATCCTGGGAACTGTAACTGCCTTGGTCTTTTGGACTCTAGGATCTGTACCCTCAATCTGGGGAGTTTGCAAGCCTCTGCCTTAGTTTTCTCTCTCTCTGCTGCAGTTTGGAAACTCCCACAAGGTAGTAAGCTGGGACGACTGTAGTACTCACCTTGTTTGCTTCCTGTCTCTCAGTGATCACTGTCTTTTGTTACCCGATTTCAAACGTCTAATAAACTGATCTACATATTTGTGTGTGTGTGTATGTGTGTGTGTGTGTGTGTGTGTGTGTGTTTAAAGATGCTTCAGAGCCGGGCATGGTGGTGCACGCCTGTAATCCCAGCACCTGGGAGGCTGAGGCAGGAGGGTCGTGAGTTCAAAGCCAGCAACTTAGTGAGGCCCTAAGCAACTCAGTGAAACCCTGTCTCTAAATAAAATACAAAATAGGGCTGGGGATGTGGCTCAGTGGTCGAGTGCCCCTGGGTTCAATCCCCAGTACCAAATAAAATAAAATAAAATAAAATAAATAAAGATGCTTCAGATAGGATGATAAATGTGTGTCCCTGTTACTTAATCATAACCAGAAGGGGACGTCCCTTTACTGCTTTTTCCATCTGTGAGATTTGGTTTTTTTTTTCTTTTTCATTTTAATTTTTTGTTTTGAAAAATTTTATTCCTTAGAAAAGTTATAAAAATTACTCAGTGAACAACTGTATACATTTTAGCTTCCCAATTGTTAACATTTTGCTACTTTTGTCCTTTCCATTTCTCTCATATTAAATAAACCATCATGATACTTTATCATTAAATAACTACTAAGAACAAAGACACTCTCTTGTACAAGCACAATACAATGATAAAATTTAAGACATTTAATGTGGATAGACTATTTTTATCTAATATATGATGTGTTTTGATTAACTATTGCAATATATCAAATGATCTCCATACTTAGAGTCTTAAAATAATTTACTATTCTTGGCTCTCCCAAGACAGGTATGGCACAGCAGGGAAGGCTGTTCTTCTCTGCACCATGATATCTAGAACTTCTGCTAGGATGACTCTTGGTGGGCAATGGCTGGAATAGTTGGGAGGTGGCTGGGTATCTCCTTTTCTTTTTCCACATAGGTTCTCCACATGACTAGCATGGGCTTTCTACAGCATGGTAGCCTCAGAGTAGTCAAACTGAACATTGAACATTCTTTGAAACAACTGGCCTGTAGTCTTAAAAAATGTCAGTGTCATGAAAACCAAGAAAAGATGACAAACTGTTTCTGCTTAAAGGAGTCTATTAGTATGTTAGGGCTGTCATAACAAAATACCATGGTCTAGATGACTTACACATTTTCTGATGATTCTGGAGGCTGGAAGTACAAGTCGAAGGTGTCTGACAGCTTTGGTTTCTTCTAAGGCAACCTTGGCTTGTAGGCAGCCACCCTCTTGCTGTGTCCTCACATGGTCGTCCCTCTGTCAGTGTTTGTCTGGGTCCTAATCTTCTCTTCTTATTACGTTGCCAGTCATATTGGAATAGGTCCCATATTTATGACTCTATTTCAATTTTCTTACCTCTTTCAAGGTCTTTTTTCCAAATATAGACACATCTGAGGTACTGGGGGTTATGACTTGGACATATGAACCGGGGGTGGGAGGGCACTATTTCACCTATGATAGAACTTCGTTATGTGTGCTGTTAGATTGAGAACAAAGATGCTCTAAAGTATATTATGGAGAAAATTAGAAATAAATATCTATGGTGTACATTAAAAACAACCTCAAATACTTTGCATTCTTCTCCCTGAGCTATGGGACTATACTTTACTCTCCTTAAATCTGGCTTGGCCTGTGGCTGCTTGGACAAATGGAGTAGTGGAAGAGAAGCTGTACCATTTCCGAGTCCAGTTTTTTGTTTGTTTGTTTGTTTTAACGCTGGGGACAGGCTCCCCGAGCGCTTTCCCACTGAGTTACATCTTGGGTCCTTTTTATTTTTCATTTTAAGACAGGGTTTTGCTAAGTTGCTGAGCCTTGCCTTAAACTTGTGATCTTCCTTCCATTGCTCCCAGCTAAGATGGATCTTAAGCGAATTCTGCCTCCTGTTCCACTGCACTCCCTCAGTGCTGCCTGATACGCCGATCATACTTTGCTCAAATAAACTATGTTACGTCCAATTTATCAGAAGGTTTTCTTTTAATTTGTCCTGGGGGAGGGTCTAAGTCAGTTGGGTATAAATTCTGCTGTCAGTCATGTATAGCTTCTGGTGCTTATTAATTAAAAAAAAAAAAAAAAAAAAAGCATTGACTTGACTCCTATGAGAATGCGCCCTCTAGAGGGGGTTTCTACCGTTTTTGCTCAGAATACAGGGAACTTGGGCCCTCTTAGGCTCTCCAGAGGTCTTGGCTTTAAGCAGGAGCCTCAGGCACAGATCACCTCGACTTAGATCCAGGTCAGAGTACCATCACTGACACGTGGCCTCAGATAGGCCTCCCAGAGCAAGAGCTTCCCTACAAGGACCGCCGCCCTGATTCTTCCCAGTTAGTTCCTTTTGGCATGGCATGGATAGGAAGGATGCCCTTGAGAATCTAGCCGGCTTTTTTTGCGGGCTTAAGCAGAACCCACCATAATTTTTCACTCACATCTTGAGTATAAACATAATCCTGTTTTGATTTTCTGTAAAGAACGAAATTGAAAAAATTAGGATTTTAAAAAATTTATTCATTTAATATTAATATTCCAATAAGATGAGAAAGGCAGGAAATTTGTTATATTATGCAGTTGAGAAGACCGAAACCAGTCAGGGTGCTATAATGCAAGTTTATTCACCTCCAAAAGTCAGTTTCCTACTCTGTAAAGGAGGAAGGTTCCAATTTCCTTCCCTGGGCTTCGTGAACCTTTGCGGGAATGCAATCTGGGGAGCCCAGCACCTACTCCACTATGACACAAGTTTTACGACCACCCAGGGCCGAGATGTACATTTCCCTCCCCGTGCTCTCTCCAGTGTCCTGTTCCGGTCCGCGTGGAAGAGCCAGACTTGGGGAAAACCAGCCCCCGGGCAGATCCGCCCCCAAGGCCCCGCGGGCGGGAGGCGGAGCGCGCACTCTGGAGCCGCCTCCCGGGAGGAGGGCGGTCCCCGGGGCTGCTTCACACCGCCGCCCCTTTCCCCGGGGCGGTGCTCGCTGTGGCCGGATCCGTGGTGAGTACGCGCGGCCTCCGCTGGCTCTGGGACGCGCAGTCCCCGGGAGGCGGGTGCGGAGCAGGAATCGCTGGGTAGCGGACCGGGTCTGTCCCGAGGCTGGGGCTGGGCGGGCGCGCGGCCTAGCTTCGGTGGGGCTGTCCTGCCTCTATCCGGACAGCGGACCGGACAAGGGGCCTGCGGAGGCCGAGCCTGGCGCGAAGCTGAGGATCAGGTGCGGGCACACCGCATACATCGCCTCTGCTGCGGGCCCGGGGAGGGTAGATGAGATGCTGCGGGTAGGGAAGGATCCAGGGCGCCTCCCCAGTGGCCGCGCATCACGATTCTAGGGTCGCCTATCAGCACCTCTTTCCCCGCCGGGCGTATTCACCTGAAAACCCCCTCCTCAGCGTTTTCCTTGGGAAACTGACCTCGGCCTGGGGGCCTGCGAGGGGCGGAGAAGTTCTGACCTTTCTCCGAAAGGGGTTGTCATCGGGATTTTAAAGGATTTCAGAGACATCTGCTCTCATCGGTCTCTTCGTCTATCCGGTATCTGTTGATGGGCGTCTCTTGCTGTTCTGTTTTCCATTAGATAAGGGCTGTTGACTCTTGGTTTGCGGGTGGGGGAGGGTCCAGGGGGATGTGGATCAAGGAAAGGCCTTGGGTGGGTAACCTTAAGGAGGGTGGGTGTGCGCGCTGTTGCAAAGTGTTCTAGAGTCGGTGAGAGGTGCGGATGCGAGGCAATGAGGGCACAGGTAGATCTCGCTGGCTGTTTGATGAAAGGCAGCTGGAAGAAGGTGGAAATTTGAGAGCTGAGGAGAGGTGATTTTTCTTTATCCTTTGAACTTTAATCAGCCACTTTTTTTTTTAAAGGTAAAGAACATACTGAGGCTACAAGAAAGTCAAGAAATCTTAGGATTTCTTAGATAGGGTTCATGGTTCATGTTGAGAAATTGGGATTCAAAAGAGGGCGTGGAGGACTATTCTGGAACCTCCAGGAGTGCTGTAGGGAAAGGAGATAATGCTTGATTGGGTGTAATTTGTTTGTTTTTGAGTTTGCTCTTGGGCAGCAGGTTTGGACTTTGTGGACACTAGAAACTCCATAAAGTTGCAGAAATTTTCGTGTACCTGATGTGTGCATTTTTGAGAGGTGCCCACAGCTTTGATTAGATTAAAAACATCTCTTAAAGAGAAGTTTTGAACTGCACCTATGTAACCTGAGGAGGAGTGGGTAGGGAGGGCAATAAAACTAGCGTTGTTACTGTATTTTATGCCACTCGATGTATTTAGTATCTACTTTAAGATGAGCTAATATTGTTGTGTGCTTTATTCAGAGATGCCCGCAAATAATTTGAGAATTGATCATTTCTTTGAAGCTAGTTTATTCAGAATGGGAACATCCAAAACAAGTCCGTTGTTGTTTTCTAGTCTTTTTCTAAACCACCAATGAACAATGGTTTCTCAAAGTTGCCTTCATGTCTCAGAATTGAGTTCCTGTTCAAACTATAAATTTCTTGGCCCCATCTCAGACCTTTGAAATAAAAAAACAAACCAAAAAACTCTGGAGCCTAGGAACAGGCATTTCAAGCCAAGATCACAGGGTTCTCCAGTGTTGAAGTTTACTGGAAGCCTCTGTTTTTTCTTTGAGATTGGGACTTGTTAGGCCAATTTAGAACAGGTTTTCTTAAAGATTATATGAATGAATTGCTGTCAGCCTTTTATAACTAAAAGTCGTAATCTCTGTTTAATGTGTCATCTTTAAATTTTAATACGTTTTAAAGAAAAAAACGAGTCATTTTATCAGAAAACAACATTGTTTTTGGTCATAAAAACCTGATAAATTAGAAGTTATAGAAGAAACAAAAGTTTTCCTCATTCCATAATTGAAAGTTGACTCCTAGTGATTCTTTCTGGCATTTTATATATATAGAAGATACGTGTACACATATACTACAGAATTAGGATTGTACTTTGTACACATTTTTATATTCTTTTTTTCCCACTTAGCTTTCATGAGCACGTTCCCTTGTACTTAATGACTGTGTGTTCCATCATATGGATATGCTATAATTAATTAAATCAGATCCCCATTGTTACTATTTGTGTTCTTTTTTGGTTACTTTAGCAATGTTTGTTTGAATATGGTGGTCAATCCCTCTGGTTATTCCCAAATGATAGAATCAAAAGCACTTTAAATGTATTTTATAAATCTCATTTTCACCTATATTGGTTTCCTCACCAAAAGGAAAATTAATCTTTCCAAAGAATCTATTACTATCTAGGTTCTTTCTCTTATTTCAGTGGTTCTCAAACTTTACTGCATATAAGATTCACCTGAGGAGCCTGTTAAAATTTCATTTTCCTGAGTCCCAGACCTAGCTGTTTGGAACCATTAGCTAAGAATTTACTGTTTTAAAACACTGCCCTGTGTTTTCGATAAAGGCCACGTGTGGAACCACATGTTGAGAAATGCTTTCTAAATAAATGGCCAAATAAACCCCAAAAGTTTAGGTCACTTGCCCAAAGCCATTCATGCATCTGATAACAAGAACTTGAATTCAGCTCTTTGTGACTTCGGAGTTCTCTTTTTCCCATTATCTCAGAGCTTCTCAAATTTTAGAGACATTGCTATGCCCCTAATGACTGTAGAAAGTAAACTCCCACTGGCCCCATCATAGGCTTCTCAGAGTAGCTAAAAATGACATATAACCAATGAACTTCTATTAAAACCTCCCACCAGAAATTCTTGTGAATTCTGTGTTGAGTAACATACCACATAAAAAACAATTTCAGTTTTTTGTTAATTCAGTTTACCTCATGTATCTCTACCATTTCATGACACCTCTTACTGTGAAAAAGGTATTGCAGAACCACCTGGCTTCAAGTGTGGGTTCCCATAGCTCTAACTGGGAGGCAAGTCCACTTTGCTCAAGCATGCTATGTAGTTCTTGGCCACAGTTTGGATCTTAACGTCCTCCTAAGGCCTATGTGTTAAAGGCCTAGTCTCCAGCTTGATGCTACTGGGAGGTGATGCAACCTGAGAGGTGGGGCCCATTGGGAGGTCTTCAGATCATGGGGAGCGTGTCCTTGAAGGGGATAGTTTGCCTTTTTCTCTTGCTCTCTTTGCCTTCCTGGCTAGTTGAGTGGTTTTACTCTGCCACACTCTCCCCACCATGGTATGCCACCTTGCTGTAGCCCAAAAGCAATGGGACCAAGCAAGCATGGACTGAAACCTCCACAACTGTGAGCTAAAATATACCATTTCTCCTTATAATTTGGTTATCTCCAGTATTCGTTAACATGACAGCTGCCTAAAGCAAGCTCATACAGTGGCACTGTGGGCTCCTGGAGATGGGGCAAATCCAGCAGCAGCTCTTTCCCAGTCAAGGAGGAGAAGCATCCCTTTGGAATATTCAGTGGGCAAAGGGGCAGAAGGTGGCAAGGAAGACTAAGAGGGGGCCATTTATCAGAGATGGGGTCCACTACCCTTAGAAAAGTTGGTGTTTATAAACCAAAGGGAGCTAGTATTGGGGTGAAACTTTTTAAAATTTTTTCCTAAGATGGAATTTTGTACCCATTTAATTTTTCCTTCTCTATTTAGCTTTATCTTGCCCCCTTCTTTTTTCATATATCATATCTTTCAGTAGTTAGGCTGGGATTGTGGAGTGTCCTCATGTGTTTCAACTAACATTTCCTATTTACCAAATCGAGTGCCTGCTATGTATCAGGTTGGTTTGAGACACTAGATATGCAAAAAACAGTGATTTTCTTTGAGAATTAAGTTAATGTACTACTGTGTGTTGATTTGGGATATACTCAGTTTCTAACTCTATTCTTCTTTATCTTTTTATGTTTAATTTTAGACTTACCTAAAAGTTGTGAAAATGATACAATATTCACTTAGCTTCCTCTATTATTATTGACCTCTTACATAACCATGGTACATTTATCACTGCTGTTAACTAAACAGTAGGCTTTATTTAAAGTTCAACAGTTCTGCTACAGGTGTCTTTTTTTTTTTTTTTTCCTTTTGGTTTTGTTTCCATAGTCCCTTGAGCATCCTACATCACATTTAGTTTGTGTTTCTCCTTTGTCTCCTCCAGTCTGAAATAATTCCTGAGTTTTTCCTTGTCTTTCATAATTTTTTCTTTTTGAAGAGTGCCACTTGGTTATTTTGTGGAATGAATTTTTGTTTTTGATATTCTCTCATGCTTGTAACAAAGCCATGTGCTTTGGCATAAGTACCACAGAAGTGATGTTCTCTGCTTGGTGTGACATATCAGAGGTTCACAGGGTCAGTGGGTATTGCCACTGGTGATTTTAACCTTGATCACTTCCTTAAGGTGATGTCCTTGGGTTTTTCCACTACAAAGTTACTGTCTTTCTCTTTGAAGTTAATAGCCAAGGGGGATACTTTGTTAATCAGCAAATTCTGCGGATTCTCAAATTGTCTTCCATTAATTTTAGCACACATTGGTGAATCTTGTCTGCAGTCTGCCGTAGTTATTATTGTGGTGTTTGCCTAATCATGATATTTTTCCATTTTCTACTTCCTTATTAACTGAAAGTTTCCTGTAAGGAAGAGCTGCCCTTTCTCTCCTGTTTGTTTATTTATTTATTTGTTTATTTATTTATTTAATTTCTTTTTGTGGTACTGGGGATTGAACCCAGGGCCTTGAGCATGCAAGGCAAGTACTCTATCAACTGAGCTATGTCCCCAGTCCCCTCCTGTTCATTTATTTTTTGATATTTTGTATTAGTATGGACTCATGAATAGTCATTTTGTTCTTGGGCTAAAATAAGTGCCATCATTATTTGATTGCTTAAATGTTTCCAGTTAGGGCCATTTGGAGCTCAGTCTTTTGAGTATAATGACTTTTACTTAAAATAGCTCTCATCATTTCCCTCCTGTCCACTTCCTAAGGGGTCCATAAGGATCAGCCAGTGATCACTGCTGTAACTGGGACAGCGAATACTAGAGGCCTGAGGAAGGTGGGACAATGAGTGTGCAAATAATCAGCTCCCAGGAATTCTGCAGGAGTAAATGGAGTAAATAGCAGCCTTGGCACTGTGCCCCAGGGAGTCTCAGGGGAATAGTAGCATGTGCCTGGGCCATCATGCCCACTCAGATTGGCCAGATTGACACAGAGACATTGGAATGCTGGTTTTAGTGCTCTCAGCATCTGAATGAAGACCATGTCCTTTTGTGCTGGTGCATAAGTGCTTAGTAAATATTTATGGAGTTGGTGTCCTCCACTTGGTGTCCTCCCTGTTTCCCATTATAGTACAAAAATATGTGTGGTTAGAGACTCCTGAAGAATGACACTTTGAATTCATGCTGTTTGCCTTTTGTTATAGCTTGCCTTCCTCCTCAGTCTACTTATTATTATTATTATGGAAGATTTCAAGCATATGTAAAAGTAGAGAAAAAGACAATGGATCCTCAGGTACCTATCACTCAACTTCAGTACTTCTCAATATTTTCCCAATCTTGTTTCACCTATTCCTCCACTTTTGAGTTGGAGAGGGGCTGTCATAGTTAGAAAACAAATTGCAGACATTAAGATCTGCAAAAAGATTGAAATAAACTCTATGCTCTGTTTCCCTTGCTTGTCCCCTTGATACCTACCCTGTACTTAAAGATAGCAGGCACTCAGAAAAGACTGCTTGATTCGAGGCAAGGAAAAACAAAAAATGCAACAGTAGGATCATTTCCAACTAACTAGGGCAGACTTCTAGCAAGGAAGAGGGTGGTGAAAGTTGTTGATATTGTCAGAATTTGTTCTGGGATCAGTAATCGTTCATAATGACTCCTTGCTTTTAGATAAATGCCTTGTTTTGAACAAATTGCATAGCTTGCAGTTCAACAATATTAAGTTTTTGATTATTCATAGCTCTTTACTTCTAGGGTAGTTTTTTAAAACAATTTTTTTTAGACAGTTTTGGCTCACAGCAAAATTGGGCAGAAGGTGTAAAGATTTCCCATATACTCTCTGTTTAGGATAGGTTTTTAAATCTCTAAGGCATGCCTCCCCCTCTGTAAAATGAGGGAGCTGGACATGTGTTCTTTGTGGTCCTTCTTGATTTTAACATGACAGTAACATTATGATCATAAATTCCTTCAGCTTGGTTATTCTTTCAGGGGACTGTGTCTCCATAAATAACTCTTAGAAAAGCAATGTTCCTGGGGCCAAATTTTTCAAGAGATTTTTTTTTTTTTTAAATAAAAAACCTGTTTTAAACTGTCTGTAATTAAGTCCATAAGAGGTTGTCTGATTTGCCCCAGGAACCTAATGACTTATTGTTTTCTGCAGGGAAGAGAACAGAACTCCAGGAAGGCACCTGAACAAACAGGTCCAAGGACAGGGACAGGAGGATGTGGGAGAGAGGTGGGGGGCCACTGTAGTAACCTGCATGTTGTATGCATTGGGCCTACCTGGGCATCAGGGGAGAAAAGGGAAAGTGTCCAAGTGAAGGATGTGGCAGAAGCATGGCCTTTGGAACTGACCACCTGAGCTCAGACCCCAGCTGTATCCCTTAATTAATTTATGTGGTCTTTTAGGGGAGTTAATTAATCTCTCCAAACCTTTGTTTTCTCATCCACAAAGTAAGACAAATTTTTATGTCACAGGGTTTAGATGAGAATTAATACAAGTGCTTTAACCACAGTGCATGGTACAAGTAAGTGCACAAATCAGTGGCTTTTCTTATTAGCTGTTATTGCCTTCACCATTAACTTCCTGTGATGCCTTCATGGGGTCTAAACACAGGCCATACTGTTTAATTACTTCCTGGGTCAAACACCCTCTTTTGAGGTCCATTTATAACATTGTGTTTAGAAAGAAATGAGTCCCAGGAGAACCAACTACTCCCTTCTGAGGGCAGTGCCCCCAGTGACCTAACCAACTCTCGCCTGGTCCCAACTCTTAAAGATCCCACCATCTGTCACTATTGCCACAATGGGGACTATGCTTCCAACACATGAGCCCTTGGGGAACAAACCACATCCAAACCATAGCAATATGTAATATAAATAATTTTTCTACATAGATTTTGATCCCTACTTTACAGATAGGGAAATTAAGGCTTGGTTAAGTGATAACCCAAGATTACATGGCTGATGTGTGGTAGAGCTATAGCTTCTGTCTAAATCCAAACTCCTGATCTTAAACACCACATTGTAGTTCTTCCTGTTTTTCTTCTTGATCTCCTATGTTGGGATTGTCTTAGGTTTCTTGCCCTCACCCCAACCCCATCCCATACCAGGGGATGTGCCCTATGCCCATGCCTCATTGAGAATATGACATTCATTCCATGTTGTTAAGGACCATGTTTTTCTAGCTAAGAAGGGGAAAGAGCATTGGTATTTTCCTTTATTTTCTTACTGAGTTTGTGATAGCTTTCTATTGCTGTGACAAAACACCTGAGAAAATCAACTTAACAGAAGAAATATTTATTTTGGCTCACAATTTCAGAGATTGCAGACCATTAGCTGGCTCCATTGTTTCTGGGCCTAACAGGCAGAAAGCTGCTCACCTCATGGCTGCTGGGAAGTAGGGGGGCAGCAGCAAGAAGGGGGGAGGTATGGAGAGAAAGGGTAAAAGGGCTGGGTGCAAGATATAAGACATACCCTTTCAGGGCATGCCCCCAGAGACCCACTTCCTCCAACCTGACCCCACCTCCCCAAGTTTCCACCATCTCCCAATAATACCATTGAATTATGAATTCATTGATCCATCTCCACCACCAATGAGGTTAGAGCCCATGGTCACCTTTCCAGGGGCCACACCTGTGAACACTGCTACATCGGGGACCAAGTCTTCAACATGAGACTTTGGAGGAACATTCCCGATCTAAACTATAACAGGATCTAAATATGCTATCATAACAAATCTTTACATTTTGTGACTCTTCTCTTAAAGGTTATGCCAGGAAGGGCCAACTGAGGAAGAGAGCCACTATGGCTATAATTTGGACTATCCTCAACTCAGAAATGACAGTATTTCCCCTTCTCACTTTTATTGTTTTGTTCTGTGTAACATCTGGATGTGGTTTCCCTTCTTGGGTGAGAGACCGAGTGATAACCCAGAGGCAGTCTCTGTGATGTGTAGCTGGTTGGAGCCTTCTACCTCTAAAATCTGATTTCTTATCTCTACACTGTAACTTGAACAACTACCATTACTATAGGAACAACTACCATTACTCAAGGTCCATTGGATTGGGTTTAGTTTGTGCTAAACTGAATCATTTCAGGGTGGGATTTCCATTCAGAGCAACATGTCTTTTGTGATTGTCTTTTAGAGATCATTGGAGTAGAACTACTGGGCAAAAGCAGCCATCGCACCTTCTATTGTCATTTGTTTGCAATCAGATTGGAAAAATTGCACTTGAATCTTCCTCACCTGGATTGAAGCAGAGAGATACATATTACTCACAGAATAAAAGACATGGGCTTCAACCTGCCTTTCCACCTTTCCTACAAGTTACGATTACTGTTGCTTTTTACCTTGTGCCTAACGGTGGTTGGATGGGCCACCAGTAACTACTTTGTGGGTGCTATTCAAGAGATTCCCAAAGCAAAGGATTTCATGGCTAACTTCAAGGCCATAGCTTTGGGAAAGGAAGAAACACTGACTAATGAAGCCTCCAAAGCAGAACTTGACGACTGTCCTCCTGTGTCTCCAGACCTCAGTAAGTGTTTCCTTTTTTCCTTCTTATATGTACTTTGTAAACTTTTTATTTAGCTCTAACTGATGTATAGAAAAAATATAAAAACAGATGTGTACTTGGTTAAGTTTCACAAAATGCATGTAAGTTAAGAAATTGAATTCTTTCTTTTTTCTTTCTTGATAACTAATGTTACAGGGTTGGGGCCTTCTAGGAAACTGAGGCAGCATGAAGACCCCCAAACCCCAGCCCTTCAAACCCTGATTCCTGTGATCAAGTCAGAAAGATTTCAGACATGTTGCTCAGAGTAACAGGCATGAGCTTATTAAAAGGGTAGGAAAAGGGAAAGGGGACACTTTCAACGGAGAGAATGGGTCCTCTCAGAGAGGAGAGGGACAGTGTGCCTCTTTTACACTCTGGTTTTATTGGGGATCCCAGAGAAATTTCCTGCCCAGGTCTGCCTCTTGAATTTTGACTGGCAGCAGGATGACATCAGACTTTTAAGTCCCCACTGCCTTGACAACTCTAGGCCTCCTTGGCCCATGCTGACCAGTTTTAATTGGATTCTTAACCATAAATTCTTCTAAGACAAGGGTTACAAAAGTCTCCCTCTTCAGGGTAACTTGGGTTCCTCTTATCAACTTTATTTCAGGCCTGCATTTCTCCTGCAGATAACAGGTAGTTTGCTGAGGAATGTGACATATCCTGTCTACTTAAGCCAGGCAGGGCTGCAGGTTTCTTGGAAAAGAAAGCATGTGGGGGTCAGCACAGTGGGCCCATTGCATAGAATTATTCCCTTAACCTCATGTCCCCACCAGTTGCATCTGTGTCTGTCCCCTATCACCAGGGATTGAACCTAGGGGTGCTCTACCACTGACCTACATCCTAGCTCTTTTTACAAATTTTATTTTGCGACAGGACCTCATTTAATTGCCCAAGCTGGCCTCAAACTTGCATTTCTACCTTGGCTTTCTTGAGTAGCTGGGATTGTGGGTGTACACTACCACTCTCAGCTTCAGAAATGGAATCTTCCTAGAATCCCAGAAGTTGCCGTGCTTCTTTCAGTCACTAACCTGGCTTCAGGATTCTAACACTCTTCATGATATTTTTCCCGTTTTTGAGCCGTACAAATTGGAGGCGTACATTATGTATTCTTTTGTGTTTGACTTCCGTTGCCCAACATAATTTTTTAAAGATCTGTTTACATGGGTATTTGTGGTTATAGTTTGTTCATTCTCACTGATGTGTGATATTCCATTATATGAACAGACCTGATTTTATTTTCCGGCCACAAAAGTCTCAGTAGCATATAATAATAGGGTTGGTTGGTTTAGGCTGTGGCTTGGCTCCATGTGTCTTTCATCCTCCTCCTGGGACCAGTGGGCTAGCCTGGGACCATTGTAAGTGAAGAAATGTAAGCACACTCAGGCCTCTTTGGTGTCACATCTCTTAGCATCTCCTTGACCCCAAAATTATGGAGCCTAGAGGCAGGACCTCAGTTTTTCAATGGTGTTTTAGTGTTTATTTCTTAAATATCTTGCACGTTTTGATTTCCCTTTTGATGTCTTGACTTTCAACTTAAATGCGCAGTAAATTGGTTTTAATGAACACAAGAAATTTGAGAGAAAAAACCTCACTCAGTGATAATTCTCACATCTCCATCCTGCAGACCTTCAAAGTGCTTCAAGTTCTCCAGACACTTCTCAGAACCTTAACTTGTGTGTTTACTTTTTTGAGAATGCCTTTCCTCCATCCATGTCTGCCTGGTGGGTTTCTGTTTAGCCATCAGAAGTCACCTTACATTTTCCTTGTTCCAGAAAGGCTTCTGAGACTGCCCAGCCAAGTTAATCATAGGTTCCCCGTGTGTCAGTACTCCTATTTGCTTGTCAGAGTGTGTCCTTCTTATGTTTGCCCTTCTTCTCCAAGAGGCAGTGAGCCAGCAGGATATAGTCCCAGTGATCCTTTACATTTCTGAAGTTCAGTTCCCTCCCTGCCCCTTGGCTGTGACTCTGGCTCTCTACATATATTTAAAGAGCTCTTTGTCGGGTGGCCTAGGGCTCTTTGGGGGCTCATTGTTCTTAGCTGTGCAAGAAGCTGCAGACTACTGGGTGCCATGACACACACCTGTAACCCCATCACTCGGGAGACTGAGGCAGGAGGATTTTGAGTTCAACGCTAGCCTCAAAAACTTAGCAAGACTCCAAGCAATTTATTGAGAACTGTCACTAAATAAAATATATATGAAAAAGGGTTGGGGATGTGGCTGAGTTTTGGAGGCTTTTGGGAAGTTCAGTATTAGGGTCTACTACAGCTGCGTTGTTGGTGAGGGTGCTCTTGTTGGTTATGTCTCCCCTGGCCTGTCCCTGGTCTGTAAATGAATATACACACACCCCACCCAGACTGAGATCTACATTTTTCATTGTTCTTTTTCAGAAGGGGATTAATCCCAGCAAGGAGGCTCCATCCACATGACCTCATCTTTTTTTTTTAATAGTTTATTGAAATACCGAATAGATACAGTAATTTATGCAACTCATAAATGAATTTTCAAAAAGTTTAATGAATTTTCACAAAATGAATTCATCTATGTAAATAGCACGCCGCACATCGAGAAACCGAATATTATCAATAACCAAGCAAGCTTCCTCATGCTCCTTCCCAATTATATAGTACTCCCTTGGAACTCCCACACCTCACAAAGAACAGCCCCCATTCTGGACTCTGATACTATGAATTAGTTGTCAGAACACTTGGTTCTGGTTTTGACTTCATCTTAACCTGATTGCCTCCTAGAGGCTCCACGAAGGCTTCAGTACGTGAACTTGAGGAGTGGAGACATAGGCATTCAGTCCATGCATCTTCCTTTCCAGTTGAATCACAGTCTTGTATTTATATTGCCTTGAAACTTCCCTTTAGTTAGTTATGGAAAAGTCAAAGATTTATTCTTGATTGTGTTCCCCTTACAAACTACTCAGACTGAGATACGAAGATGAATTATTAAAATGTGAATCTGCTCAAAGTCCTCACAATATATTTCAGCAGTAAAGTCTTACATAAAGTCTTACATAAAGACTCGGTGACATGAACTGAGCAAGTACTGAATTAAGAGGGTGACATAAATAGCAATGTCTTAAGATGGGCCCTTTACAACCTCAGAAAGGAGAGAACTAAAGAAGATGCTCTGGGGAGCTGATATGGAAACTGAGAAGAGCTAAGTGAAAGCAGATCCTGAAAGGTTAGGGCACTTGAGTTACCACACTGAGAAGGTGAGCCCGGGAACCAGTTACAGCAAGCCAGCCACATGAGGCTCTTGTAGGGTGCAAGAACAGAGGCATGGTCAAGTAATGATGGGGTTAATTAACAGGCCACACAAGAAGCCATCTCAACAGCTTCACCCATCACCATCAGCCATCTCAACACCCCTTCACCCCTCAGCAGCTCAGTAGTGGTGGGGAGCTCCTATAGTGTAACACCACTGCTATTTATTTTTAGGGTGAGACTGACTGCTGACTCTATGTCTCACATACAGACCCTTCAGGAAGGTTCTTGTGGGCTTGAAATTCCCTTGGTTGTCTTGAGGCAGTTACTGAACTCTGAGTGCTGTTGGGTGGAGTCCCAAGGCACTGTTTGATACTGGAACCTGGTATAACCATCATGGCCAGGGTCAGGGACAGTTACAGCAGAAGGCAATGTGACTGAGACATAGGAAAGACCTGTAACTGCTTTGCTCTGAGAGGGGTAGTACAACTTACAAAAGATTTTACAGTCTGTACAGTATATATGGACTTAAAAAAAAATAAAATAAAGGTGGCCACAGAGGGAACTTATCACAGTTCCCTAACTAGAACTCTGCCTCCTCTCTTACCAGTCAGTATATCTTGTTAATTCAGGTCAAACGAGGCGGGTCGGCTGCTTCAGCCTGGTATTTGAAGACTGGCAGGGGATTGGTTACCATGGAAGGCCTTAGGTTTCATCTGGTCAAGTCGTTTCCAAACTCACTGAGCAAATTCTCTGCTTGATTGGAAACACCTGGGGGCGGGGGCGGGGGGCGATTGTTGCATACACCAGTCACCACTGGGTCCAGGGAGGCGTGGCTTTCTACTTCTTTCCAGTGCTTTGCCTTCAGGGGGTTTAGGGAAGAAGTAGACCTGAGGCCTTGTCCAGGAACTTGGTTCTGTGGAATGCTCTTGATTTTCAAGAGATTTCACCTTCCTTCAAGAATTTTGAAAAGGAAAAGAGGATAGAGCATATTTGAAGATTCACTCAGTGTAGCCCAGCACTTTGCTCATCACCTGGTTCACCAGCACTGTCTCTATTTCCTACTTACAGTGGATCATAGAGCAGAATTGATCAACAACAAAGAAATGCTCTGATGTGTCAGTTACTGGCTTTTGCGGCCAGTTATCCTTGTTACATAATTCCATAACGGGTGGTTATAGTTCATGACTGAGTGAGACTTTAAGATTGTACTAGTAAGAGCTAATAATCAGGCCTGCTCTCTGTGTGCCAGGCAGTGGCCTGAGGGTTTTGCCTGTGTTTGTTCATGTAAGCCTCTTGGCACTGGGGAGATAGCTTCTATTATGATCTGTGTCCTGTGTTTATTGTAGGAGGCCAGAGCAAGCTCATTTTCAAGCCAGATCTCACTTTAGAGGAAGTAGAGGCTAAAAATCCTAAGGTGCACAGAGGTCGGTATCACCCTGAGAATTGTAAAGCTCTGCAGCGGGTTGCTATCCTCATTCCCCACCGGAACCGAGAGAAGCACCTGATGTACCTGCTGGAACATCTTCATCCCTTCCTGCAGAGGCAGCAGCTGGAGTATGGCATCTACATCATCCACCAGGTGAGTGGGGTGGTGTGTGTCTGCCTGAGGCTCTGCCTGTGGGGTCCTCCTCCCTCTAAGGGCCTTGGCCATGTGACCCCATTGTCTATCTTGGGTAAAATGTCATCAAACTATCATCAAAGGAGAGTTCTCTTACTTCATGTATCCTTGAAAGCAATAGAGGAAATTCTTGTCCCAAGAATTTAAGACTACATTCTAGAATATTTTACTTCCGTAAAATGAACCTCTGGGTGAAGCCTGTTCTTCTGAGGTCTTCCATGTTAGCCAACACCTATCCTAAGATTTCCCTGAGATTTCCTGGTCCTTCATGATGTTTCCTTCTGCATTTGTGATTTGCCACTTGATGAGATGCTAGACTTCATTATTGAATGTAGCCAGTCAGCAGAGATCTTGACAGAGAACTTGATAGACGCTGAGTGTTAACAGCCCTCAGGTTCTGTGACTCTTCACATTTTTGTCTTTCACTTTGCCACTATTTAATTTTCAATTTCTTGGCTTACTTATTTGACTTCCAGAAGCATCATTTAGCAGGAGCACCACATAACTGTAGGCTGCTTTTAAAGAGTTTACCTAAGAGATCGATGGAGTGAGAGATTTAAGATGCCTCTGTTTGATATTAAAGTTTCTTAAAAGAAAAATAAGACATTGGTTTAAACATCATGTGCATGCTTTTCAGAATCATGCTGGTCTATCCAAATGATGCCCCTTCAAACTCTTACAAATTCTAAGAGTGCACACAAAATCATTAGCAACTTAATATTGGTTGTAGCTGTGATATTTGTTGGAGGTAGAACTTTTGATAGTTCAGAGGATCAGCTCTGCCCGGTATGCTTTGTGATAAAACCAGAGCTCTTCAAAATTAGTGTGCTTATTTAGAACATTGATGTCCATTTTTTTTTAGGACTTTAAACAAACCTTTACAATTGTTTTCTTTTATAATTATTTTTGTTCTTAACATTGTTGGTCGAAATTAATTTATTTGATTCTAAGTTCTTATTCAGGATTGAAGTACGTTCACCTCGGCTTCACTCAGTCGCCGGGGTAAAGGCGCAGTGCCAGTGCCAGGCACCGGAACTGGAGAATAAACAAGAGAGTTGTGAGCTCTTTGTTAGTTCGTTTATTTAGGGAATGTTTCATCCTTAAGTAGATAATTACAGTTTATTACTTGTTTACACTCATGCTAAACAGGGTTTGGAACTGTGCCCAATCAGGTAACATCCAGGTGTGCAAAGTAAGGATTGTACCACGTCCAATCACGTTTCCACTAATGTCTAATTGTGTCTTTACTCCGGTCCAATGTGGACCCCCTAAGGTTACCCTGGCAACAGGTTTGCTAATTATGGGGAAGTGGTCAGCTCCACTGGCCTGCTGTAGTGGAAAACTCCTTCCTACAGGTTTTCCTGTCAGGCCTGCATGAATGTAGGTCTCCCTTACACATTCGAGGCATTCACTGCTGCCAGCCAAGTGCCAGGGGCTTCTCCCACACGGATGGCAGCCCAGAGGTGTAATACTATTTTTATGAAGGGAAACATGTTTGCTTTGTGTAATTCTTTTCAGGAAAATGCTCTGGGAGCTTCTGAGAATGCTTATATTGTGATAAACTGTTTATCAAATTAGAATTTATTTGATCCAATTAGTTATGTAAAAGTTAATATTGCAAAATCCTTTTCATACTATAGCTTTGGCGATGTTACCAAAGGTCAAACTTCTTACTGACAAATCTTGAATCTCTTTCCATAAGGCCACTGTGAAGATTAGCCTCTGTCATTAGTATTAATACAGGATTTTCTTACACTAATTCCAAGAAACTTTTAAATAGATTAGAAATATTTGCAGTAACCTTTTCTGTTTATAGGTCCTGATTTCTTGATCCTGTCTGGCAAGCTATTAGCTAAATCTCTTGGAAGCTTAGAGTTGATTTGTAATAGGGGATGAGATTGAGATCAGCCAAGAGTTAACAGTGAAGCAGTGATGTTAATTGGTGTGATTAGTCTGTCTGAGCTTTTGTAGTTTTAAGCGGAATAAATAAAAGTACTTTTGAGAATTTTGAGTTTTTAAAAATATTTTATTATTAACACTTAACACAGGATCTATTCATTGAATACATTCTCTATGTATAATACATTACTGATTATTTGAATTATTCATATTAAAACTATATTAAAGAATTTTAATTGTGGTAAAACACATAAGATTTACCGTGTCAGCTATTTCTTTCATTTTTATTTATTCTTACCATCTCATCCACTTTGAGGATGCTGTTCAGTAGTGTTAGGCATATTTACTGTTGTGCAGTCAATCTCCAGAACTCGTCACCGCTAGACTGAAACTCTGGGCCATTAAAGGACAGCTCTCCAGAAGGTTTTCAAGTTATGGAACATGAGCATGTGTGAAACCTAAAGAAAAAACCAGGGGTCCTTTATTGTCATCACATTCCCTCTGTGGGATCTTATTGTCACAAATATAGTCTTGTGTGTTAACAAGAAAAACACCAACTCCTGAACCAGAGCAGAAGAGGGGAATCATGGGAAACCTTATTCTAGGAGTTTTTCACATTTTAATATCTCTTATATCTAGGCTGGAACTAAAAAATTTAATCGAGCCAAACTCTTGAATGTGGGCTATTTGGAAGCTCTCAAGGAAGAAAATTGGGACTGCTTTATATTTCATGATGTGGACCTGGTGCCTGAGAATGACTATAACCTTTACATGTGTGAAGATCAGCCTAAGCATCTGGTGGTTGGCAGGAACAGCACTGGGTACAGGTAAGGTGGCCCTGCCTGGGGGTGGCTAAAGTCGAGTCTTGCCCTGCAGTAGTGAAGGTTGTGTGGAACACAGCCCTGCCTGTCATAGGAAGGTGAGAAATAGGAAAAAATGGTCCATTTTTCCATAAAGTACAAAATGGGAATCAGAATAAGGAAAAAAATCCAATAGCAATAGCAACCTTGACAGGATCACAGAGACAAAAGGAAAAGTGCAGGAAAGAATATAATCTAAGTGCTGCAAATGGTGGCAGCTCACCCTAGTGGGACCTTGCAAGCTGTCCCCATGAGCTTATGTCTTCCAGTAGGTTATCTGTCTATCCGTGACTTCTCCCTTGTGGAGGTAACATGATGATGCCCCTTTGGCCAGCTCTGAGGTCTCTTTGTGAGACAGGACATCTCTTTCCAAGATGCTACTGTTTTCCAGACTTCTGGGGAGAGGTGGGTAAAGGTATAACCATTGAACCTGAGCCCAGACCACCCAGAACAAGTTCCTTTCTCTCAAAGCCACTGTGGGAAGTACTAGGTGCATTATCTCTTCATTCCTCCCCAGGAGACGCAGAGCTGCTTTTCAACCTTATTTTATGCCAGCTCCTATTTAAGCACAACCAAAGGCAAAATAACCAAGAAAATTTCTCTACAAATGAAACCCTCTACTTGCTTAAATGTGTGCACGCTTCCCCAGCCTTGACGGGAGTGAGTGTGAAGTGGAAATGGAATCTCCTGATGCCTCACTCGGTCGTGGCTTCCATGTTGGTTTTCCAGCATGGGTCTCTCACTTTGGACTACTGAGAGAATTCTTGCATAACAGTGACCATAACTGACCTTGCCTGAGGTACTGACTTTAAGCACAATGTCTGTGTGAGCTGTGGGGTAGAAATAACACCTGGAGTGAGCTGTGCTGGGTGAGAGCACAGTGTCTTTAAGAACCTAAGGAAGGGTTCTAAACTATTGCCAGGACTGTGGCCCCTTGATTTGGTAGAATCAATAGGAGCTTCCTGCAGAGTTCCAAACATGCCAGAGAGCATGGTCCAGGATTGGAGGAAATGCTGGTAGTTTGCTGGTATTCTAGAATGAAAGACTAGAAGGAGAGGCAAGAAATGTAGGCCTTGTTTAGTCTGATAAGAAATTTGAGTTTCCCTTGGAAGCAGGTGGGGAGCTGTTCACACATGGTTACAGCTGGGGAATGACAGGAGGTCTCCAGTTCAACTGGTCTTTAATGTTTTGGATGGAGCAAGGCAGGAGGGAGGAAGCTGAGAGAAGAGATACCATGTGCCTGAATAGGGCCAGGGCAACAGGATGCTGAGAGAGAATCACAGGATTTTTCTTTTGTGAGGAACTCTTTCTTTCTTTCTTTCTTTCTTTCTTTCTTTCTTTCTTTCTTTCT
>JAJEJO010001282.1:260058-270620 GCA_020662805.1 Glaucomys volans
TTTCTTTCTTTCTTTCTTTCTTTCTTTCTTTCTTTCTTTCTTTCTTTGCTTTTCTTCTTTTTTTTCTTTTCTTTCTTCTTTTTCTTTTTTTGAGGTGTCAGAGGGGTATTTACCAAGGATTGAATTCAGGGGCACTTGACCACTGAGCCATATCCCCAGCCCTATTTTGTACTTTATTTAGAGACAGGGTCTCACTGAGTTGCTTAGTGCCTCACCATTGCTGAGGCTCTTGATCCTCCTGCCTCAGCCTCCTGAGCTGCTGGGATTACAGGCGTGTACTACCTCGCCCGCTTAATCTTATTTCTGAATCTTAGCATACAGAGGTTTTGTTTATTGGTTTCTTTGAGCCATTTTGTATTGACTGCTCCCCCCCCCACACAGAAACATGTCACTGTCTGCTCATTTATTATGTAAAATTAATGAGATATCACTGCTTAAATACAGAAAATTTGTACCTCAGACACTTGCCAAAGATAATAGTCTTAAACTTTCCATTACCCAGTTTTTTTCTGAATAATCACAGGATTGTTTAAGGATGGTATTTTAGTTAGGCTTTTTATCACTGTGACTAAAACACCTGAAAAGAACAACTTAGAGGAAGAAAAATGTATTTGGGGCTTATGGTTTCAGAGGTTTCATTTCATAGACAACTGATTCCATTGCTTTAGTTCTAAGGTGAGGCAGCACATTATGTGGGAAGGGCCAGTGGAGGAAAGCTGCTCTGCTCATGGAGGATGGGGGAACACGGTCAGGAAGCAGAGAGCGAGAGAAGAAAGAAGGAGCCACAGGAAAATGCACCCTTCCAGGGCTTGGCTCTAGGGACCCATCTCCTCCAGCCATGCCCTACCTGCCTAGAGTTAGCCCCCAGTCAGCCCATTCAAACTAGATTATAGCTCTCACAATGTAATCATTTCACCTTTGAATATTCTTGTATTAACAGGAGTTTTGGGGGACACCTCATATCCAAACCATAAAAGATGGGCCTTGGTTTGGGATTCTAGATTGTGTCTTTGTATTAAGCTGAACATTAAGGAAGCTGAATTCTTGGGCAATACTGCTGGGAATTAAGGTTGATTTATCATGGATTCCATCAGATGCCACACACTCTAAGAAATAGCCCAATGTGTGACTCTTGCTATTTAACTTGCTATCGTACCTGGTTAGACATTTTTAATAACTAGATATCCAAAAACCTTTGTTTTCCTGAATAACAGCTTTTCTTAATGCCAATCATGTAGTTGAATGTATGTCCCCTTTTGATCTGGATGCAAGAAGCTCTCAGCCAAATCTTAGCCCTCTTTTAGAAAATAAAAAGGATTTTATTTGCAGATCAGAGTTCTGATGTATTTCGTGTGTGTGTGTGTGTGTGTGTGTGTGTGTGTGTGTGTTGCTGAGCTCCTCACATGCTAGGCAAGTTCTCTACCCTAAGCTATATCCTCAGCCCTGTATTTCCTATCTTAATCTTCTATTCTGATTTAGATTTTTTTCTGGTTCTAGTTTGTCATTTAGATTTTAGTCTTATTGTGAACTACTTCATTTTTGTGGTGAGGGAGAGATATGGGAGGCAATGTAGGAGGTGCCTTCCTTCCCCTCTACTTAACCTTTGCTCCCCTGGGGAAAGTCCTGCTGCCGCCTAGCAAGTTCAGTTATAGGCAGCCAAGTGTCTGCCCCCTGTTGGGAATTGTGTGCACTGCACCGTAGAGCTTAAATTGCACACTATTGTTAAAAGCCTGGTGAGTATATGGAAGTGGTTTCACTTGCCACCATGCAGAGGGAAGAAGTTAAGGTAACTTGCCCCAAGTGTCTCAGAATCTGATCAAGCCAGAAATAAACCTTGGACCAGCCTGTGGCAAATTTTACTGCCAAGTATACCTTTGGCACCTACCTGCTATCTATAAGGACTCTACTGTTATTTTATGACTACATTTTCCTCATCCTGGGTCTTTATAGCCCTTTAAAAATATGTAAGCCTGTTCCAGCCTCAATTAAATATTTATACCTTTCCATATAAGAAGAAAAACTGAAAGCAAAGATCAATAAACATGGAGACAGTTGCTACTTTAACAGGAAACTGAAAAACCAAAAGGTCCTTACCTTTTCTCCCTGTCTCCTTCTGCTCCTTCACACTCCACTTAAGCTGGTCTCAGGTGGTCCTCAGGCAACCTGTACTTCTCCCTCCTGTGTTTTCCTCCTGGAGTTTTGGCCACCAGGAGATCCCCCATTTTTCTGTCTGTCTGAACCTTCCAGGCCCAGCTTTCCTGACATAGTAGTAACTCTTTCTCAAAACCCTCACATGCTTATCTCTCTTGCTAGATTATAAACTCTTGGAGGGCTCATGTACCACCATACTTAACCAACTACCTTGCACTTGGTGGATGGTTGTTGTAACAAATCCCTACCAAAGCATCAATGCTGGTTCTTTCATGGAGATTGCTTCTTGGTGCCTGGCACATGCCTGGGTTCTTCTCACAGGGTCCTGCTGCCTTCAACTGGCTAAGAACTCCTTCCCAAACAGTCTGATAACCATGACTTACAAGTCACTGGTAGTGGGTGTCCTGGTCAGTAACAGGCACCATTTTAGCACTTTGTTTCCTTTTGTTTATTTTAGGTTGCAAAAATACCATTTCCCAGAATTTTAGGTTGGAGGTATGTGAATAAGTTTATTTTTATTAGGGGCTAAGCAGGGTCCCAGTCTGTATGCAGAACATAGAAACGAACAGTTGAGCTACAAACTCGCTTTCTGATGGCAGTCTTTAGATGGCAAGTGTCTCCGTGTTTATTGATATTTTTTTCCTTTTGCATTTTCTTCTTATCTGGAAAAACATCAATATTTAATTGGTCCTGGAACTTTTGAACTGAAGTTAATTAAAGTTAGAAATCCTCCATGCTTTATTTTTTTATTCAGGGATGTCCAAGTTATTGAGCTGCCTTCATTCATACCTCTTACTTGTCACAGTTTTATACTTAATGGTTATCTTTATTCTCAGATTTACTAATTTGTCAACTGATAGTACATGAATCCTATATGACTGGAAGGTGCTCATGGACTATTGTCTCCTGGTCTCTTCCTGGGTTTTCTCTCTTTGCCTTTTACTTGTCAGTATTCCCAGTGGTTCTTCAGAGTTCATAGCTATAGTTCCACTCTTTGAGCTCTTCCCAACACTGCTTTGTCTTTGGGTGATCTCTCCTATCCTCTCTCTCAAGTACTACCTGTTGCTAATTTTTTTTGTTTATTTCTAAAGCAAAACTAGCCCCTCCTCTCTTGTGAGCTTTGACCCTGTATCCTTGCCTCCTGGCAAAAGCTCCAGGGCTATCTCAAATTCATTTTGTCCAATACATAGTTTCCTGTCTTCCTCTTAAAACCAAATTATTGTTCTGTGTGCCCTAATTTCATAAAAGGCACTTATCTTCTGCCTAGTTGCCCAAGCCAGGAACCTCAGGGGTGGTATGGTGGTATGTAGGGTTCCCTAGGAAGCAGACTCTGAGTTGGAGATTTGCAGAATATGTACATACAGTGTGTGTGTAGGAGCTGTCTTGCTCTCCACCTGTCTCCTGAAAAAAGAATAGAAGTAAAAAAAAAATTATATTCTTCCTGCCACTCATTCATGCTGAGCCTGGATGTAAGTCAGAATCCTTGACCCAGTACCCTTAGCAGCCATTACAGTTTGTTGGGTTTTTGCACAAGATGAAATCTGTTGTGTAGATCTGATGTTGTGGTGCACATTTAGGTATCCCCGAGACCTCTGTACACAAAAGTGTGAATAACTGGTGGGTGGCACCTTGCTTAGTGAGGAGAGGTGAGCATTTGTCTAGACAGAGGGATGAAAGCATGACAGGGGAGTCCAGGAGTGCTGGGTGGTGGGCGTCGAGCAGGAGTGGGTGGGTTTCCTGAGTGTTCCTGGAAGGTCCACCCTGAAATTGAAGACCTCTGAAGTGGCTGTGGGAAACACAAGGGCTTTGGACTAATGTTCTTACCTTTTCTCCCCTCTTTTACTTCAGGTTACGATACAGTGGATATTTTGGTGGTGTTACTGCCCTAAGCAGAGAGCAATTTTTCAAGGTGAATGGATTCTCTAACAACTACTGGGGATGGGGAGGCGAAGACGATGACCTCAGACTCAGGTGAACAACCAAGAAAGGTCCCCTTCAAGGGGCTGTGCTATCCGTGGTGGCTCTGGAAGTCTGCATTTATGTATAGTTCCTATAGATGCCAGAACAGAAGGGCAAGAGGCTGCAGATCTGGACTTAAAGGTTGGCAGAGTATGGAGGAAGGGCAGAATAATCCCAATTGCACTTTGCCAGCAGCAGCTTGGATATGAAGGAAGGTGGTCTGTTTCTGTGTTTGGGCTATAGGAATGTTGGTGGAGGCCTTTGAGGCCTCCTCAGTGGGAGTTCCTTACTGAGCCCTGGTTGCATCAGTGAATGAGAGGTATCACACACAGTCTGCAGTGTAGAGAAGGGCTTGTGATAAGCTTTGTGCTTTTTCTCAGACCCCAGGGGTGCCTGGCACAGTTCTCAGTGTGCAGAGCAAGGAGTACCAATAGCCTCTGAGGAACTCTGCTCTCTGCAGCAGGCAAGGAGGGCCTTCCTGTCCTGCACACTGCAGGGACTGCTGCTGGACTGACTTGCAGGACTGAATCTGGGCTGGTGGCATTACTCTCAGATTCCTTCATACTGTGCTCTACTCTGGGAGCTCACAGGGAATATGCTCAGGATGTCTGGTCTCCTCTCTCACCTTGGGTTTTGTGGCTTGATGGTTAGTAGTATCCCTACCTCCTATAAATCACTAATTATTAAAGAGCCTGCAGCCAGTATGTTAGACTTGTAATCATGGGGTCTTTCTGGCTATCAGGAGACCCCTTCCCTCCTGCTGTTGTCTTTTGAAAAGAAAATTTCTAAGCTGGGGTTCCAAATTAATAGATGTGTGACTATCAGAAATTTTCCATTGCATTGGTTTGAAAAAGCTGGAGGCTTTGTGCTGGTCTTGTTCCCCTGTCTACACTGACGGCCTCTGGTGTATTTTTGGCAGGAGGGAGTAGATTCTCTGACTGACGGCTGTATGGCCCCACCTAATGGCAAGTGTGTGACCATGGGTTATGACCTGGACAGGGGGTGCCTGGTAGATTTCAGGGCAAGAGGAACAAGGCCTAGAGGTAACCAGTATCCATCTTTTTCCCCAAATCCATTTCACTGCCCAGCTGGGATGATTGTTAGGCTTTTGCACAGGTTACATATCTTCACTGCCTCTTTTCCTGCTGTCCCTCAGCTTCAAGGGTAAGAGGGGAACCCCAAGTTTTGTCTTCATTCAATAAGCAAACATCATGGCTTTCAGAATGGTTCTTGACTAATGCTGCGGATAAACAAGAAGGATTTGAGCATAAACCTTGGTTGAGTTGTTTGTTTGTTTTGTTTTGAGGTGGGTTCTCACTCTATTGCCCAGGCTGGTTTCAAAATCCTGAGCTTCAATGACCCTGCAGCCTCGGGGTCTACAGACACATGCCACTGTGCCTGGCTCTTTTGGTTGAGACTTATTTACGAATTATTTAGTACCATCTTTTTTTGCTCTGACATAAATATTATAGTTTGCAGATCTTGTTCCATATGAATTATATTACTTGAGTCTTTCAAATCAATTCCATATAGCCGCTATCATTTTACAGATGAGGAATTGAGACCTGGAATAGCGAACTAACTTACTGAGATTATAAGGAAAAGGGTCTAGATTTTAGCCTAGGTTTGTGGGTTTAACTGTCATTCTTTTCTTGGTTAAAAGAAGGTAACACTAATTAGGGATCCTTACTGACTTGATTCTATTTATCAGGATGTATTAAAAAAAATAGTGACCAGAGTATTTTTTTTAATGACTAACTATAAATTGACATCTTATATGCCCAGATATGTTAAGTGTAATTCTTTCATGGGCTCATTGCATTATAAGAAAATCTGAAATTTTTTAGGTTTTTTTTTTTGAGTGCTCCATGGTTGATAAATGGAATAGATTCATTTTTTAAAATCTCCTCTGTTATCTTTCTAGGGTCGAGCTCCATAAAATGAAAATAACACGGCCAAAGCCTGAAGTGGGTAAATATACAATGATCTTCCACACGAGAGACAGAGGCAACGAGGTGAATGTGGGGCGGTAAGTCCTGGATTCATGCGCCTGGCAACCTGCCTGCCCAATCTGTGTCAGTCAGACTCAGCTGAATTTGATCAGATAAGCCAGTTAATTTTGTTAGAAGCTTTTTATTGAGCAAAATTCCAAACAAAAACAAAAGTAAACAAAACAGTACATGGGATCCTTACTTCAACAGTTCTCAACTCATGGCCTCACCTCATCCTTCCTCCATTTCCTCCTCCCATTGGGTTCCTTAGAAGCAAATTATAGGTGTTATAGCCTCTCAGGTGTAAATACTTCATTGTGCATTCTTAAAATATAAGGAGTCTTTAAAAAAAAAGAACTCTAATACCATTATCATATTTAAAATAAAATGAACAGTACTTCCTTAGTATCATCAAATGCCTGTTTTCGGATTTTCCTGATTATTTCATAAATACTCAGAAACAGCTATTTTTTTCAGTTTTGATATCTAGACAAGGTCCACACTGCATATGGATTTAAAAAAAAAATTTTAATATATATTTCTTTTAGTTGGCAATGGACCTTTATTTTATTTATTTATATGCAGTGCTGAGAATCACACCCAGTGCTTTGCACATGCTGGGCAAGTGCTCTGCCACTGAGCCACAACCCCAGCCCTGGATTTTTTTTTTTTAATCCAGAGTTTCCCTCTCTTCTCTTCCTCCTCCTTCTCCTTCTTATTCTTCTTTCTTAATACCTTACCATTTATAATTTATGTATTGATCACATCAGGTCATTTTTTCCAATAAGATTTCCTACATTATGGATTTTGCCAGTTGCATCCTGGTGGTATAATTTAATATGTTCCCGTGACCTCTGTCTTTTTCTTGTAAGTGGGGAATTTCCTAGATTTCTGGAAACTTGAACTGATTTTGAATATTATTTGGGGGGAATAATACTTCATCCCTGGTGTTATTTCCTTTGTGTGATGGCAGGATTGATCTGTGGGTTCAGGTATTGTCAGCCTGGTTCCCTCATTGTGAATTGCTCATCTGTTTGTCACAGTGATCTTTAGCACCATGGATGCTTGTTGCCTAAATGTATTACCTAATCAGGGCTTGTAACGTAGTAATACTTCAATTCTATCATTTGTTCATTTATTAAATTTTTCTTCCGAGACGGACTTGCCTTCTTCATCTATTTGAGTACCCTGGAGTACAGTTCTTACAGCAAAGGCAGAATAAAGGGGAAGAACCAAGCATTGATTTGTCATTTTTTAGAATAATGAGATGGTTCTCTGTCATCCTTCAGGATGTGGTTATTATTATTTTTGACTCAAGTTGTCTCATCTTTGTCCTGTGTGATCTTCTCCTAGCTGGCTCCTGAGTCCTTTTGACAAAACCATGGTAGTCTTTGAGAGTTTCCTGCCCTGGATTCTGGGGAGATGAAAGATTCTATCCTCGTTTTGTTCTTTCTTACCCCAGGAATTAGTTTTTTTTTTACCAAAGAATCATGGCAAATAAGACAATTCTTTTTGTGACTCTGATTGAAGAATTTTTATTTCTTCGTTCAGATTTTTTTTCCCCAAATTTTGAAACAGTATTAAAGGGCTTCTTGCTCTTTTTTTAGAGTCTGTCATTCCAATAAAACACTCTTTCTACTTTTCTGTCTTTCCAGTCTTTATCCATAGGTGTGCATTTTTTTCCATTATAAAAATTATTGAATATTTACAAAGAATACTTAAAAATTATATAAAAAGTGTGCACATTCTTTTTTTTTTTTTTTGAGTACTGGAGATTGAACTAAGGGGCACTCACTCACTGAGCCACACCTGCAGCCTATTTTGTACTTTTTTTAGAGACAGGGTCTCACTGAGTTGCTTAGCACCTCACCATTGCTGAGGTAGGTTTTGAACTCAAAATCCTCCCGCCTCAGCCTCCCAAACCTCTAGAATTACAGGCATGTGCCTCCATGCCCAGCATTCTTGGTACTTAATTCTTGATGCATGTCCATGATCCGTGTGGTCTCCCTAAACCCATGCCCCCCCCCCCTTCTGCCCCAGCTGACACTTCTCTGAATATTTGTGATAGTGATAATTATTTTGGCTGTTTCTTGTTTTGTTTTTTGTTTTCCCATGTGTTTGGGAACAAACAGTTGTTTGTTTTTGCATTTTCTTCAACTTTATGTAAATGAAATCACACTGTATTTCTTTCCCTCTGACATTTGGTTTCTGATCCCTGTCCATATTGTTACTTTTCATTGCTAAAATCTCCTAGAGACCTATTCCATTCACTGTCCACTCCTCCCATATTCCTCAGCTCTGACCATACTAATGACTTTTTCTTCTTTAAATGCATACTGTTCTTTTGAACATCTGTGTACCTTGCCCAGGATGGTCACTCTGCCTGGAATGTCCTTTCTTTACCTTCTTAGCGAATCTCACCTTTTTTAAGCCTCTGAAATTTGCAGTCTCTCTACCTGTCTCCAGATTTCCCCCTATGAGGTTAGGAGCTCATTCATTCATCCTCCTGTACTCATATCCTCCCTTTCTGGAGGCGTACAAAAGCTATGTACCTTCTCCCCCTACAGACACAGAACTTTCCCAACAATGTTGAAAGGTTCAGTGATCCCCTGAAGCTCTTCTAAGGACCTTTTAGGAGTGGGTGACCTACATCCTGTTGTATTAGTGGTCCTCGTATATCCTTTTGTCCTGTAGACTGGGGCTCTTGGAGGGCAGTGACTCTTAGTCCTCAGCATCTTACTTGGTATGTGACATGTGAAAACATGGCTATTATTGCTGTCTCTTTGAATGGGTAAGACAAACATTTTTTGCAGTAGGAAACCCAACAGGTACAGTAATTTGTAAAAATGCTTTTGCCATGTTTGGGACAAGGCAAAAAGCAATGGAGACATATGTTAAATTCTTGTTTCATCATTCACATTTGCTCTTCTTGTCTTTAGGATGAAGCTCCTACACCAGGTGTCACGAGTTTGGAGAACAGATGGGTTGACAAGTTGTTCTTATAAGTTGCTGTCTGTGGAATACAATCCTTTATATATCAACATCACAGTGGATTTCTGGTCTGGTGCATGACCCTACATCTTTTGGTGACATTCAAAAGAACTGATTGTTTGAGCAATGATTTTGGCCTAGAGACTTTTCTTAGTAGCACACATTAAGAACATGTTGCACCTAAATATTGGGCTGAATCTTTTTCTTTTTGTATTTTCTTAGCAGAGCTCCTAATGGTGTGGAATGTAAAACCATTGTAGCAAGACAGTTTTCTTAGTTGTTTGATGATGAAAGTTAAATATTGTAATACAGATACTTGAAAGATTAAGTACAAAAAAGTCTCAGTGTAGTGGAGCTACCTGAGAATTTTGGTTGAAGATTTATTTAAGTTTAAAGGGATGTATTATGAGACACAAGGCCACAGGAAATAAGGTTTCTGATGTCTCAGAGAACCAGAATTGTTCTCATCCAAAGTAGAAAGGTTCGAAGATGTGTTTGTTTTTCATGTATTCTGCTTGATCACCTGTGAAGTGGTGGATCCCAGGGGTGAAGGCCACAGAGTAGGGGAGAAAAGGTGAAAAGAATCAAAGGTGGTGAATTTGTGAATGAAGAGGTGGCAGGAGGACATGGTGTCAGATGAACTGGCAGCGACAGCTGTGCTGGCCGCCACCGATGCTCCACAGAGGACCCCACCCACCCAGATGCACCTTCCAGAAAGAGCCCAGGAGAACACATTATCTACTAGTTTTTAAAGCATTTTTGTAAAATGGTTTTGTACATGTAGGGTATGAATTACCAGTTTATAAATTACAGGTTAACTAATAATACATCTCTGAAATAATTCTCTAGTAAAATATGAAAACGCTTTGGGTGCTCAGTCTTATTTTTTACTGTCATTTGAGGCCCCAGACATATTCATTTCAGTACTCATAATTCTTAGAACAAGTGGAATAAAAGCCTCCCACTGTCTTTCCTCCTTCTGTTCCTCTCCCCATTCCACCTCCTGTGTAGCCAGCTCTGTGGGGGTGTGTCTGTTCCATTCCTTGAGTTTCTCCAAGTGTTTGTTCTCATTCTCTTATGCTTCTTTCTTTCTCAGAATTAGCAGTGGGAACAGCAGGGCTGGCTTTGGGGGTGTACCGGTTAGAATGGTGTGGGGGGTTCTGCCACGTCCAGCGTGGATGAGGGAAGAGTTTGTCGGAGAATAGCGCCGGCTATGGATTGATCACTAAGAAACTTACCTAATCAAACAAACACAAGAGCCAATAATCTTTTCAAATGGGAGGGGATGTGATGGATTGAGCCATGCCAGATCTGGTCTCCAACAAGATGGAGAAGCTCACCCTCCCTTTATTTATAGTCACATAGGTAAAGAGGGACTTCTGTGAGGAGCAGGATGGAGTGGAGTTAGGGAAGCCTTTTGCTTAGAGAATTATCATTTCCTCAGGGGTGAGTCACCAACTTGCCGCCGCG
>JAJEJO010001283.1:0-26891 GCA_020662805.1 Glaucomys volans
ATAGAAGCAAAATCTAGGAAGTCGGCTAGATATTCTTTGTAAACATATATGATTAGAAATTTTGTTGAAGTATTCACCTATTTATCTGACTACATGTGGAAAAATAAATATTCAATGTAGTTTATAATCTATGTATGACTGTATTCTAATATGGGCTGGTCAGCATATTGGCATCTGGTACTAGATAGGTGAATTTAGATTTAAAACATTCAATTCACCTAATGCTAAAAGCATACAGAGTTTTCTAAGAGATGTCTGAGTGGGTTGTATTCTAATAATTTAAAACTTACCTTACTTTCATCGTTAGTAATTGTGTCAATGTAGTGTCACAGAAAACATGTTAAATTCAGAAATTTAGATTTTTTTTGTGGTTCTTTTTTTTTATATTTATTTTTTTATTTACTTATTGATTCATTGAACCCAAATGGAGTACAGCCATTGTTTCTCTGGTTGTACACAAAGTACAGTCACACCATCTGTGCATTCATACATGTACACAGGGCAATGGTATCTGTCACATATTCTGTTATTATTCTTACTCCCCCACACCGACCCCACCCCTCCCTTCCCTCTATGCTATCTATCCTTCCTCCATTCTTGCCACCCTTCCTCCCCGCATTATGCATCATCATTCATTTATCAGAGAGACCATTCGGCCTTTGGATTTTTGGGATTGGCAGATCTCACTTAGCATAAAAATTCATTTGGAGGAATAAGAGACCCAGAATAGCTAAAGCAATCCTTAGCAAGAAGAGCGAAGCAGGGGGTATCACAATACCAGACCTTCAACTATACTACAGAGCAATAGTAACAAAAACAGCATGGTATTGGCACCAAAATAGACAGGTAGATCAATGGTATGGAATAGAGAACACAGAGACAAACCCACATAAGTACAGGTATCTCATACTTGACAAAGGAGCAAAAAAAACATGCAATGTAGAAAAGACAGCCTCTTCAACAAATGGTGCTGGGAAAACTGGAAATCCATTTGCAGCAAAATGAAACTAAACCCATATCTCTCACCCTGTACAAAACTCAACTCAAAGTGGATCAAGGACCTAGAAATTAGACCAGAGACTCTGCACCTGATAGAAGAGAAAATAGGTCCAAATCTTCATCACGTTGGCCTAGGACCAGATTTCCTTAACGTGACTCCCAAAGCGCAAGAAATAAAAGCAGGAATCAATGATTGGGATAGAGTCAAACTAAAAAGCTTTTTCTCAGCAAAGGAAACAATCGGGAATGTGAAGAGAGAGCCTTCAGAGTGGGAGAAAATCTTTGCCACTCACACTTCAGATAGAGCACTAATCTCCAGAATCTACCAAGTACTCAAAAATCTTTACACCAAGAACACTAATAACCCAATCAACAAATGGGCCAAGGAAATGAACAGACACTTTACAGAGGAAGATCTACAAGCAATCAACAGATTTATGAAAAAATGTTCAACATCACTCGTTATAAGAGAAATGCAAATCAAAACCACCTTAAGATTTCATCTTACCCCAATTAGAATGTCTTTTATTAAGAATACAGGCAACAACAGGTGTTGGCGAGGATGTGGGGAAAAGGGTACACTCATACATTGCTGGTGGGAGTGCAAGTTGGTGCAGCCACTCTGGAAAGCAGTGTGGAGATTCCTTAGAAAACTTGGAATGGATCCACCATTTGACCCAGCTATCCCACTCCTTGGCCCATACCCAAAGGACTTAAAATTAGATTTATTTTTTACCTACATCTCTCATTACTTTGTGGTATAGCATTGGGAAAATTAAAAAAAAACAATCTTTGAATCACATTTTAAAAGTAGCAAGTCACATTTATATGTTGAAGAAATATAATTTTATATATTTATTTTATTGTAAGACAACATAAGTTGTATTCCACTGGATTAATAGAAATTTAGCTTTTGCATATTAAATATTCCCCTTTCAATTCTCCCCAAGTTTCACATAAACTTCAAAAATATTACAGAGGTCAAGACATGGAGTGGGCTTGGGACTGTTAATGTAGGGATGCATCAAAAACTTACTTCAATTGTTCTCACCCACTTCTAGATGTTTCTTTGTTGGCTACTTCTCCTAGCTTGCCTTTAAGACCTCACTTGCACATATCCATGAGACTATCTCAAGCCAGAAGCTATGGCCTCTTAGAGCCAGAAGGGTGGAGTAAAATCACCACTCTGGGTTTAGGGACCTCTGGGAGGCTTCACTTCCCAAGTCTCTTTTTAAAGATTTTATAACCTCTAGAAACTCCAGAAAAATGGAGAACAGATACTCATTGCCCTCGGCAACCACAAATCCAGTCCCCATTTGACCTGGCCCTCTGCCGACCAAAAGTCCCTCTCTGAGATCGATCACCAAAATCTGTGCCTTCTGATGACTTCTCTTTCCCCCAGAAAGAGAATTTTTTTCTTACCATGTTTTGAGGAAGCCCTATTATTGATGTTTATGGTGTTTTCTCCCAATTCTTCTGTTTATTCTGTGTGTTGGTTCCGCTCTTCTCTGAACTAGTGAAACAGGACAGCCTGAACATCCATTTTCCCTTGCCTTTTTACAATTATACCCCTTTCCTGAGTCAATAAATATAGAATGACCAAGTATGATGGGCCTGAGTGATCTCTTAAGAACCCTGAAAGTCTGGAATTTTTTTTTTTTTTTTTTTTATCATGGATTGAACCCAGGGGCACTTAACCACTGAGCCACATCCACAGCCCATTCGATATTTTATTTAGGGACAGAGTCTCACTGAGTTGCTTAGGGCCTTGCTAAATTGCTGAGACTGGCTTTGAATTGCCATCCTCCTGCCTCAGCTTCCAGAGCCACTGGGATTACAGGAATGCACCACCATGCCCAGCAGAAAGTCTGGATTTAAAGTGAATAATCTCCTAAGGTTAACCGTGAAGGAACTGAAGGTAAATTTTCCAACTAAGTAGGAAAAGCTATAAAGGTAACACAATGACACTACAGTTTTAAAAAATGCATACAGCACATTGTTGAACTATGTAGTTATTACATGAAATGTGCTATTTAAATAAAGTATATAATTTCACTAATACATAGTTCACACTGCCTCCATAATTTATAGTTCTCTAATTTTCACAAAGATACCATCCATGCGCAATAAATACTGTTTATTCAAAATTCATAATAGTCATTCAGAAGGCAATATAGAGCTATCTATTGATTCTAATTCCTATAATTAATATGTTACCTGAAAATATGGGGAAGAATTAGTGAAGAATAATTCAAGTAAAAGAATGTTTCGTCTATAAGTAAATAGAGTAACCCCAATTACAACCACAGAAACATATCTGTAAATGGGAGCAGTTTGGTTGAGTCAGAATTCTACAATTGAATGGATCCACTGTGCATTTCTTGATATTTTAACATAAATGAAACAAGTCAGTCAACCTAAAATCTCTTTTGTAAGTAAATGAGAATGTAAAATAGGAAAAAATAACTGAAAGCCCAGCAAATATGAGCAGAAATGGATTTATTTCATTTCTTATAAGGATAGACAACTTGTACCCAGACCTAAAGAGCTGAATTAATAATAAAGTAGAAGCATAAGCCTGTAAATTGTCTAGTTCTGTTGAGTTTGAATTTAGGGATTCTAAACAAACATTCTAAATGTTAAATTTATACTTTAATTTATTAACATCAAATCTATAAATTTATGACAGTTGATTTATTAGTTGATTATTCCATCAAAAATCAAGTGGATTTATCTGCAATCAATGAATCAGAAAACTTTTATTGAACCACTCTCAACGTTGAATGCTGTGCTAGGCATCAGAGACACAGATATAGGACAAAAATCACTTCTTAAGAAACACAAGGCTGAGTCAACAAACATTGGCTTACCACACAATAGTTCAAAAAATATTTCTTAATTTACTATTTTATTTCAGATACTGGGAATTAGGTGATAAATTAAGATACCTTCTTCTCTTATAGGTTGGAGTTACTGACGTCCCAAGAGAGATAATTGGAAAGGTAATTCTGATATATATGCTTAGAATAAAAGATCCAGAAGAGACACTGCTGTAGTCTGGATGTGTCTCCCAAGATCATGTGTTGGATGATTAACCTCCAGTAGAGCAGAGTTGGAAAGTAAATAGATTAATGTCATTGTCATAGGAGTGAGTTAGTTATCACAAGAGTGGGCTCATTATCAAAGCAAGTTTGGCTGCCTCTTTCGTTTTTGCTCTATCATATTCTCTTGCCTATCTGTTTTCCACTGTGGGATGACACAAGAAAGTCCTCACTAAGTGCTGGCACGTTAATATTGAACTTCTCAGTCTCTGATCTGTAAGAAATAAACCTCTGTACTTTAAAAGTTACAGTCTGGGTTTTCCCATCATAACAGCATTCAAACTGGACTAAGGTAGGCACCATGTTCTACAGGATGCAGAAGACAGAAAATACCACATTTTTTTTAAGTGAGTATTATGGAAAAAAGAGAAAACAGAGATTAAAGAAACTTAGAAGTTCATTTAACTGAGTAGGAATTCAGATTGTATAAAGGGAAATTTTCATGATGAATAGTGAAAGTGTAAAAAGAAGGTATAGAGCTTATGGTCATAACTGAAATCTGAATAGCATAATTGAAATCTGAATAATCAGAATAACACCTTTCAGAATATCCATGCTCTAATCCTAATAACCTGTGATTATTTTAAGTAGCATGCCAGAGAGACTTTGCAAATATAAGTATACTGACACTAGAACTGTAAGATTGTTTTGGACCATCTGGGTGAGCTCAATCTGATCATATAAGCTAACAAAAGCAAAATATTATCCATTACTAGATGAAGAACAAAGGGTCATCAAAGAGATTTAGCACAGGAGAGGCCTGAAGCCACTGTTGCTTTTGAAAAATAAGGGGACTGTAGACATTAAGGGCAACCTGCCTGACCACTCACAAGAACATGGGAACCTCAGTCCTAGGACCACAAGGAATTGACCTTACGCAACAACCCGAAAGAATATGGAAGTGGATTCTTCCCAAAGTTTCCCCAAAAGAGCCCACAACAACTAACACTTGGATTTCAGCCTTGTGAAACCCAGAAGCTAACCTGGACTTCAGACCCACATAAATGCAATAGCATAAATTTGTGTTTCAGTTACAAAGTATGTGGTATTTTATTACAGCAGAAATGGTAAAATAGTGCAAGGTTAAAGAAGTAAGTAAAGACCAGATGGTATAGGACCTTGTATGCTCACTGGGCCATGACAGAGGTTTGTTTCAAATCATAAAGAGGAGTAGATTTTGCATAAAAAGTGACTCTAAATCAAGGGAGTGGTCTAGTATCTAGAGTAGACACTAGGAAGTAAGATCCTCTACTACAATGTGAGCTCCACAAAGGAGAGAATTATTGTCTTTACAATGCAATATCCTCTATCCCTAGAACAGTTTTAGGACTTGATAGATACTCAACATTCACCTGTTATTCAATGAATGATACTGTCCAGTAAGAGAAAAGATCACCAAATTCTTGGCCAGATTTTTCCCATTTCAAGTATCCTAATGGGCATATTTGGTGGGGGGTGGGGGGATGCCAGGGTATTCAAACCTCCTCTATCTATACTCGGTATCTTCTACCTACATTTCCTTTCATTTTTGCTTAAGTTCTGTTTGGACAACAAAATCAAGATAAGTTAGAAAATGGCACTAAAGTGTCAGTGAATGATGAGATTGGATTTGTATCCTGTAAAAGATGAGAAGAACAAGAAAAAATTTTCAAGGATTTGACTTGGTAGGTCATTTGGAATCAGGAATAAATGCCTCCTGGAGCTCTTACACTGAGTGTGTCTGTTTTTCCTCCTTTCTTGTCATAGCCACATGTTCTGAATTTCTCATTCATTGAATGAGGTAGAAATGAAACTACAATGATAAGGCAGTGTTTAGACTGAACCACTAGTATCCAAACAGATACCTTTAAATGTTTTTAACAAAAATAAAGTAAATCCAATTAAAAAGACTTCTAACTTACTGGTTTGGATCTTGGTGGTAAAACAAGTCCAGGTTTTGCAAGACCATATTTATCATGTATTTCCCGTGTTTTATATTCTGACCATTGTTTGGATTGTAGTTTTCTCAGAGGAAAGGATGGAGTAAATCTTTGTGCATCTGCACAAACATATTTCAGTACTTTGCACATATGGGTGTTTAAAGGCAATGTGGTCTGTTTTAGGAAAAGTAAAACAACAAAACAAAACTAAAAACTAAAAACAGGCCCCTCAGAAACTGGCAGCTATACTTTTCCATGGAATTCTTAGCTCTAGCCCTTCCTTGCCCCATACTCAAATGCAAGTAGCAAAGACCATTCATTCTTTTGGTCATTTGACAAATACTCAGTGCCTACCATGTGACAGGTTCCACAATGCTTGCAAGGACACATTAAGAAACTCAGACTCAGTGGGTCCATGGTAACGCAGAGTCCACAGTCTACCTGAAGAAACAAACAAATAAATATAGACAAAAAAAACACACTAATAAATACATAGAAACTTGAGAAAGTGTTCTTAATGTGAAGATGGAAAAGGAGAAGCAAAGCAATACCAGGCAGACTTTATTATGACATCATCATGCAGCATGGCATTATAGAGGAACAGCGAGCTGTTTAAAACTGCAATACACAAGGCTGAATGTGGTGAACAGCTGGAGAAGCAGACAGGTGAGTAGTCCTGAAAGTGTCCAGGTGAGTTATCTAGGATTCTATTTTGTAGATGACAAGCACATTCAGTCTTAGGCCTTCCTCTTGGTAAAGAGATCATTTGAATCTGAATCTGCCACAAAATTTACAAAAATTATACACTTAAAAATTTCTGTATTTAAAAAGTCATTATCAAAATAAGTATTATTATTATCATTATTAATAGTGTCCCATTTCCTAGAAAAAAGATATTGCACTTAGATACTGTTCTTAGTTTATTCAGATAGACAATAGTTTTTTTGCATGCAGGTAATATTTCTGCCACAAGCACACACACACACACACACACACACACACACACATATACATACAATTAATTTGGACATTTACTCCAGAATGTGAATTGAACACATCAAATAGAGCAATAAGCAAAAAAATTCTTCCCATGCCACTTTTATCCCCAAATACATTTAAGCTGAACAGAAAATAATAATTCTACCACTATAAGAAATGCGAACTAAATGTAAAGACACTAACCAGAGAAATATAAAATGATTTTTTTCTTTTTCTAAATATTTTCAAAACTCAGCATTTTTGGGGGGGAAGTGAGGGTACTGGGGATTGAGCTCAGGGACATTCGACCACTGAGCCACATCCCCAGCCCTATTTTGTATTGTATTTAGAGACAGGGTCTCACTGGGTTGCTTAGCACCTTGCTTTTGCTGAGGCTGGCTTTGAACTTGAGGTCCTCCTGCCTCAGCCTCCCAGTCCACTGGGATTACAGGCATGCAGCACCACACCCAGCTAAAATCCAGCATTTAAAATAAGAAATAAAGACTTTTAAAATATAAACTTAACACCAGAAAATAGAAATGAGGACTTTTTACATTAGCCTGTTATAACAATGACAATTAATCTTCCTTTTTCCTCAAAATGAACAATTTTGCATAAAACTTAAACACAACCCAGAATTTAAATGTGAAACTTTTAGTTGTAGAATTCATAAAAATTCAACGTTGGTTGTTACTTAGCATTTTTCCCAAAACCTATAGAAAAAAAAAAGTTGGTTACTTTGTTTCATTTACTGTTACTCTAACCTGCTTTATTGTCCATGTAAACAATGTAATTTAGAAGAAAACACAGTCTGGATAGTCTTCAAAGAAAGGAGAGAATGCTTAGGATATAATAGAAATATGTGGGAGTTTTGGCTTTGGGGAGAGGAAAGAATTTTGATTGCCCTAAAATTAAATAGGTAATCTCGGTTGAACAGATCAGGTGCTTCCTCCAATATTTTCAAGATATTATCTATGAGGAATAGATTATTGTTTAAGCATTGGTTTATAAAAATTTGGAACTAAGAGGACTTTAAAGTGTATTTCATCTACATTTTTATTTTATATCCCCAGAAGGTATCTCATCTTGCTTAATATGACTAAAATAGTTGAGTACCCACTTCCTACATATTCTACGTGATTCTCATTTCCCAGGTTTCCATGTATTCAGATTAAGCCTTGTGACTAATTCTAATATATGGAATAGGAATGAAACTGATCTATTGCTTGCAAGCTTAGCTCTTGAGATCTAATGTGCCTCCTCCACCTCTCTCTTCTCCTCCTGTGAATCTACAAAATAAGTGCTTCTCAAGCATCCTGGACAATATGTGACTCTGAAGTGCTCTCTTCTGCTAACCAGCATAGGAAAAGAGATGTGACTAGTATAAAAAAAAGTTGTCAATTTTCAGTTTGCAAGTAGAATCTGGGCTTTTCATGACCAGAAAAACTGACAGGTTTTAGATTCTAAACAATAAGAGACTGGATTAAAATTGGCTTTGAGGGACAATGGCCAGAACACCTATTCTACCGATATAGTCAAATAGCAAATATCAGATTATTCCAGAAAGTCTCTGTGTACCAATACCACAGAGTCAAGATATTTCAAGGAAAAAAAAAGAATCTAGTGTTGCAAGAAATGATAGGGGTTAAATACATACAATAGTAGGTAAAAACAGAGAAAGTGATGAGTATGTTAGAAAGTAAACTGTGCTGGTAATAACAGAGATGGATTGCTACAGCCCCAAGACAGCTCTTTGTCTCCCCACTGATTTAAAAGTACTTTAAAGTTCTCTCACTGCTATCAAGATCAAGGGTAATAGCTAAATTTCATAAATAGCATGAACAAAGAGCAACAAAATACAACTTATTCCAGAATAATTTATTACAATGAACCAAATATATAAATTAAGATTGCTCCTTTGTTCAGTAAATGATTATTTAAATACTCTTGTAGATAGTTGATTGGTGAATAAAACTAATTATCTACCTACATTAGAAGTTACAAACCTAAACCATCAGTTACTTTAACAACATAATACTGGTTACATAGGCCAACTATGGTTCGGTTAAGATACGGATTCCATGAGGCATGACTACCACAACCTAAGAAATACTAGAGGCAAATTTGCTGGCTGGATACCTCAGTTTGCCCCCTTGCCCATAGTGATTCTTATTCCTCCCCTATGCAAAACACACTCACTCTCTCTCTCCAAGACCCCCAAGTTTTACTCCTTTACGGAATCAGTCAAAGTAACAAATCTTTCCTTCTAAATCAAGTCCAGGTACAAGTGAAACTTCTGGGATCCAGTTCTGAGCTTTCAATATGAAGATCTGTGAACCAAACAGAGAAATTATCTCTCCACCATACTCCCAACATACAGCCCTTTAATACAGGCAAAAATTAGCCACTATAAACTCCCCCATTGAAAGAAAAGACAATGGGAAGCCTTACAGGAGTCATTGATTCCCAATTCTGAAATCCTGCCAATTCCTTTGTTAAAATTTAAGGCTGGGTCTGATTGCCATGGTTCTTCTGCCTTTCCTGTTGTTTTTTTCTGGAAAATGTATCCCTGTATTTGGAAATGTATCCCTCTGTTTGGAACTGAATAACTTTCTCAGTTTCCTTCTTGCAAAACGTTGGAGATTCAAATTCCTCTTTTTGTTCTGTATTATCTCTAACTTTTTCAGATCAAGCTGGCAGTGCTTGTGTCTCAATCATTCCCTTTAAATGTCTGTTCCCTTATGAATCTATTGTGACTCAAATTATTAGACAAAAGCACAACCATAGGCAGCTTCAAGATATTATCTATTCCACCTTTAGATTCAACTTAAGCTGTGAGAATGAAGTCCTATTGTTTAACTAAATTGTTCTCCAAATTACTGGTTTATATTTTTCTGAGGCTCCAATGCAGGATTTTTTTATTTGTACATGGGGTTCAATTTTTAAATCATAATTTCCTGGCTTACAAAATAAGCACTTATTTTGCCTCATATTTTCTGTGGGTCAAGTTTTCAGGAGCTGCTTACGTGGGTGATTCTGGTTAAGTGTTCCCGTGAGGTTGTGGTCAAAATGGAGAGCTAGGACTGTGGTCATCTGGAGGCATGACTAGGGTGGGATTCAAGGTTGATCACTCACACTGCTAGCAAGTTGTTGCTGGTTGTTAACAAGAGACCTCAGTTCATTCCCATGTGTCCCTCTCCTTCAGCTAAAAAATAGAAAAAGCGATCAGTACGTTAGAAAGCAAACTGTGCTGGTAATTACAGAGATAGATTACTACTTCCCCAAGATAGCTGTTTGTCTCCTTGCTGAATGTAAAAGTAGTTTGAAGTCACTTGAGTGTTTTCATACTCTGACAGATGGCTTTCCCAAGAGCAAATGATTCAACAGAGGACAAGGTAGAAGCTGGAGCATGTATCTGACCTAGCATTGGGAATCACACAAAACCACTTCTACAGTATCTGTTACAGAGCCACCTGTGATTCACTGTAGCAAGATATAAATACCAGGAGAAGATTATAGCAGGCCATCTTGGCGCTAGCTCCCACAATGCCGTCTACTGGAGTGAAATAGATACTAACTACTAAACACCACGTGTAGAGAGTACAGTGTGATTGAAGATGTTAAATGCAATGACTAAGGAAAAGGAAAGTTCAAGTTTGGGGATAGGGAAAGCAGTTTTTAGTAATAAATAGAAGAGTCAGAGTAGGCCTCAATTGAGAAGATGAGCGCTTAATAAAATTTGAAGAAAGCAATATTAAGATTTTCTTACTTTGATGCAGTGTTGACAAATATGATGCACTTCAAGAAGCATTCCATTTTCAATAATAGAATTCATTCAACATTAGGAAAATACACTTCTTGCCATATTTAAGGTTATATACAAAGCTGAAAACAGCTTCTTTCCAAGGATTTGACATTTATAGGCCTTGTATAAGAGGATTACAAGTCAGTTGTTCAAAGATTAATACTGATTCCAAGTAATCTGCTCTTAACGTGTGAATTCTTAGGCATTTTTAAAAGTAAAAGCTATTCCTCTTACTTGAAAAAGTACAAAAAGTACCTGTACAAAATAGTTGATGCATATTAAGAAATATGTGCAAGATGTATATAACAAATGATTTCTAATAACAAAATAAGTACAAATGTATTGCCATTCAAAGTCTGTTAGAGTCTTCCTTCTCCTCTTAAAGCTGCTTTCAATCCATTATCCTGTCCTCCATCTAACCATACCTAAAGGTAATTGATTACCTAAAGGTAATCATTCATTTTGAACTTTTCATTCTGTTTTTATCTTTTTTAAATTTAAAATATTTACTTAACAAATAAAAACTGTTCATATTTGAAGTATACAACACGGTGGTCTAATATAGTATTCATTGTTTATGATCATAGAGTCAAATTAATGAATCCATTCATCATTGTTCACTGTTACCGTGTGTGTGTGTGTGTGTGTGTGTGTGTGTGTCTTTGTGTCTGTGTGTCCATGTACAGTTAGGACACTTAGAATCTTCTGTCTTATCAAATTTCAACTAAACAATACAATATTATTAACTACGGTCAGCACACTCTGCATAGATCTCCAGAAAAATTTGTACCTTTTGACCAGTATTTCCACATTTCTTCCCTCTACAAGTCCTACCAACAACTTTTTTACTTTCTGCCTTTAATACTTCAAAATGTTTGGATTTCACATATAAGCAATATCATACAGTATTTGCTTTTCTGTGTCTAGTTTATTTTACTTAGCATAATATCATCCAATTTTATCCATGTTGTTGCAAAAATTCCTAGAAACATACAGCCCCCCAGACCAATAACACAATAACAAGTAAGGAAATACGATCAGAAGTTAAAAAAAAAATACTCCCACAAAAGAAAGTCAAGTACCACATAGTTTTTTGTAAAATTAAGTGCTATTCCCCCTTGAACTCTTCAAAAAAAAAAAAAAATTGAAGAGAAGGGAATAATTCTAAAATAATTTTAGGAGGTCAGAGTTACATGTGGACACTACAAGAAAAGAAAACTATAAGCTAATATCCTGGATGAATGTAGACACAATTATAATGAATGAAATGCGAGCGAACTGAATTCAATAGCAAATTAAGAATCATGAGAGGAATAGCTAAGAGGTGACTTTCTAAAACCCTCCAGTGATGGTCTTCCTACAGAAATATCAATTTCAACAGTTATTCATACTTAGATCCTTCATAAGATCTAAGGGAACCAGACAGGAAGTCACAGTAATTGGTGTTAGCATAAAAAGAAAGGACTCATTGAAGAAGACAGGAAAGAGTTAGCTGTGTTGCTCCTATTGCAATTCCAAGCAAGAAATATGAAGAAACTCCCCCTAGGGGAAGCAGAAGGAATTAAGTCCAGACCTCAGACTTGCCCCTACCCCAGCTGAGTGCCTATGGACCAAGCCTTAGCCAGGTGGCCCAACGTCAGCCCCCTCAGTGCTCCCCAACCATGGACAGCACAACATAGAGCAAGATTCCCTCTGCTGGCTGGTAACACGGTGAAGCAAGCATAGGATTCTGCCTTGATCACAAAGGCCCCTGTCCCCAGTACAGTACACACAGATAGAGCCCCTGGATGCAGCTGGTGCCAGGAGAAAACCCATGATCCCAGTCAGATGGGCTTCTGTTTTGGCTAGCACCATCTATGGGTGATTGTAGTGGTCTTGGGTGGTGTGTGCATCACATGAGTAGATAAGAGATGGCAGCATGGGGGCTTGGTCCATCCCCTCTGCCATGCTTGTTATGGTGAACTGTGGGCTCTAGGTATGACCTAACCTGTGGCATGGATTAACACAGGACTGTACTCTCAATCCCTGTTCCAACTCTAGGAAGCACAACAAAAAGAGAGTAATTGTATACTTGGGGGAAGAAAAAGGAGGTAGAAGCAAAGTTGTTGCACAGGAGCCTGGAGTCAGTTCCTTCGCAGTAAGGTTCAGTGCTGAGCAGAATGCCCAACACATGACCACAGGTCAAGGAAAGTGGATGAGGTATCTGGAGCAGAGGCATGTAGGAATAAGCTTTGAGGCACCACCCTCAGTCTTCAGAATGAATCCAACTATGAATAGAAGACAAACTTGGACTTGAAGTGCCCTCTAGTGCTGAAGCAGTGACAGGACACCAACTGAAAACTCAGGGCAAACCTAGATTTAGGGTGTGATCTAGTGCTGAAATAGCAGAAGTGACTACAGACTCAAAGAAAATAGGCAGTCTGCTTACAATGTCTGGAGTGACTGCCCAATGTCAGATTATGAAAAGAGTAAAACCACCTAGTAGTTATGTGTTTATGATTATGTACATCAACAAACACCAAGAGATTTCAGAGAACCATGCATGCCCATACTTAGCATGCAAAATAAGGTACCAGGTACTGACCACGTGGCAAGCAACTATTGTACAGAGAATTCAGAGGAGCTATTTTAAAGGAACTTAACAGTTCCTGAGAACACTGAGAAGTGATTCAGTCTTCTCTCAGAGAATTAGCAAAATAAAGTAATTTTTAAAATTCAAGTCATTGAGCTGAAAAGCACACTAAGCAAAATTTAAAATGCAATAGAAGGCATCAATAGAAGACTATATCAAACAAGAAATAATCAGTTAGGTTAAAAGCTAAAGACAGACTAGGATGATTGCACATATACAAATCAACAAATACCTCATTGATAGAGTAAGGAACAAAAACCATATTGTCCTCGCAACAGGTGCAGAAACGATATTTGATAAATTTAACATCCCTTCAGAATAAAAATTCTGAACAAATTAGGGCATAGAAGAAACACCTCAAAATAATAAAGACTATATACAATATGCCAATAACTAATGAGTGGGGGAAAGTTGAAAGCTTTATTTCTGGAAAAGACAAGGATGTTACTACTTTTATGCAACATAGCACTGCAAGTCTTAACCTGACCAATCATACAACAGAAGGAAATGAAGGGAATTCAAATTGGAAAGCAGTCAAATTGCTACTGTTTGCAGATATGAACTTACATGTAGTAAACCCCAACCTCTTCACCAAAAAAACCATTAGAGCTAATAAAAACTCCGCCAAGTTTCAGGATACAAAGTTAACATTAAAAAAATCTATAGTCTTTCTATATACAAATAGTGAATTGTATTAAGAAGAAATCAAGAAAGTAAACCCATTCACAATAATTACAATAATAAGAAATACATTTAAACAAGTAGGTGACAGACTAGACACTGAAAACTAAAACATGGACTTAAAATTTTGAAGAGGACACAAAAAAATGGAAAGACATTCCATGTTGATGAACTGGAAGAATCAATATTGTTGAAACCTCCTAACGATCCAAAGTGAGGTACAGATTCAATTCAATTCTTACCAAAATTCAAATGATATTTTTTTCACAAAAATAGAAAACACAAATCTAAAATTGTGTGGAACCACAGCAGTTCTCAGTGAAAGCAATCTTTAAAAAGAACAAAGCTGGGGGCATCATGTTCCCTGATTTCAAACTATTGTGACAAGGCTGTAGTAATCCATCAGTATGGCACCAGCATAAAAACAGACTCGCCGGCCAATAGCACAGAACAGAGAGCCCACAAACAAGCCAACACATATATGCCCTACTAATCTTTGACCGAGGTGCCAAGATCCACAATAGAATAAGGATATCTCTTCAATAAATGGTATTGGAAAAACCAGGCGTTTACATGCAAGAAATGTAATTGGACTTGTATAAAAATTGCCATGGAATGGATTAAAGTCTTAAAGGTAAGATCCAGAGCCATTAAACTTCTAATTGACAACATATGGACAAATCTCCTTGATGTTAATCTTGGTTGTGATTTTTTTTTAACATGACACAAAACTAGAGACAACAAAAGCAAAAACAAACAAATGGCATTTTATCAACCTGAAATACTTCTGTACAACAAGGGGAATAATAAAATTAAAAGGCAACATGTTGAATGTGAGCAAATATTTTTAAACTATATATCTGATAAAAGGTTAATATTCAAGATATAAAAGGAACCCAATTCAATAGCAAAAGTAAATTAATAAACTAATTTAAAATGGAAAAAAATATCTGAATAGACATTTTCCCCCAAAATACATACATACAGATGGTCAGTAGATGTATGAAAAGATGCTTAATATCACTAACCATTAGGAAAATGGGAGTAAGACTGTAATAATATCTTACAACTCTTAGGATGACTATTATTAAAAAGAAGAGGTAAGAAATATTAGTGAAGGTAATGAGAAATTGGAACCCTTTATACTGTAGGTGGAAATGTAAATTGGTATATAACCATTAAGGAAAACAGTATTTAAGTTCCTCTAAAAGATAAAAATAGAACTATCACATGATTCAGCAATACCATTTCTGGGTATATAGCCAAAGGAAATTAAATCAGTATTTCAAACAGATGCCTGCATTCCCTTGCTTCTTGTACAATTATTCACAATAGCCAATATATAGAAACAACTTAAGGTCCATCAACAGATGATGAATGGATGAAGAAAATATGATATATATATATAATCATAAACATATACACACATACAGAAATATACTCACACATATATGTATACACACACATATATACATGTGTGGAATTAAATATTATTATACTACACACATGCGTACAAATATCCCACTGCATATACACTGCATATACATACATATTCTGGTTTTTAAACACTATTTTCATATATGTATATATTGCTAAAATACTGTTTTCATTTTGCTTATTCTTGAGCTTATAAAAATGATATATCACATATAATTCTGTGAAATTTGTTTTTACTTTTTACCCAGCATTGTGTTTCTAAGACTTACCTGTAGTTTTGTATATACTCTCCTTGACTTAGTTTCGCCTATGTACAACATTCTCTTGTGTAGACAGGGCAATTTATTTTTTATATCTCTGGCCCATGAACACTTAATTTAGTTCTGGTTATTTTAACAATTACAAATAATGATGCTTGAAATACTTGGACAGACTTTGCTAGTGTAGAATTGAGTAGATAGACCAAGATGCCATTTTCAGAAATAACATAAAATATATATACCTAGGTAAAAATTTTATAAAACTTTCTCTAGACAAATTTAAAATATTACTGAGCTGGATCTATTTTTAACTTTGTTTTCATAATGGTCATAATAATTTACATTTCTCCTATCAGATAGACATGTACTACTAGGTATAGAGCCAATGGAAAATAAATTAGCATGTTGAAGATACATTTGCACTTCAGTGCTCACTGTGGCTTAGTCACAATAGCCAAGATGTGGAATCAAACTAAGTGCTCTTCAATAAGTAAATAAAATGTGACAAAATAAAAAGTGGAATAGTATTTGACTTTAAAAGAAAGGAAATTTGTCTTTTGCAAAACCATGGGTAACATGTTGGAGGACATTATATTACATAAAATAAGCCAGGCAGTGAAAGGCAAAACAGGATCTTACTTATATGTTGAATCTTAAAAAGTCAAACTCTAAGAAGCACAGAACAGAATGGTGGGAGTCTGGGGTAAGGGTGGAAGGATTAGTGTGGGTCAGAATTTAGTCAGAAGGAATAATTCAAGAAATCTATTGTAAAATATGGTAACCATTGTTAACAATCATGTTTTGAATACTTGAAAATAACTAAGAGAATAGATATTAAAAGTTCTTGCCACAAAAAACAAATTCATAAAGTAATGGACCTATTAATTTGCTTTATCCATAATGTATACATATATCAAAACATCATGTTCTAATATGTGATTTTTGTCAATGAAAAATAGGTGTAAAAAAATAAATACAGCACTATGTTAGTCAGCTTTTCATCACTGTAAACAAAGTACCTTAACAAGGACAGTTTAGAAATTCAGGCTCATAGTCTCAAAGGTTCAGTCCATGGTCGGTTGACCCCATTTCTTTGGACCTCAGAGGATGCAGAACATCATTGCAGAAGGGTATGGCAGAGGAATCTGCTCCATGGCAGCCAGGAAGTAGAAAGAGAGAGTGAGGGAAGACCTGGGAACAAGAAATAATTCCAAAGGGCACTCCCCTAGTACCAGATTAAGCCTTTCATCTCTGTGTTCAAAAGGTTCAAAGACCCACCTCTGAACCTTGCTCTGTTGAAGACCACACTTTCAAAGCATGAGCTTTGGGGGGAACATTAAAGATCTAAACCATAATAAGTACATATATTGAATAGCATTATTGAAATAAATAGAACAGAAATGGAGGTGAATACTGTGTTCATTGATTGATATAAAATTTCAGTTCTCTCCACATATATAGATTAACTGCCGTTTCAGTAAAAAAAAAAAAAAAAAAAAAAATCTTACCTTTGAAGGAGACTTTACCAACTAGTGATAAAATTAACATGAATGTTTAAAACATAAAACTAAAAATAGCTAAGATACTCCTTATAAAGAACACAAGTTTTGAGAACTTGTCTAATACAAATGCAGCAAAGCCCAAAACTGTCTGATTTTCTTTATGTATGATTATTATTTTTCTTTAAACACACGTATCCTTTTAAAAATCAATATCAATTGTACATAAACATGTTTAATTGTTATGTATCAAAATTGCAGCAAATTGTTTTTTAAAACTATACTCCATATTTGATTTCCTTCAATGGGACTAAATAATTACAGAGTAAAGTTACTGAATTAATAACCTGTATGAATTTTAATGATTGTTATCAGGGATATTTGTTTAGTTTATAACAATAATTGACTGATGGTTGTCTGATGATGTCCCCTTAGACTTTTCAGAAGCTATTCTCCAGGGTGACTGTCAGTTTCAAACTGTGTGGCCTGAGAGATCTAAATGCCTTTGATCACACTCCTGGAGGAAATGGGAATAAGAACAAAGTCTAAACTCTACAAATGGTGCCAGGCCCAAAGGGAGTTCTATCACTACACCTCTCTCCATGCTTTGATCTCTTCCCACCATAATCCGACCAAAGTTGGACCAGGCACAAATTCAGTATGGTTGCTTAATAAACACTGAGACTCATCAACTTATAACAAAAAAAAAAAAAAACAACTTTCAAACAGGGTAAAACTTTTGAATATGTAAATGAACTTGAATATTACACAAGTTCAATTAGCTTACAAGAGGGACACTTAAAAGCTAATGCTCCATTTAACACAATATTCACTGTATATTTTACAAAACCTGATATTAATATTTGCTTTTTTCTCTGAGGAATTTGATTTTTAAATTTTGCTTAGTTACCTCACCCAGGAAAACTCCTCTGACACCATAAGGAACTCACACTCTTTTTACAGTGCTAATATTCACTGTGCACACCTATTCTCACTCTTGTAGTCCCTCTGTCCCTCAAACTTTTCTCATGACAGTCCTTCCTTTCTGATTGCAAACATAGACAGAGACAGTGTTCTAGTCACCTGTACGCTGGCCATCTAAGATAGATGTTTCCTTCACAAGGAACATCAAGTCTTTGAGTTGTTATCTCTACTGCCACATTAACTATTTCCTTTCATAACCAATTTTGCCTGGCCCCCTTTAGTTTTCCTAAAAGATCCTTTAATTGTTGTTGCTGCTGTTTTTTAAGAAAATCATTATATGAGTTTTTTGTTCACTGTAAATTATGACATTCACTTATCTTTGCTATTTTACTCAATATTTCCCATGAACCAAGCACCATGTGAGGGGCTGTACCCCAAGGAGACAAAGTATTTGCCCTTCAATAATCTGAAGACTTGCAGCTGGGTGCTGTTGAGCCTGCTCATAATCCCAGCAACTGGAGAGTCTGAGGCAAGAAGATAGCAAGCTCAAGTCCAGTCTCATAACTTTGCAAGGCCCTATGCAACTTAGCAAGACACTATCTCAAAATAAAAAACAAATAGGGCTGGGGATGTTAGTCAGTGGTAGACTACCCGTGGGCTCAATCCTTAGTACTAAAAAACGTTATGTATGAGTGAAATAACATGAGATCTAGGATTGGAAAAACAGCATTTGCACAGATTTGGGGGATAGTGAATTCTCTGTTTTCCTATGGTATACTGAAAAGGAGAAGGCTCTCTCTAAGTTCGATTCATGTTTAGGGTGACTAGAAAATATATGAGCACACCAGATACATCTGGAATTTAAGAGTAATGTCTAGATTGACAAATTAGAAGTTGTCCACTTTGTACCTGGAAATTAAAACCATGAAAGTAGATGGGTTTACAAGGAAAGTAAAAGGAAGAGGACTTGGATCCTAGTGATCTACAAACATGAAAGTAAAGAAGTGGCCCTAGGAAAAAAGAACCTGGAAGAATAAATTTTAAAAGGAATAATCAAAATGATAACAAAACCCATGAGAGAACAGGCTATTACTATCAAAAATGCAATGCCTCATGTGAGAAGAGAGTGCACTTTATTAGGAAGAACATTTATGGAAGTCAGAAAAGTCATTCAAAACAGGGTAGAGATGGAAACAGATTACCAAGGTCTGAGGAGCAGGTATGGAAGACATAAACTATTTTTAAATGAGAGTCATGCTAAAATAAAGAGATATAATAGCAGTAGTTGGAGCAGAGTTTTAATGGAAGGGTTCTTTTTCAGCAACCTGATGAACAGCTGAAAATCATGGCCAAAACTGATGAGAGAGAAAAAACAGAAGACAGTGGGATAAAATTCTTCTCTAATTGATAGGAGTTGAGATATTATTGGTTTATTGGTTTTCTACTACCTCTGTAACAAATAGCCAAAAATTTGGTACTTTACAACAACAAAACATTATTTTCTTGGAGTTCTGGAGGTCAGAAGCCTGAATGGGTCTTACAGGGCTAAAATTAAGATGTCAGCAGGGCTGCATTCCTTTCCGAAGGTTATAAGGGTGAATCAGTTGGCATGCCTTCCACAGATTCTAGAAGCTACCTACATTCCTTGGCTTGTGGTTTCATCTTCCATCTTCATGGCCAGAAGTGGAGCATCTTCAAATTTCTCTCTCTCTCCCTCTCTCTCTCTCTCTCTCAAACACACACACACACACACACACACACACACACACAAAACCAGTTCCATTGTCACATTTCCTTCTCTGACTCCCCAACTTCCCTCTTATATGAACACTTGTGATTACACAGGGGTCACCCACATATTCAAAAATAAATCCCCATTTCAAAATCTTTATTTAATCACATCTCTCTTGTAAGATAAAGCACTTAATCTAAAGATTAAGAGGTCAACATCTTTGGGAGACCATCATTGTGTCAACCACACTGGGCAAGGACAGCATAATTAAACTGGAAAAAGAAAGTTGATTCTGGTTTTCCTTCTAGAGGGAAGGAAGCCAGGACTTCATAGGTAAGCATAAAGCAAAGTCAGGCTGAAGCATTTGATGGCCATATTTTTTTCTTGGAAGCCTTGGGGGAGTGAAGTATATCAATGATATGAGGAACAACTTTTTGGAAAAGCTGCTAGAGTTTGTTGCTGAGAATTAGACTAGAAATGGGTAAAGAGGTACTGGGGGATGGGAATGGGGCTCCAATGGAGCAAGAAAACATAAGGTAGTCATGAAGCTTATTGGCTAGGCATAGAGATTTGTGCAGAACTCTTGGCAGCCTGGGAACAAATCAAAGAAATAAACAGATGGATCCTTGAAGTGATGGGTGTCTGAAGGCTAGCTATAGGAAATAGGGGAGATGTGAGCAATAATCGTCCTCTGTGTGTGTGTGTGTGTGTGTGTGTGTGTGTCTACGTGTGTTTGAAACCACTGATCCTAGCATTAGATTGGATTCAATCCATTCTTCCCCAGTTTGAAATTTGGTAAAATTATTTTAGTTAGTGTATAAGATGCTTGAGACAGAGTGAGAACGAACAGTGGGGGGTGAACAGAGAGAGAGAGAGATGCCCCCCAATTCTTAGGAATGCAAAATTCTTGATGATAGCATTGACAGATAAATGTCTTCATGTATTTAAATTACAGAGTCATGCTAATAACCAAGTAACTTTTTGGAGTTTGAAATTTATAAAATTAGAATTAGGATAATTAATAAATCCATTCTAATTCTAGCACATAGCATTTTTTTAAAAAAAATCTGTTTGACAGGAAGTTTAATTTTGCTGAAAGTTTATTCAACAACATTTAAAAGTAATCATCACATAGAGAGGGTTTTCCCACTGGTAGAAATTTAAAAATACAATTTACTACATAATTATTTGATAATTACTTTTTCATCAGATATCTTTTATAAGAAATTTAACTCAATCTCCAATGTAATCTGTTCCACTTAATTTCACTCTGATTTTATTATTCCTATTTTATCAGTTATAATTCACTAAAATATTAAGCTGCTTTTATTATCAGGTTAAAGCCTTCCAGTCAACATTCTAGAAGGTCACAATCACTGCACTATTATAAATTAAACATTATATCTTTAAATTTCCCTAAATGGAAGTATGTTTGCAAGCCTTTCATTAAATATGAACCACTCCTGTAATGATTTGTTTTTCCACATTATGTTTTTGTTTAAATACTGCCATTTGCCTGTTTCTTTTCTTAGCTTCATTTGCACAGAAAACCAAGAGAATCTAGTGAATCTTGAATAGTTTTTAAAAACTTAGCCAATCAGATGTATATTGGAGGCATATAAGGAATTCTTTACAAAAATACAGATGGGAAGAAAATTAGTGAACAGTTTAAAGAAAACTAATGTCCTGGATTGAAAAGATTACTCTGCTTGCCGTGGGAGAACAGAGTCAGGGTCTCCACAAGAGGAGAATATCACCACAATGCCCAGGTGGGCACCACAATCCTGACTCAAGATGGCAGTCATGAACATGGTGGGATACAGAGATGGAAAGGAAATCCATGGTGGGTAAAACAGAAGCTGGAAGCATAAAATTGCAGGGCAAATGGTTTGGATCACTCCGAATTTTCTATATGCCCAGTCTTCACATTATGCATTGTGTAGGAGCACATTTCTCTCTTCAGGATCTGCTTTGCTTGGAAGATTTCATGAGAGGAGAGTTCACACCTGCCTCCATCACCTACTTCTGCAGTGAGCACTCACAGCCTGCTTTTACAGCTTTTGGTGGTCAGAGTAGGTTTTTATTAGCTGCTTCCTTAAAAAAACAAAAATCATGGAGGAAAAAAGTAATCTACATATTATCTTTTTAAGATGAAAATGGAGAAAAATTCTGTCTTGTTTAAATATTTATATATGTAACTCCCAGGATTGTTCTAAGTCATTGCCTGTATTGGAGTACAATGAGATACCCATAACTGTAAATTTTAATAAATGAGAAAAATATTCCTCATTTTTCCTGCCATTCTAGTCAAATGAATTTGTAAAAAATAAAGTTTATAAAATTTTAAAACATAGTATCATAATAAAAGTATCTAATATTTACCTTTGAATGACATTATTTTTGCTGTTAAAGAATAAAGAAATTAAAGTGAATGAAAATTAGATATGTCAGAAGTTTCATTTTGATTTTTTATTTTCAGTTTTCACTAAGTTTTTAGCCAACAGAATTGCCTATTTTGTCCCTTACCTTTTCTGCTTACATCTGAGGTAAACTATTTAGTAATATGATTTTTAGCAATTTGATAATGGATGAAAGACAGTTTTTAAAAAGCATTAAAAATAGTTGAACTATTAGTGAACAAATAATTTGGCAAATTAGCAAACCTCTGCATTCACAAGTCACAGCTGCCAGACAATGGCTTGAATAAGCATGGATCAGAGAATCAATGATAGAAAAATATTACCATTGGAGTAAACAACAAAAAAGAAAACCTTATCACATTGTAATGCTTATTAGTAAAAAAAACGGTAACAACCATTGTAAGTTTCAAAGTAAATATCTAATAATGCAGTCCATTTACTGGTGAGAACATTTTATTTTTGAATCAAACTGAAAAGTCACTTTAAATGAGCACTTGAATCTAACTTTTAATTCAGGAAGAAGATCAATTACAGTATTAATATTCAGAACAAAGCATTACCTGTGGACACATTAATCATCAAAAAATTAAATTATCATAAACATTATGGCTCCTTCAAGATAATTTGGTACTAGAAAAAGACAAATATAAACCAGATAAATTCAGAAAATAAGTTTCATATCTAAAAAGAGTTTCTTACTTTACTAATGAATCATATTTGGTTTCTTCTACCAAACTCTTCACTAGTGGATCTAAAACATAATGAACAGAAATTAGACTAAGGCACACTTTCAGAGACATCTATTTCTAAAATGAGCTTATCTCTATTTCTTTCATATAACCAATAACAAAATGTGAAAATGAAGGATATGCCTTGCTGAAACTTTTGTTGTTGTTGTTAATGGGCTCCAGCCTATCTTTGTCAATATTCTATTATCCCTTCCAGATGACTCTTATTTCAATATATTTCAAAACTGATTCAACAGAAAGTATTAAGAATCTTGCAAGATTATTACATGTCTATACATTTAACATGATCAAATTACTTTAAAGTTTTTGTAATCTATGTTATATATTTCTTAATGAAAATTGATGATTCAGCTGGGCACAGTGGCACACACCTATGATCCCAGTGACTCTGGAGGCTGAGGCAGGAGGATTGCAAGTTCAAACCCAGCCTCAATAATGGGCTGGGGCTATAACTCAGTTGTAAAGCACATCTGGGTTCAACCCCCAGTAACAGCTCTCCCCAAAATACTTCAATTAATGTCCTCATTTTTCTGATTTACATGTTGCTAATTTTATTCTTTACCTAGCAATAGCATTAATGTTAAATATTTTGCATACCCACTTCTATTACATTCTTCAACCTGAAATAAAGAAACAAATTATATAATTCCACCTCCAACCTAGGCTGGATATATGTGAACCTAGATTACTTGTAAAACTTTCTCTTAAATACTGATTGGTTTCATTATGGATACCAAGAAAACAAAAGCTATATTTCTTATATTTCTATTTTTCTCATTCTCTCTCTTTTTAAATACAAGTCTCTTTCTCTCTCCTGAGATAGTGTTAGAAACGAGTTAAAGATAGGATAATAATAGAGTTTTCCTCCTATTCCCATAGGTAGTTATATTCTGGCCCCAGAGAAACAGACTTTTCACTGTAATTCTTGTTTTTCCAAACTTCTCTTAAATTTTAAAGAGAGTGACCAACAATAAAATCTATGACTGTAACAATCAAACTTACTTAATCTTCAATAATCAATTCAAAAAATGGTATATTCAGTATATTTTAATGTTATAATTACAGTAGTTTTTTCATTTATAAATCAATGAATTCAGGTAAGCATTTTGCATTGTTCTTTCTAATATGCTTACTCTACAGGAAAAGTGTTCATTAGTTTATGAATTGTCTTTCATATTTTTATTGGTTTTACCTTTACTCCTCTGAATAATAGTGCAAAGTGAAATTACTCATCAATAATATTAGGCAAAAATTATCCTAACTTGTATATTGAGAGTAATTTATAATTATGTTGGACAAAGTGATTAAAACTTTTTTATTACAAATAACAGTAAATTCTCTTTGTACAAAAAGGCCCAAATAATGTTTTCTATTAAAAACATAATGGAAAAAAAGGTTTTTGGAACTCACTGATTGACTTTGGGTGGTTTACTTGATTTTTGTGAACATCGTTTTATTAATTTTTAAAAGGGAGATAAAATACCTACTCCATATGACTAGATTAAATATTCAGGATCTGGCACAAATTCATGCTCAATAATGAGAGTGAAGTGGGAGGAGAGAAAGGAGATTATGATTATGCAGTAATTACCATTTGAAGCAAATGATCCCACCTCCTCCCTTCAACTCTCTTTTATTCATTCCCTTATAACTAAAATTAACCTATTTCCTCAGACTTAGTTCTTTGCCTAATTCTAGGGTTTACAGAATCTTACTCTTTTAGCTTCTTGACTTGATCAGGAATTTGGTTAATTTAAAAGTGTCCAAGTATTTTCATTTAATCAGTCCTCACTTCATTGTGATAGATTGGATTTACCTCCTCCCCAGATCTGATTCATGCCCAATATTTGCGATGTAATATTTGAAAATGACTGACAACATGAGCCAGTCCATTTCCATAAGAAAGGTCATAATTGCTATGAGTATCTAATGTTTTATTTTCTCCAACTTCTCCCTATGCTCAGAGCATAGACTCATACTCAAGGGGTAGACTCAGAACATTAGTTTATATACACCCTTCATTAACATTATAAAGAAAACATTCAATAGCATATTATTTAATCTCCAGGTCTTAGAGTAGTTTCTGTTTCTAACTTTCTCGTTGATGTCTAATTTCATTCCATTATGATCTGATAGTATACAAGGTAGTATCTCTATGTTTTTGTATTTGTTAAGAGTAGCTTTGTGGCATAACATATGGTCTATTTTAGAGAAGGACCCATGAGCTGCTGAGAAGAAAGTGTATTCGCTTTTGATGGATGGAATATTCTATATATGTCCGTCAAGTCCAAATTAGCAATTGTGTCATTGAGTCCTATAGTTTCTTTATTCAATTTTTGTTTGGAAGATCTGTCCAATGGTGAGAGAGGAGTGTTAAAGTCTCTGAGTATTATTGTGTTTTGGTCTATTTGATTCCTGAAATTGAGAAGGATCTGACATACATGGATGCACCATTGTTTGGTGCATAAATATTTATGATTGTTATGTCCTGTTGATTTATGCTACCTTTAAGCAATATGAAATGTCCTTCTTTATCCCTTCTGACTATCTTTGGTTTGAAGTCTGCTTTGTCTGAAATGAGAATGGAAACCCCAGCTTTTTTACTCAGTCCGTGTGCATGGTATGCTTTTTCCCAACCTTTCACCTTTAGTCTGTGGGCATGTTTTTCTATGAGATGAGTCTCTTGAAGGCAGCATATTGTTGGGTCTTTCTTTTTAATCCAGTCTGCCAGTCTATGTCTTTTGATTGATGAGTTTAGGCCATTTACATTCAGGGTTATTATTGAGATATGACTTGTATTTCCTGTCATTTTAGCTTTTTTAGGGTTTTTAGCTTAACTTTGTTTCTCCTTTGATTGACTCTTTCTTTAGGGTAGTTCCTCCCCATGATGACTGAGATTGTTATTTTCCTTAACATGACTCCCAAAGCGCAAGAAATAAAAGCACGAATCAATGATTGGGATAGAGTGAAACTAAAAAGCTTCTTCTCAGCAAAGGAAACAATCAGCAATGTGAAGAGAGAGCCTTCAGAGTGGGAGAAAATCTTTGCCACACACACTTCGGACAGAGCACTAATCTCCAGAATCTACCAAGTACTCAAAAATCTTTACACCACGAACACCAATAACCCAATCAATAAATGGGCCAAGGAAATGAACAGACACTTTACAGAGGAAGATCTACAAGCAATCAACAGATTTATGAAAAAATGTTCAACATCCCTCGTTATAAGAGAAATGCAAATCAAAACCACCTTAAGATTTCATCTTACCCCAATTAGAATGTCTTTTATCAAGAACACAGGCAACAACAGGTGTTGGCGAGGATGTGGGGAAAAGGGTACACTCATACATTGCTGGTGGGAGTGCAAGTTGGTGCAGCCACTCTGGAAAGCAGTGTGGAGATTCCTTAGAAAACTTGGAATGGATCCACCATTTGACCCTGCTATCCCACTCCTTGGCTTATACCCAAAGGACTTAAAATCAGATTGCCTCAGTGATGCAGCCACATCAATGTTCATAGCTGCTCAATTCACAATAGCTAGATTATGGAATCAACCTAGATGCCCTTCAGTAGATGAATGGCTAAAGAAACTGTGGTATATATACACAATGGAATATTACTCAGCCATAAAGAAGAATAAAATTATGGCATTTGTAGGTAAATGGATGATGTTGGAAACTGTTATGCTAAGTGAGATCAGCCAATTCCAAAAATCCAAAAGCCGAATGGTCTCTCTGATAAATGAATGATGAT
>JAJEJO010001283.1:26991-106067 GCA_020662805.1 Glaucomys volans
AATAAAAAAAAAAAAAGAAAACATACTCTAGAGAATTGAAAACAAGGAGCAAGTTCTCTCTACAAAAGCATTTTGGTTGTTTCATTTTAGGTGGATATTACTTTCAGGTGTTTAGATTACAGATATTTGTTAGGTTTAGGTAGATATAAACTCAGCCTTACATCATCCATTCTTCCACGTTCATTGACACCATGCAGGGATAGATTCTTTTATAAAATACTATGCCTTAAGTCCATCAATAAACAGTCTGTAAGACTGTTTTGTTCAAGAAAGAGTTTATGTATAAAAGTTTATTGAGCAGGACTCTTGGGACCAACACTTGTCAGGAGAATGTAGGAGCTAGATTGACAAATCGACAGAGAGAGAAATTAAATCATGATAAACATGAAAAAAAAAAGGTGGGGGGCCCCAGCTGAACTTACAGGGATATTTGAAGTTAGACTTGACCCTAATGATTGTCCAGAATTGAGGCAGGTGTCTGGTGTTGATATCCTAAATAACCAGCATTGGACTTGGGCTGATTCCTTTGGGCAGGCCGCACCCTGCTGCCAAGGGCATTTGCTGGATAGATACTGAGCTCTGAGCTGTTAAGAGCCAACACACAAGGCAATTGGGAGAATAAATGCCTTATCCTAGGAAGGCATGGGTGATGTGTTAGTCAGTTTTTTTGTGACTATGACCAAAATACCTGATAAAAATCAACTTAGAGGAGAAAACTTTATTTGGGGTTCATGGTTTCAGAGGATCAATCTATGGTCATTCGAATCCAATGCTTTAGACTCAAGAGGAGGCAAAACAACATGACAGAAGAACCTGACAAAGGAAAGCTGCTCAGCCCATGGTACCCAGGAAGCAGAGAGAGAACAAGAAGCCAGGGACAAAATATGATTCCCAGGGCACACCCCCAGCAACCTACTTCCTCCATTCATGTCTCACCTGCCCACAGTTACCACATGGTAATCCATTTAAATTATTAATCCATCAAATGGATTAATCCATTGATTTGGTTATATATCCCATAATCTGAGCATTTCACCTCTAAACTGCTGCATTGCCCAAAAAGAGCTTTTCAGGAGGACACCTCATACCCAAATCGTAACATGTGCTGCACTGCAAAATTCACAACCTCTCACTGACCAGAATTTAAATATTTTAGAATGAAATATTTTATAGAAATTGATAAAAATGAATATATATTAAAATGATGCAATTCTTGTCATAGTGGTGTTTCATCCACTTTACCAAGTGACAATGTAGTGATCATATAGAAGAAATTTATTCTTCATTCACACCATAAACTGGATTTCAGGAATCTACTTGCTAATCTAACCATGTTTAATCACAAGTGCTGTTACTTTTAAAACATTAAGGACAGCAGAGGGTCTTCTAACCACAGAATAGCAGTAAGAAGACAAGGATGGAGGATCTTAGTGAGTGGAAAATTTCAGAAATAAGTCCTGAAGTTTTTGAAAAACAGCAGGCATCCTCTGCTTTAGAAAGCAATAAACAGAGACCATAATACAAACTGGATCAAATCTTGGCACTGACTGAGAGTGTCTACACCAACATTTCCCAGTGGATTCCTGCATGTGAGTCCCATAGGATGCACTAATAGATAAATATGAAGTTCTATCGTTAAATGTGACTGGGAATCTCACCAGTTCAAAATCCCTCCAGAAGCCTGCAGAACATATTGGGATATTAAAGCCTCAAGAAGATAACAGACTACTTTTTTATTTCATCATTTCTCAAATTTACAAAATAATACAATTATTTTTCATACAATCTTTTTAGCATTCTAAAAAAATAATGTTCTAGAGAATTAAAAGTGGAATAGGCTTCTCCATGACATGAAAAAGTATCCTACAGAAATGTCTTATGGAAAAATAAATAGTTCAATTAACAGTTTCTTTGCCAACATGGAATCAAAATATATTCTTTTTTTGGATAACTTCTACTGAAATTCCCCTGGGAAAGATAGGGAAAAGCAATTGCAAACTGAAGGTCAACAAAAAGAGTGAAGCTGTCAGTGAGTTACATGTATGAACAAACTCACTTTTTACCTATTCAAAATAATCCACTTAACATTATTCACCTTTTCATATGTACCACCATTTGAATTTCCTGTGTGTGTGTGTGTGTGTGTGTGTGTGTGTGTGTATGTCTGTGTGTATGTACATCCACACGTGTGCACGTGCAGATATGTTACTATTGAGAAACCCAGAAAGGCTTTTCTGGGTTGGGGTAGAACACCAACCATAAGAAGCAGACTCTCTACATGGCATGGCACAGGCAGAGCAAATGTGTCACGTGGATGAAATGGCTTTGCTGTGAGATGAAGAAGAGCTCCAATTCCACCTCCATTCAGTAGCTGAGTGATCATGGTAATGATATCACCTGTCTGGAAGCCTGTCTTGAAGATTAAATGAAATAACAAACAGTACTTCATCTTACCTAGACCTTTTCTTATTTCATTGCTGACTCAGAGAAAATGAGGGATAGTCTTTCCTATAAAACATGGCTTTCAAAAACTACCTTTTCTTCAAATTTTAAAGTTCTTCGCCTTATCTATAGTATAGATAAAAATCAGAAATACACTAAATAAGGAAAATATAGAAATAATCAGAATATAAAACATGATGTGAAAAGTGTAGAGCCCAGAAAAGACAAAAGTATAAAGATTTCTCTTGTCCAAGGTTGTCCTATAAGTTCTGTCTCTTGAAGTTTTTCTTAAAAGGAGAAAGCCCTTCAAACACTTTGCAATTTTTGACATTTTTTCTCAACATAATTTGTGCATTTTTCAGTAATGCATATTTAATCACAGTAAACTATTTCCACCTGGCAAGTGACAATTAATCCATTGCACAGTTTGAATGTCTGTGCATTGACAGCATGGTTGCTCATAATATGAAATGCAAATTAAAAATACAAAAGGCACTACCCTTAACTGATAGTCTCAGCAAAGTTTTAAACTTTTATACAGTGTTTGCAAAGTTAGACATGAGCCTAAATTGGAACAATATTTAGAAGCAACTTGGTAGCAGCTAGCAAAATTGGAAATGTATCCTTTCCACCCCGCAATGCCATTAATCCTACAGAAATACTCCCTGTGTGCAAAACAAAGCTCACTCCAATGTGCAGCACTGCTGGTTACAGCAAAAGCCAAAAGAAAGCCTAAATTTCTAAGAACTGAGAACTATTAAAATATTTTGCTACATTTATAAAATAGAGTATTATGTTATTAACTGTACTATTTGTAATACTAGTCTTTGAGATATATTTAAAAAATGAAAAAGGGGTATTACAGAATGCTCACACATTGGAAACCACACTCACTCTGGAAAGAACCTTCTGAGAACCTGCTGGCATCTGATGACCAAGAGACTAAAACTTTACACAGACTTGACTAAACTTTAGACAGGCTTCTCTCTGACCTAAGACAACTGACCTGTTTTCACAGAGCAGTTACTTCAGCAAAGTTCCTGTCTTTTTAAAAAGCCTCTTTGTGTTTGTAAAACCCAGGACCATCTTTCTGAAGGACCTGAAAGTGTCCTTCTGAAATGTAATCCTCAAGAAAGATAGCACCCCTGTCTCAGTCTTGTGGGAAAAAGTAGCCTAACTCCTATAGGGTATCTTGCTCCAAGTTGTAAAGCTACTCCTTATCACGGAAATAAGACAAAGTTGGTAGGGTTAGGTTGACTAGCAAACATAGTTCACCTACGGTTCCTTTACCCAGCTCTTAAAAACTCCCCAGTCCCCTCCCCCATTTTGTTTTCTTCTCTTTCTTTCCTTCTTTTCTTTTTTTTTTTATTTTTTTTTTTTTTAAAGGACACACAGATTCTGGCTTCTTTGCCTGTTGCAGTAGATGTGAATAATATCTTTTTTACCTGTTTAACTTTGGTGGAATTTTTGTCTTGACACTTATACAGGATAAACAGTTTAACAGGAAGACTTTCTTTTTACCTGATATCTCTTCTACATTTTGACATTTTTACAATGTTTACGGATTACCTGTTCAAAAATTAAATTGAATAAACGACTTAAATGAATCCTTAGGGCAGGCTACAGTTCATGGAAATGCAGGCTAAATTGTTCTGAAAAGACTCATACAGCCAGCTTCAGTTATGAAATACTTATGTAAACTACTTTAAAGGCAAAAGGAAACTTCTAATTAAGTAATGTAAACTTTATGGAAGCTAAAACTAAAATGGTAAAGTATTTTTAAATCCTTCAAATACTGTAGTGTTGTTAATATAGAGAAAATGTCTTAACTTAGTTCAACACAAACTACAATGAAATCTTAGATGCAAATTCATTGTATTTTCCAAAGATGCTTAATGGATAATATTCCATATATCTAGCCTCTTTGGGTCACCCTAATAATATAGATTTGAGTCAACCTGCATTTAACTATGAAGCCTCCAAGCTACAAGCCAGTGTTCAGGTAAACCAAGTGCTTTGTGATGATTTACACTCAAAGCAAAAGAAGAAAGGGTAATAAACTCTCACACATATAATGTCAGTATAATCCATTTTTCAGTGACATAGTCTTATTTCTAAAGAAAGGCCCGAAATCTACAGTATGAAAGAATGCTATCAATTCTTCCATCAGATGTGTTAGTTGTGGTTTTCAAACCTGCATCCTTTCCTTGAGTGGTAAACTTCAAATTTGGACAATTTAATGTGTAATTAGCTTGTCAGCAGTAAAAATGTTTGCCCAAAAACAAATTTGCAAAATATAGGGAAAAAAATTATTTTTATTTTTTGCAAAAGAGCATCTTGCTATCACAGGGAAAAGGCACTTTTTTTTCCTATGTCTACACTATCCTTATCCATTTGTTGTGAGGTACCTCTTTCTCCTTCCCATTATAGTTAACATAATAATATAAATACCAGAAAAGGGGATAGGGGACAACTGCTGAAGACACTTAAATACAACTGAAGGAAATACAGATATTCTTTTAGCATAATATGATCCTTAATGGTAAATGTGTGCTACTGTCACAGTGAAAGGCATTTGACTATTTTCCCCTTAATATCCAGAACTAAACAGAAACTTAAAGAAAAGCAAACTGTCGTAGGGACTCTGTTCCCACCTGGTACTTCACCTTCTACTCCTTCCTCTGAATCCATGCTACATATAGCATGTCTGTGGATTAACACAATTGACATCTCCTAAGAGTTTGCTAAAAATGAAGAATCTTGAGCCCATCCCTAGCTTTGTAATCAAATTCAGCATTTTTTTTAACAAGATCCCCAGGTGATTTGTATTCACTTTAAACAGTAAAAGCAATACTCTAGACCTAAGTGCTTGCACCACCTACTTAACAAACATTAGCTATGAGCAAGGCTTGAAAAGCTCTTAGACTAAGGAGGAAACCATCCTGTATAGTCCCCCACCCACAGCCTATTTCTGCCATTTCATCTGGCATGCCATTACCAAAAGTGGTTTTTCCAAAGTATTATTCATGTCAGATTCCTCAAAACAAAGAAAATAACATATTCGTTTGCAGTATGTTTTCATCTTACAGAGTGCTTCTGCATCAGTTGTCTGAGTCAATTCTCATAATATTGTGAAATAGATTATGCAGTTCAATAAGAGATGCATTCTCAGGAAAGTTACAAATATGCCTAAAATCAGTCATCAAGTAGGCAAAGGAGCTTGGACTCCCTGTTTTAGCCTCTACATTAAATATCACAGTCTCTCCCCTTTTCATGTTAGTTCATTTCCCTGCCCCAATCTTTAGTGGTCCATCACCTCACATTAAAGGACATACATCGCCTGATCCAATCTGACACCAATGACCCCTCTGACCAGAATGTCCGCATGTCAAAACCAACCCTTTTGACAGGCCCCACAGCTCAGCTGCACCCACCCAGCCTTCCTTATGTAGCATCTCCCTTTCTGAGGAACCAACACCATTCCAGCATTTTTTAAACGCAGCTAAAAACTATCATTATACAAGAGGGAGAGTGAATCACATAGGGTCCTAGGTTACTCCATTCAAGTACTTTCAGATCATCAGTTTTAAAACACTGGGTACACATTAAGAAGAGCTGAAATAATAGCACCTATACCCTTTATTTCTTTATTACGTCTGTCTGCTGAGCAGGCCTAGAACAAATGACACCATGTTAGCAATGTGTACATGCGACACCCAGATCTTTATTTCTAAATCTATTCCCCTGTTTTAAAAAGGGTAGGGAATCCTTTGAGAAGTAATGTATTCCACAGCAGATGGGAGGTAGGAGTTCATGGTATGAATCTGCTTAAAAGGTACCAAGAAAGCCAGCAGCAGTGAAACACACCTATAATTCCAACCACTCAGGAGGCTGCGGCAGGAGGATGGTGAGTTTCAAAGCCAGCCTCCGCAACTTAGTGAGGCCCTAAGCAACTTAGTGAGGCCCTATCTCAAAATAAAACGTTTTTAAAAGGGCTGCGGATGTGGCTCAATGGTTAAGTGCCCCTGGATTCCATCCCTGGTACCAAAAAAAAAAAGAAGAAAAAAAGAAAAAAAAAACACAAAACATTAAAAACAGTTATCAAGAATACAAGCAACAATAAATTTGATGAGGCTGTGGGGAAAAAGATATACTCATATATTGCTAATGAGACTGCAAATTGGCACAACCACTCTGGAAAGTATATGGAGAGTAGAATGGAACCACCATTTGATCCAGTTATCGTACTCCTCAGCATATACCCAAAAGACTTAAAATGAGCGTCCTCTAGTGACACAGCCACATCAATATTCATAGCAGCTCAATTCACAATAGTTAAGCTATGGAACCAACCTAGGTGTCCTTCAATAGATGAATGGATAAACAAAATGTGGTACAAATACACAATGGAATATTACCTAGCCATAAAGAAGAATGAAATTATGGTATTTGCTGGTAAGTGGATGGAACTGGAGGCTATTAGGCTAAGTGAAATAAGCCAATCCCAAAAAAACAAAGGCCGAATGTCTCTCTAATATGCGGATGCTAACTCACAATAAGCTGGGTGGGGGGGGGGAGAATAGTTCACTGGATTAGACAAAGGGGAATGAAGGGAAGGATGGGGGGATGGGAATAGGAAAGGCAGTAGAATGAATCAGACTCAACTTTCCTATGTTCATATATAAATATACGTCCAGTGTAACTCCACATCATGTACAATTACAAAAATGGGAAGTTATACTCCATGTATGTATGATATGTTAAAATACATTCCACTGTCATGTATAACTAAAAAGAACAAATAAAAATTTTTAAAATGATACCAAGGAGTTAAAAAAAAAAAACAAACCCTCAAAACTCACAATGCTAGGGGTAAGTCAAGGGGACTCAGAATCAACTGAAAGAACCCAGCTGACAGCCAAGCTAGAACAATTTCAACAACAATATAATATTGGATTATAGTGCAAAGTATGAAGTATGTATCCATGAGTTTACACAATATAAATAAATGATTAAATAAATAAAGGAGAAATGTAAACAAAGCTCCCATAGAGAAAAATTCCAAAGGCAGGTATCCTGCTTGAAGAGACAGAGCTTAACTCCCCTCCACACTTCTGTTACTAAGTTGCTTCCAAAGAGATTACAGAAAGGAGTCAAAAACACAGAAAACCTGGCAGGTGACTGAATTGACAAAATTGATTTTAGAATAAAAAACATTACCAATGTTAGAGGTAGAGAGAGGCATTTGGTAAAGATGAAGGGTTTGGTTCATTAAAAGGACATCCGAGGACATTGTATGTACCCAATAACAGAGCTTTAAATGTGTGAAACATTTAAAGCATAATTAAATAGGAGAATGCAGAATTATAATTAAACATTTCAACAGTATTCTCTTAGTAATTGATAGAAAAAGCAAAACATAAAACTTGAACACAATCAACAACTAGACCTGGTTGACAAATACAGAACATTTCACCCAACATCAGCATAATGCATATTTTTTCAAATGCACAAACGTTTATCAAGAAAGACTATATTCCATACAGTTAACAAGACTCAAAATATATGAAAGTTAAAAGCAACACAGTATGTTTTTCATAATAAAAATAAATTCAATTAATAACAGAGATATTTAGAATATACCCTAATATTTGGAAGTTAGGCAACACATTCCTAAACAAACTATTGGTGAAAGAAATAAAATATTATAAAATGTGTTGAATTTAATAAAGATAAAACAATAGCATATCAAAGTTTAGGAATGCATCTAAAATTGCCTTTACAGCTAAAATCATAGATACAAACTTATATCACAGAAAAGGAGAAAAAAGAAAAAAGGAGAAAATAAAAGGAAAACAAAGAGAAATCTTTGAGATAAAATTTATAAATAGAATGCCAATAGTATAAATCATAAAAGAAAAAGTTATGAGTTGAATGTCATCAAAAATTTAAAATCCTATAAACCAAGAAACACCATTCATAAGACAAACAGACTTATCACAGAATACTAAAATATATGATATTATAAGTCTACAATTAATAAATAATTCTTAAAACTCAATACTAAGAATTAAAAATAAAATAAAATGCAAAATATTTGAATGTATGCTTTACAAAAAAAGATGAATGATCATAATGTCAAACATTGTTATCAGAGGAATGCAAATTTAAACTATAATGATATCCTACCACATAGTCATTAAAATGGGTAAAATTTAAAAAGACTCACACCATCAAATGTTGGCACGGATGTGGTGAAAGTGGCACTTTTATGTATCGCTGTAAGAATATAACATGTTTGTTAACAACCACTTTGAGCAACAATTAGATGTTTCATTTCCCATAAAGTTGGACATACACTTATCAAGTGACCCAGAAAATCTAATTTTATGTATTTAGTTAAAGATGATGAAAACTTGTGTCAACACAATAATTTGTAGCTGACAGTTTATAGTGGTTTTATTAATAATAGCACCAAACTGGAAACAATCCAAGTATTCATCACAGGTGAATGAACAGACAAATTGTGACATATCCAGAGTGAAATTCTACTCAGAATATTAGAACTTGTCACTTCTATCTAACATGTTAATAATTCTTTTAAGGTTCAAAATGGAAAAGTTAACAATCTTGATTTGATTATTGCACATTATATTAATATATCAAATTCCTACACTATACCCATAAATCTGTACAATTAACTTAGCTCTTATTTCTTTAGCCATATATTATTTGTTTTCTATTTTTTTATGTTTTCTATTTTTTTTGTTCTCTATTTTGGTAGTCAGTCAATTTAATTCACCACATTTAAAGAATCAGAAAAAAAACTATGAAATGTTATCATTAGATACAGCAAAACAATCTTACAAGATTCAAAATTATTTTTATTAAGTAAAAAACTCTCACCATGTTAGGTATAGGAAAAAGCTTCCTCAACCTGATAAGGATATCTACTACAATAGTATTAGAACTAATAACAAATTTAATGTAAATATTATTGTTTCTGTTGTATGTTTTCTATTTGTTATTGAACATTGAATTGAACCTGAATTGAACCTGAATTCCTAAGAAACTGATTATTTTAAAACTTTCCACTGTATTATCCCTTCATTTATTCATTAAATGAACAAAAAAGACCACTTTTTCTCCCATGGGAAAGTCATGACCAAGGGAACCTTACTTGCTGCTGAGTCTGACCCACAGACATGGTTGCAGCTGCACTGGAGTTGGCATGGGGCCCCCATGATGGTATTGTCTGGTACTTGGCACCCACGGGGTGGCTGCTAACTAAAGTCTGGAGTGCCGGGACTGCAACATTGGCAATGATGTTTGAGACCTGGGCACTTGTGAAACAACTGGGAAGCCAGGGTCAAGAGTGTACATGCATGCAAAGCTGCCGACCGTGCCTGGGGTCTGAGTACTCCACGTGGCAGTGCCTCTGGCATTCCAGGTGTAAGGCACAATGGAGTGCTCACTGTAGCAAGACCAGAGCTCAGGCATGTCCTGAATACCTATTGATCCAGGGTTGGGGCATGGATGGTCTTGATGCAGAGGTGTCTTCAGTAACTGTGGCACAGACACTAGTGGAGCAGCTGTGGAACGGGGTCTACCAGCTTGGGCATATAAGGAGCCACAGTGGCTCCAGCATCCAGGCCACAGGCTTGTCCACATTCTGTAGTGGCTCCTACTTTCCTGAAATGTCAGCAAATGCAGTGCAGGCAGGGATCTGGGATCTGGAGCATGGACACACAAAGAACTGCTATGGATTTAGAGTCCAGAGTGTGCAAAGGGCTAAGAGGATGGCAGCCCCTCTTTGGGTGGGGAGTCAGCTGGAGTGATGACTGAGAGCTGCTGGTGAGCTCTGCAGACAGCTGCTAGGGTCTTGGCTGAGGAACACTAAGGACCTCCACTGTGAAAGCTGCAGGGAGTCTGTGGCTGCCATGAATGCATTGAGGTCCTCAGTGGCAAAGGCTGCCCAGATCTTCTGCAGAACAGACCTTTTGGGAAATGCCGTGACCATCAGGAGGTTGACACTGAGAGCACCCATCTTTCCTCTTTGTTCCTAGCCATGCACAGACATCTCAGATATGAAATCACTCCTTCAATCCTTTCTGTGCAGAATTCTCCATTTTTTTGTCCCACTGTGTTTCTGTAGCTCTCAACAAGACTCTTGAGCCTATAGGCTAGTTTCCCTTTGAAGGCTGGCAATTGCTTTCTCTGGAAAGATGAAGTGTTATATCTCCTACTCTACTATCTTATTAACATGTCTTTTCTTTTTTCTCCCCTCCTGCCTTTTTCCTCCTCTGGATAATTTCAAAAACCTATCTTAAAGTTTACTCATTCTCTTTTCTGCTTGATGGCGTCTGCTCTTGAACCTCTGTGGTGGACTATTAAATGCAGTTGTTCCCCAGGCTTGGTGATGCATGCCTGTAATCGTTGTAGCTCGGGAGGCTGAGCAAGTGCAAAGTCAGCCTCAGCAATTTAGTGAGGCCCTAAGAACTTAGTGAGACCCTGCCTCAAAATAAAAAATTTAAAAGGGTGAGGGATGTGGCTCAGTGTTTAAGCACCACTGGGCTCGATCCCTGGTACCAAAAAATAAATGAATATATAAATTCAGTTGTTCTCTTAATGTCCAAACATTGTTTGATTCTTTGTTATATCTTCTATAATATTTTTATTGACCTCCCCTGCTGCACCATGGGTCCTCTGGAACCCCATGCTGCCCAGTCCTTTTGTTCTCGGCATCCCCCAAGCATACCTCAAATCCCATCAGTTCTCTAAAACAAGGAGACATAAACCAATCCATTTGTGGTCTCCTGAAAAGCCAGAATATTCAACACACACTCTCTTTACCTTCTCAGACAGAAGCTGAGAGTTGGAGATTTTCTCCCATTTGTTCCACACTGAGTCATGGAGAGGAAATATGGTAAGTAACACTGCATGCTAATCCAAAACTTCCCCTTTGTTCCCAACAGCCCTTAACATGGCCTGCAGATCAAGGCAAAACAGTCTGTTCTCTTGGGTGGGCTCCAGAATGTCTGTATATCAGATATATTTCAGTCTTCTCTTCTCCTCCCTTAGAAGACTTGAAACTGCTGGCTTTTCCCCCAGAAAGGTTGTGCTGAGTTGGGAAGAAAGAGTGTGGCTAATGAGTGCCACAAATGTTCCTACAGGCTTTGCTGAGGCTGATTTCTTATTCACTGGGATCAGAAGCAGCTTAACTGGTTTCTCAATTACTCACAAAGGGAATTGGTCAGTGTGTTTTTGTTGAATCAGCGTCTCCATAGGAAGACAGAAGGTTTGGGGTTTTCTTATTCTGCTGTCTTGCTAATGTCATTCCCCTAGTAGATTCTATTTTTATACTGCCTCTTAGGTGTGTTAACTTCATGTGAGTGGCTAAGAGATTTTCTGCAGGTCACTCAGGCTAAAGGGTAGAACAGAGATTATACCCTGGTCCCTGATTCCTAAGCTTTCACTCTTAAACCTCTATTTACCATCATTAGCATACACAGGAAAATACAGAAAATGTCATGATATAAGAATATTATTAATCAGGACTGGGAGTGTAGCACAGCAGTAAAGTGCTTGCCTTGCCTAGCAGGCACAATGAGGCCCTGGGTTCAGCCCCCAGTCCTGCCCCCAAATAATGACAATAATAATAATGAATTAAATCAGATTAACCTACTAAGTGCCCTCTTTCTTAAACTTACCAATTACCAAAATTATTGGAATCACAAGTCCATTATTTTAAACCACCTACCTTGAAGTATGGCATCAAGAAAAGTAATGATTTTAATGTTATTTACAGAAATGAGGCCAAAGTTATTTTAAAATTATATTACATATTTTTAGAAAAAAATTCTTGCTTTGAAGATAATGACTTAGTGTATCTACCATCTGTTATCACTGAGAGAAGATAGAAACGCACATTATATTTCTCTCTGAAGAGTGTCTTCATGACTGACAGGAAGTTCTATTGTGTATTTGCTACAAATCAAATTTATTTTTTAAAAGACTACCTGACAAACCATTAGGAACAGAAAAATTTAAGACTGGTGATGTGGCACTTGCCTAGCATGCATGAGACCCTGGGTTTAAAAAATAATAATAATTTGAAAAGCATACCGTTTTCTGAGACGGATCATTAGGTTCAAGGTGGTATCCTGACATAGTCTCTTTGCTGCACTTTGCTTAATTCAGGATGAATTTGTTAGGGAAGATCTAAGAAAACAATGCAGGTCATAAGTTTTGAAGTCAATTAATTCCCTGAGTTTAGATTTCTCTCTCAACATATGAATTTTCACTTACCCAAATATCTACCAGATTCTACGTTAGACAGTTTTCCGTCACCACGACAAAATATCTGAGCTGATCAATTTAAAAGCTCAGAAGATTTATTTTGGCTCATGTTTCAGAGGTTTCAGTTCATGGTCACTTGGCCCCATTGTGTTGGGCCTATAGCAAGGGAAGATATCACGGTGGGGAGAGCCTAGCAGAGCAAAGCTGCTCACTTCACGGTGGCTGAGAAGCCAACAGGGAGAAAAAGGAAGGGGCTGGGGTCCCAATATACCTCTCAAGGGCAAGCCTCTAATGATCTACTTCCTCCACTAAACCCCATCTCCTCAGGTTCCCATCACTTCCTCATAGTGCCAAGCTTAACCCATCAGATTTGAGGGATTATTTAAGATCTAAACCCTAATAGGTTCCTATCTCACATACAGCCTGAAGTATGCCCTTATTAATCTGACAGAGCAATTGCTTATGGATCGATTCCTTTTTGTATGCTGCTCTTTGGATCTTTTTATTACAATGTAATGTTATGACATAATTTCCACTCCTGAAGATACCACTACACACACTTTTAATTCTTTTTAACCCAAATGTCTGCTTCCTATCTTTAAATATGCTCTCTATAATTGACCAAGCATTACCTTACATGACTTTTAAAAAGCCCAAGTGAGTTGATTAATAAAAACTATGAGCATGCGTTTACAAAATAGCATTAAACATATGTATGGTTTTACCAATGCAATTCATGTTATTAAAATAAAATTACTGAGGCTAATCTAATAGAGATGAAAAATTTGTATTAACACCACATAATTCAAGTGCTACTCTAACATCTAGAGTGCAAATTCTAATTAACATCTTGTGACTCTGCTACAAAATCATTGGCTTATGAAATTCAGATATCAACTTCATTTTGCTAACAATTTATGCAGTTCACAGAAGTAGGATGTGAAAATTCAGTCTGTCTCCTATTTTTCTACAAATGTATTAACACAAAATCTACAAATGTGAACATCTCACTTAGTTGATAGGTAACAATTTTCATTTTTCAACTACTCATTTTAAAGGTATAAATGACTCTTGCATCTGAAACGACTTCAACAATTGGGTTCCACATTAAATAATTATCTGTTAAAATGAAGTCAAATATTCAACACAAAAAGTTCCAAATTATGATATGCTCTAATGACTTTATTTCAGTAAGTGCTACTTTCCATTTATAAATCCTAAGTCTTTTTTTCTGTAAGGCTTTAGACCTAATTTTGTTAGGTACTAATGCTATTTCATAATAATATTTTAAGAATTATCAAGTTAGTTAATGAGCTTTATTTAATCATCCGGTTTTACCAGAAGATGAGAAAATTATCTTTAATTTCAATTATAACTAAGTACATTAAAATAATAACAAGATCTTTATGTGAAGTATGTGATAATTTAATGTGATAATTATATTCATAGCAAGATATTCCTATCCCACTTCTATTAAAGAGAATTTGATAATCATGGGAGGAGAGGATTAATTTTGAAGATTCAGTTTTTCAATGAAGATCAACCCTTGAACAATCCAAAGTAAGGGTCAGTGAAAATTATTCCTCTAGTTGTGTTCGGTGACTGGATGTCACAGCAAACTAAATTTGCCACTTTCTTTTATCAAGTTCTTCATGAATGATTTGCTTTAAACTCTATTCTTTGTACAAATTTTTTTTGTACAAATTTAACACTAGGAATACAACATTGAAAATTTGTCAACATTGCTGTAGTATAATCCTTGAAAACTGCCAAAAGAGTAGATTTTATGTTTTCATCCCCCACAACAAAAAACAAAACATGAGGTAATACATGTGTTAATTAGCCTGATTTAGTATACACAGTTCAGAGCATGATGTCATACATGACAAATATATGAAGTGTTTGGTTTTTTAATGAATTAATTAAGAAGACAAAATAGACTATTAAATTTTTTAAAAGAAAGCAAATTAGTAAGCTTTGGAATAGATAACTTCTGGAAGGTTGTTTCCATTTGAAATTAATTAATAAGTATCTTTTATCTTCCCATTAATAACTTTTTAGTAAGTCTGTACCCATTGGATGTGGGTATCTGATACTTCAAAGAAGGCTCTCTCTGCAGTAATATAACCAACCACAGAAAGCCTGATGATTGTCCTCAGGAAAGCATGTTAACAGAAAAGCGATGAAGCAAATTAGCTAAAAATAAAACAACTTTGACACTTGTTTTATAGGAAGAACATTTTAATTCTAACCAGTACAATGATGAATAGAGAAAAACATTCGCCTTAATAAAAGGAAAAAAGAGAAAGAGAGGGAGCAAAGAGGGAAGGGAGCTAAAGTATTTAGATGCAATTAATTATGAAAGCCAAGGAACATATCTTGGGCAGAGATGACATTGAAAGAAGGTTCCTCATGTCCTTCATGTACAAATTCCAGGACCTGGAGTGATCTACCTAGTAAGTGGTATAAAAATATAACTTGGATAATTGAATGCAATTATACTTCATTAGACTTAGATAATTACCCCCCTTTGATCCACAATAAATACCAAAATTAGAAATCCCTCTTTAAGAGTGGAACCTTTGTTCCTAGTTCTGACAACTCTGTTTTATTTAGCTCAGGATAACCAAACAACATAACAAAGGTGATAAACTAAATTATAACTCAAACAGACAACAGAAGACTGGGGCATAAGACCCACAAAAAAAGTTTCACAAGAAGAGAAGTTCTATCAGTCTTTAAAAAGACTTGGAGGACTAGGAAGACAGTGCTTACAAGACAGACACCAAACATACACACCCTGATTTTTAAGTGAGAATGAAGGCCTGAGTGACACATTTAAAAGACACATTCAGGGTCATTTTTTAAAAGACCTCAAACACAGCATTCATTCTTGCCAAAAACCATGGGACCATAAATCCAAGAACCACTTTTCACTATCACCATAGCTCTGCCTTTTCCAGAATGTCTTAGTTGGAATCATACAGTAAATAGCATCTTCGGTTTGACTTCTTTCACTTAGAATATGGGTTCATGTTTCCTCCGTGTGCTTTTGTGGCTTGAGATCTTATTTCTTATTAGTATTTAACAATATTCCAACGTCTGCATCTTCCACAATTTACCCATCCACTTACTGAAGGACTTCTCAGCTGCTTCCAAGTTTGACAATTATGAACAAAGTAGATTTTTGTGTAGATATAAGCTTTCAACTCTTTTGGGTAAATACCATTTTGCATCCCATCAGCAATGAATAAGACTACCTGTTATTCCACGTTCTTGCCAGCAGCCAACAGTGTTCTAGATTTGGGTTGTTCTAACAGATGGTAGTGTAACTTGTTTTAATTTTGCATTTCTTTGATGGCATATTATGTAAAACATCTTTTCATATGCTCCTTTGACATCTGTACATATTCTTTGATGAGGTGCTATTAAGGTTTTTGGCCCATTTTTAGAATAGTTTGGTTGGTTTCTTGTTGAGATTTAAGTGTTCTTTGCATATTTTGGATAATAGTTCATTATAGGATACCTCTTTTGCAAATGATTTCTTCCATTCTGTGGTTTGTCTTTTCATTTCTTGGCAGTATTTTTTTACAGAGCAAAAATTTTTAATTTTAAATGAAGCCCAGCATATCAATTATTTCCTTGTGACTTCGATGCCCATTTAAAAAAGTCATCACTAAACCCAAAGACATCTAGAATGTCTCATATGTTATCCTTCCTTCAGTATTTTTGTAGTTTTGTATTTTACATTTAGGTCCAAATCCATTTTGAGTTAAGTTTTATAAAGAATATAAAATCTGGGCCTAGATTCATTTTTCTTTCTTTTTTTTTTTTTGGTTTTTAATGAGTCTCTAAGTCTGTTTTTTTTTCTTTTCTTTTTTTTTGGGAGGGGAACCTGGGATTGAACTCAGAGGCACTCAGCCACTGAGCCACATCCCCAGCCCTATTTTGTATTTTATTTAGAGACAGGGTCTCACTGAGTTGCTTAGTGCCTTGCCCTTGATGAGGCTGGCTTTGAACTCGCAATCCTCCTACCTCAGCCTCTCAAGCTGCTGGGATGACAGGCGTGCACCACCATGCATGCCTGGCTCTAAGTCTTTTTGAGAAAAATATTCAAGTATGTTTTGTTTTAGTGATTTCTTGTCCTTTATCATTGAAGTACTCTTTATTCTAAATAACATATCAGAGAAATCTTTAAAGCATATCCAATTCTCATTCTCAATAGGAAATGAAATTTCCCTAAAAATGGTACTTTCTCAAATATGGACTCCACTGGGGTCTTTAGCCTATGAAAATGTTCTATTGTTATAAATAATGGAAGAAAAAGATTATTTCTTTGAGACATCTTCACCTGAAAAAAGCAAGGAAGAAGAAAGGATGCAAGATAGAGTGGAGAAGGGACTTAGGAAAGCAGAAGCCTGGGACATACTGTAACTATTTGCCCCCATGTCCAGAGGCAGCAGGAAGTAGGCTTCAGACCAGGGTGTTCCTTGTTTATATATAACTACAGTGGATAACCAAAAAAAAAAAAAAAAGAAAGAGAGAAAGAAGTTCTAGAAATAATTCATTGAGTCACTATAATTGAATCTGAAATTGTTTTGATTTTTCCTCTGTTTTCCAATAATTATATTTTAACAATTGGACTACCATATTTGCAGAAGTCATTTTAAAAGTATTTTGATTAAGCATTATTTCAGCAAGACAGTGGAAATCTTTCACACCTGTGTGATACTACACCTGAACACTATTAACTATCTCATCTTGCATTCATCAGTCAATGAATACTTATTAACCACCTACTTGGGTTGGACACTGTGTTTGACATTGTGTAGGCAGTGATGAATGGTACAACCATGAATCTTAAGTCTAATGAGGGAGAGAGATATTAAGTACCTAAACATGTAAATAATTACATGAGTACAAACTAAAAATAAAGCTAAATATCACATTAGTATGGGAGAATGCACAGGGACGACTTTGAAGGCATTATGTTTAAGTTGAGACTGGAGTGATAAGAAACCATATGAGGATTTGTAGAGAGTATTCCCAGTAACTTTGTGCTACTCCTAAGACAGGAAAGACTATGTGTGAGGAACTGAAATGAGGTCGGCTAAGCTTGAGCATAGTGAGCAAGGGCGAGAAGGAAGTTATGCTGGAGAAATTGTCAGGGAGCTATTATCCAGGGTCTTGAGAGTATGGGAGGTGGCATGGTATGAGTATTTTCTTTAGTATAACTGGAAGCCAGGGAAGACTTTTAAGCAGAGAGTTTATGATTCATCTTGGTTTTTAAGAGACCACTTAGGCTGCTATTAATAGGAGAGATTTAGAGAAAAGTAGGAATCTGACCTAGAAGCTATTTGAATATTCTTTATGAGAGGAAGCGGCTTTCAAGTATTGTGTGATGGAAATGGAGAAAAATTGCTAGTACCAGGAACAGGTCTAAATAAAATTAAGGAAGGCTTCTTGGTGTTTGGCTTCAACACCATTAGTGAAAATTTTGCTGGTTCCTAGGATGGATAATACTGGAGTAGATGGAGCTGGGTGGAGAGATCAGAGTTCAGTCTTAGGTATAATGTAAAAGCTGTAACAGTCATGCCTGTCGGCAGACACAACCACAACTGTCAGAGCAGTGATCTGCCTGCCTGGCCCTGCCCCCTGTCAGCTCCCACTACAGGCAGCAGGCTGGCGCTGGGTTTACCCTGCAGTCCAGCTCTTGCTTCAGGCCTCGGGCTGCCTAGTAGTCCACTGTCCGACCTCATGGGGCTCCCTCCCCAGCGGTCTGGTGCAGGAAACACTTTCAGGAAGGCGAGGGGGGACGACAGCCTCCCCCACCCCTTCCCTGAAGCTAGCTCGCCATTGGTCCATTGGTCAGCCTTCCTTGCCAGCCATTGGCTGATCCCTAGCCCACCAAAATTCAATTTCAACAATTGGCCCTATCATTGTTTTGCCTGCGAAGTTTGAGAGCTTAAAAGAAGCCCCTGGCCATGTTCTCTCTCTCTTTCTCTTTCTCTTTCGGGCAGATGCTGTTCGTCTGCCTAATGAAAAATCTCTTGTGTGAGTTCCAGTGTCCGCAGTGGTTTTTCTGGGCACTTTTTTCACCCTTCATTAGTATTTAAATGTGTGGGAACTTTGTCATCAAATGCAGCTGCCAAATGCTATGGTGCCCTCATAAATAGAAGTCTGTACTGGAGATCTAAATTTAGGAAACATAAAAATATAAATATCCTTAAAAGAAATAGTGGTAAGCAAAACTCACCAGGGTAAATGTATATAGAATAAATATCATCTTAAAAAGCTGAGCACCAAGGGACTGCAGTGTCAGGTGAGGGAGGACAAGTTGTCAAAGGGGATGGAGAAGGAACTGTCAGACAAAAAAAAAAAAAAAAAGAAAGAAAGAAAGAAAGAAAGAAAGGGGAGAAGAGAGTGTGCTTCAAGGAAAACAAAATGAAGAACTGTGTCAAATGCTGTTCAATGGTCAAGAAAGATCCTTACTTTGTCTGTGTTCTTTGTGACCAAAGAAAGTTAGTTTGTGACCATGAGGGAAACACCTTTAGAGGAATGATGGAAACAGGAAGAAGAAGGAGGTAAGTTGAGAAGTGAAAGCAAGTGGAAGTAGAAACAGAATAGAAGATGACACTTTCAAGAAGTATGACTATGAAAATGAGTGGATAAATGGAGAAGAAAAGCTTCATAGGGATAAAGGGACTGAGTTCTGTTAGTTTGTGTAAGACTGTGGGTATTGAAACATGACTGTATATTAAAGATGATCCAGTAGAGGAAACATGATGATGTGAGACTAAGGGAATATATTGAACACAGGAAAGAATTATTCTGACCCAGACCACAGTGGAAGGACTGACTTTGGGTTAGAGAAAGGACCTTTCTCTGAGTGAAGAAAAGGACTACAGACTCCATTGCACTCATGACAGCATGCTTTCTGAAGTTCCCTGTGGACAGCTCTCTAGTTTCTTAAAAACAACTAAATAAATTCACCTACTGAGACTGAGGGTGTGAATAGCAAAGAAACGATGTAAATCACCATGAAAACAAATGGAAATTAGTGTTTCAACAAAAAAGAAACCAAGAGTTTGGTTTCTATTTTTCCCTACTGCTTTTTTTCAGGGAAGAAAATAACTTTTCATAGCACCCATGGAAAATCCAAAATGAAGTAAATTGTGTGTTAGAAATCAATTAATACATATAGGGAGTTTTTTTACATGTCTACAGTATAAGAACCAGGAAACCCATAACCATTAGTTCTTTGGTCCGGAGTCAATATTCACCTTCAAGGACCATAGTAATAATAGGAGTGTACCATTATTCTGTCTTCTTCACTTGAAAATAAAATTTAAAGAAACTATTTTTAGAATAAGTCTTTAAAATTTATGCATACAAAAATGCCATTCTTGATTTTTAAGAACTATTCATATTGTAAAAGTTACGTGAATATAGAGTTACATTTCAATAAATATAGAGGTTTAGGTTATGAAAACATTAGACTTTTCCTTCACCCCAACACCATGTTTTCGAGGAAGCCAACATCAGTTTGGTATGGTACCATTCACACTGTTCTCTTTGTTTATCCAACCATACACAGATTTTGTTGATTTGGTTTTTTTGTGGTTTTTTTTTTTGCTCTTTATTAATGCAATTACACTATACACTATAATCATTGATTCTACAAAATTTTTTTCAATTTACATGTAACTTTTCAAATCAATATATAGATATTAATTATTTTTAATGGTATCTTATGGTTTATTCTATCCATGTTTTATTTAACCATTACTGCTTTCATGGAACCATAAGGTTATTCATTAAAACAATGCTACAAAAAATATTCTCAAATTTAAGTCATTGCATATAGGCCCATCCTTAATATTTGTTGGCCCAAAGAAAGAGTACAAATGGAGGACCACTTACCACATGCCTAAATACTGAAGTTTATCAAGCTAAAAAGCTGTTAATAAAACAGGTTCTATTTTCCTACTTTAACAAATGCATCCCTAGAGTGATGAGCAAAGCCAGCTTTAAATTTCTAATCATAGACATCTTGGTCCCTGGTCTTTTGCCCTCCACCTGCCCTGCTCCTCCTCTACTCTTGGAAGAGTCCTATGATACAGGTGTCCTTGAGCACTTGCAGGTGACACTCCAGTCCTAACATGCACTCCATCTGCACTCTTCTCAGAGACTCTCCTGCAAATTTCCTTCAGATGGTGACTTCTTGGGCTACAGGTACCAAGAGGACAAACTGGGGAAGAAGGCCATTCAGAATTTGGAGGCTGGTTTGGATCATTTGGCAGAGCATTCTTAGTTCTGGGTGAATGGAATGTGATCCAGGGAGGAGGAAAATGATCATAGGCTGTAAGACCATATGACTTTTGACCTCTACAACTCTCTACCCCACCAGGAAAAGCAGGAAGTACTGGGCTCCCTGAAGGACAGGACAAAGACCAGTGGCCCCTCTGATGAGACTGTGTAGTCAAGCATTCACTTCTGTATGATAGATCCCTTGAAGTAGAATTGGGCAAAAGAATATGGGTTTTGGAAATAGGGTTTTTCCTAAATAAAAATTAGGAACAAGAATCTGTAAATTACTTTCTGTATTAAATTAAAAATGTAAAAAATAGCCTTTACTTACATCTTCATAAAGAAAAAATATATATACATATATATGTATATACATATATATATTATATACATATATATATATGTATAATATAACTGTGGGGGCATCTCTGCCACGTCCTGTGTGGATGAGAAAAGGATTAACTGCCAGAGGATGATGTTGGCTGTATACAACTCAATTGCTCAAAAACTTATCTGCTCAAAAAACACACAAGAGCCAATATTCTTTTTAAATGATTATTTTATCTATATACAGGTTAAAGGGGGCCTGGACTGGGAGGAGTTTCTTCTGTGATGAGCAGGATAGGGTAGAGTTAGGGGAGCCATTCTCTTTAGGGAAAATTCCAGAAGGAGAGAGGGAACCACCCCCATGCAGCACCACATGCTTCCTGGCAGTTCCTAAAAGCCAGGCCTCTGCACCCTGTGGCTCAACCTAGTCTGATTCTGCTAAATAAGGATGGCTTTCCACATCTCCCTCTTTTTAATATTTTAAAATGCAAATGTTGGACAGTTACATTGAAGCTCCAGATCTTGGTTCTGAGAGCTACTCCAAGATCCCTGCTCTTGGTCTGAGGGTATGGTAACCTATTATCATGATACAAAAAGAATTAATAGCAAACATATCATTCTAATACCATTCAATTTAGGAATTATCTGATCAACCAGAAATGCAGAGTCTATGAGATCAATTCTATCTTTTTGAATACCCTCGATGGGGTGATGTGATTTTACAAAATTCAGACTATTATTACTGCAATATCAAATGTCCATTAGATGATTCATCATTATCTCTTAGTCCCATTTGGAAGTATGATATTTAGTTGTAACATACATGCCTATAGTCATTATGGCATTTAAGCCTTTGTTTAAATTTGAGAGCACAAGGCTCATTGCTGATATTTGAAATAGTAGCTATTAAAGCATTTAATTTACTCTCAATCATTCTATTAATACTTAACTTTCAGTGGTCATAGCATCTTAACAGAAGGAATCATGCCCCTAGATATAATGAATATGAGGACAGATAGAAATGTAGAAGAATATATTAAAATATATAGGAACCAAATTATCATCAAAGAAATAACTGTTAGAATATAAATGTGATTTATTCATTCTTCTAGTGTAATATCAATCTGTTTGTTAGATACTTATTTGGCCTGTATTACATGGTTACCAGTAATGCAAAGTAATATCCAAATAATAGGGAATAGTCCAAATTACATGGGGTTGCAAAAATCAGAATGATTACATATCTAATCTTATTTTTATAGTCTGAAAATAGTTTCAAACAACTCAATTATTTACCTAATTCCTTAGATCTTTCTTGGTATTAAAGATTAGATTAAACATGGTTGCTTGTAAATTCTTCTCAAGAAGTAAAAGTGAAACATTTAGTGGCAATGTTGCCATGTTAAGCCTTTCTGGCTTTAAATCTTTTAGAGGAAAATATTTTGATATAACTGTCTTTCATCAATTTTTTAAAATCAATCCAAAACCATATCCACCACCTTTAGAGATAATATGTAGCATTGGCAAGACATTTGTATATTTTGTCCATTTAGGAAAGGCACCAGATTCTATCACAGAACAATTAAGGCAGTAAGATATTGGTGGATATTTCATAGAAATTACTGCCTTTATAAGAGAAAGTTCCAGTCCAATAACTGTTTGAATATACAATCCTAAGTTCCAAGGGCCAGTATAACTAGTTGGCCTAGGTATTCCTTATGCTGTCTTTCTCTTAAAGGTTACATCTAGACAAGCCAGAACCTATCATGGGACCAGCATATAGATAAGTTTCCATTGCAGCCAGTATAGTTAAATCCAGTCACATGGATGGTGTAATGTGAATATCTGTAAAAACTCCCATCATATGAATATCATCAGTAAATATTGGGATTGATTTTCCAGTCCCCATCCTTGGATGTATTTAAGGTGGTTCTGGGAAATGGGCCCAACAGATTTCCCATATATTTCACTTACCTCAGAGCTCAATAGACCTAGCATATAAATATTTTGGTTGGATATTTGAGATCTCCTTATTGTAAAATCTGGTGCATTCTATTGCTCCATGTGGCACTCAGCAGTGGTGAAACTCCTAACATCATAATTTTTAGACATTATTTTTTAAATTAAGTAGGTTTACATAGGGATGTCCCCCCCTTTTTATTTTTATTTTTTTAAATCGTAGAAAAAGATTGCTATAAACTTGATTATTATTAACCTTAAATTGTAGACAATGGCCTAGCATTATACAAATATTTAAACCATAAGAAGTGACAATAAATATTTCTATTTGGCCAGGAAGATCAATAAAAGTTACATATTGTTAAAGTCAATGTTGTTTAAGTTGGAAAGGGCATTACAATAAAAGAAGGTCCAGTTTCCACCAAATAGAGGATTTGATTTTGTCTCTAATAGTAGGCTGAGTTACAAAGTTATAAAATGCAGTCAGTAGAGATGTTGAAAATTAGTTTCATGACCTGTTTATTTTATAGGTAATGGCCGTATTATTCTAAATTAACTTAAACTATTATGTTAGAATTGGTAGTATCTGCCAGGATAGTGATTTAACAATTTATTTAAAAATTTTAGAATTTATGTCATTTATTTAGCAATTGTATTTTAAGGGATCTGTGGAAAGATAATCTATGTATAAGATATAGTTGTATGAATATCTTTAATAACCTTGCTTCTAAAGTAGTAAAAATATCCAAATGTGCAACATAGGACTTTGGGTAAATGAACTACATGACAAAAATCAGGCATCAAAAGTCATGCTGTAAAAGAATATTAATTGTGTGCAATCTAAAACAATGTTATGAGCTTTAAAATTAACAATATAATTGTGTATGTATAAAATATGTATATCTCTGAGTTTATGTAAGGAAAGCAGTTTAGTAGATTTAGTAAATGTTAAAAATAGTTGTCAGAAATTCAAAAAAATTCTTTTAGGGTATGCTTAATTTTTCCTAAGTGGGTCTCTTGACAAAATCTAGGGAAGCTAACTTAATCTTGAACCATCTTTAGCCTCTTTATCTGAATACTATTTTATACAATTTCCATATAGAATTCTTTGGATTAATATAGATTAGGTAGCATAATCTAATATTACATCTGAAACATGAAACAGACAAGCCAAGAGCTTCCATCCCCTCTTAGGGGAAGGTGTCAAAGTACTTCTATATCCCATATTGATAGAGTTTAAATAAGTCAGTATCTTCTCAATGTCCTCTAAAAATATAGCTAAGTTTACTTCTTAGTATAAAGAGTAATGTAGTAATATAAAGCAATATAAAATAAGTATAATGTTTATTCAATTTAAAATACTAAATGATATAATTAATTTTTTAATTAATTTGTTATTATTATGTAAGTTTGTTAGAGACCATTATTGAAAAAGTTTTAGTTTGGGGAGCATCAGCTTAATAACATGTAAATCTAATATTTTAAAGACTTCTTTATCTGGAAAACAAAAATATAATTAACATAATAAGTACTAATTACCATGGTTAATTAAAATATAGCCATTGATGTTTTTATATTAATCAAATTTGGCTTTTAAAAAGAAATTTAATATTTGGAATGTAAGGTGGTATTTTAAAATAAATTATTGTTTAACCAAATTGTATAAGCCATAATGTCTTTGAAATTAGCTTTATTAATAATAGAAATTTAATAGGCATAATAAATTTGTTTTATTAGAATGGGAAATTAATATTTTAAGTATTTTCTTTTTCTTCTGTCCTTTAGTTAGAAGGTATAATTAATAGGGGTTTGTGAAAAGATCTTATCTATATTTGTAAATACCCTTTATGATAGAAACAGTAGAATTTAAAGAATAAAAAACTTTTAATAACCTTAGCTGATTGTGTTAATTATACATAGCCAATTTAATTGTATAGAGCCAATTATATGTAGCCAATTTAATTACATGTATAGCTTTTGAAAATTATTGTGTATAAATTTTGTTTTAATTTATTCAAATGTTTTAGTCTTCTATTTTATCAGGTGAAAAAAAAATTTTTTTTAGACACTTACATATCACACCTGATAGTTTAAGTGCTAGTATCTTGGTTCTCAATGAGGACATAAAGGAATTTTAGACCTTCTTTATATTAAACAAATTACAAATATGTCTACTTTGTATATATTTTAGTCAAGAATATCTGATGTTTTCATATTTAGTAGACAATGTTCCATTCAATGATCTTTTACCATCCCATTCTTGTAAATCAATTATCTCCTGTAATAAAAGCTTAGATAATTAATTTAATTTCTTCAAATTGAATTTTTTTACTCTTAATTATAAAAGTCAAGATATCAAACAAAAGTAAATAATAATATTAATAATTTCTTTCCTGTTTAAAAAAAAATTAGAAACAAGGGTTATAGATCTTAAATATTATAGAAATTAGCAATTTTATTATTTGACCACCTGGAAAAATATGAATTAATTAAGAAGCCTTTTTCCCCAGAAAAATGTGAGTTAATAAGTATAAAGAAAACTTTTTTATTTTTAGTTGTTAACCCAATGTAAATTAAATTTCATTAATTCACATGAATTAAAGTTATATGAATCCATTTTTATTTTAATTTTGAATTGTGAACATGCTCATTGACCTGTAAGTAAATTTTGAAATCATGTAAATATAGTCATTGTGTGCATACATTTATAGATCAGCCAAGAAAAGGAAACTTTTACAATTTATTGTAAGTGAAGCTACATAGCAATGAACAAACAAGCACTAAACAATGATTTAATTTGTCTAAGAATTTAAGATATGAAAAGAAAAACTTCAAAATAATTCAGGTTGCTGGCTTTTGTCCTGATGATTGTTACTGATCTTTAAAATTATCCCTAAAAAGCAAAATATTAATCCATTAAAAACCTCAATCAGAATATCTTTTATCAACTTCAGAAAATCTTTTCTTTCTCTTTTTTTTATTTTTTTCTTGGGTCTATGGTGTCCTAGTGAGTCTGCAGTCTTCTCCATTTACATTTCAATGTAAAACTTCACTGAGACTTGTAAGGAGCTAAGAGAGATTAGTGGTCCCAGCAAAAACTTGATAGGAGGGCATTTTAACAATTTCTTATTTTTAGGACAGGTTTGGATGTCAAAGAAAATTAAGAGACCTTATTTTCCATTTTCATTTGAGAATGAAGCTACTGTGCTAAGCTCCTTACTGAGATAGGCCATTGGCTATTGATCTGATTTGTCCATGGATGTCTATCCAACAGTTTTGGGTGAATATTTTTAGGGTTATTTTCCTCTCAATGCCAAACAGGTTAAATCTTGTTCCATAGGTAAACTGAGAACAGGGACTTGAGGTAAGGCCCCTTTTTAATATTTTAAAAATCTTTAGTATGTTTTGGTTCTCACATCAGAGCAGTTGTTCCCTGGTGTAGAGTTTTAAGAAGGCTGTAAATAGGCTTAGTTAATTTCCTATGCCCAGGAATCTAAGGCCTGCAGTATCCAGTTATCTCTAGGAAGTATCTGTAATAGCCTTGATATTTCTCCTGTGTAGTAGCACATAAAGAATGTCATCTACATATTCGAGAACAATTATAAATGTTTTATCTCTGAATTTTATTAAGTCCTTAGCTAGGGTTTGTCCAAACAGGTGAGGGCTATCTCAAAATCCTTTAGGAAACACTCTCCAGGTTAGTTGCTAAAGTCTGAAAAATTTTCCTCTGGCCCCTGCCAAATTTGGCAGAGGTTTAGAGTTTTTTCTTCCTGGGCAGGTAATTCTCTCCATGCTCTTTGTGCATAGGCACTTATTTGAGCATAAGTTTGTAAATCGTAAGTCAATTGTTGTCCCAAATAAGCAAATTGTCCTGAGCTGGTAAGCATATCCAAGGTAATCTGAACTCCATTCAATTTATCTTCCCTAGAAGCATGAAGAAGCAATGGAGTAAGACCCTTCAAATATAAATTACAGAAGTCCCATGTTAACTCATCTTCCTCTACATCTGAATGCCTTCCAGTCCTCTGAATAGAAACTTTGCCCCCACTGTCAGGTTGACCTTCTGTCCACAGAAACATCCTTGGGACTAGTTTGTGAATCCTTTTTTTTTTTTTTTTTTTTTTATCAACCAACAATTCCCCAGAAGACAAAGAGGTCCTGGAGGAAGAGTATTTCTGACTCTAAGATTTAACAGCATTCTAAGCTGTTAAATCTAAGCATTCTAAATTCTTAACAGTATTTCTAAGACTTGTGCTCAAATCTTCCAAAACCACAAATCAACACCTTGGTCCAAATAAAAGTGAGTTTCTGTAAGAATCCAAATTCCCATAACCTGCCATAGTGCTTCCAATCCCTGTAGTATTTCTCCTGTCATCAAGAGGTTTGACCCTGAGGGGCTCTGCCTGAGCAGCAGGGAGCAGTCGTGTTTTGTAGCCCTCCCCCTCCCCCCCAGGGATCAGAAACCATGCTGTTTCTGGAGGGCTGGAAGCTGTGGCGAAACACATGTATTTATTTTATTTCTTTATTTTTTTTGCATCATTACAAGTTAGATTTTATTGGTTATAGTAACTTAGCCTGCCCAAATTAATTCAATATCTACTTTTATTCTATCTGTTCTTTTTTTTATTTAATTTTTTGATTCATTGAACACAAATGGAGTACAGCAATTGTTTTTCTGGTTGTACACAAAGTAGAGTCACTCCATCTGTGCATTCATACATGTACACAGGGCAATGATGTCTGTCACACATACTGTGTGTATATATATATATCAATTACCCAAAAGCTTATCTACTCAATAAACGCACAAGAGCCAATATTCTTTTTTAAATGAGAGGGGGCATGATAGGTCTGGCCATATCAGCTCTGGCCTCTTACAACAATAACTCACCCAACTCTCTTTTATTTATATACACAGGTAAAAGGGGGCCAGGACCAAGAGGAGCTTCTTCTGTGATAGGCAGGATAGTGTGGAGTTAGAGGAGCCATTCTCTTAAGGGTAAATTCCAGAAGGAGACAGGCAACCACTCCCATGCAGAGCCACATGCTTCCCGGCAGTTCCTGGAAGCCAGGCCTCTGCATGCCATGGCTCAACCTAGTCTGATTCTGCTAAACAAGGATGGATTCCCACATATCACTATATATGTATGCATAACTATATATATAGTTATAGTTATATATGTATGTATATATATATATATATGCATAGTTCTAATGAACTAACAAAAACAAAACCCACCTTATTATAGTCTCCTGAGTAGTGCTGAACTTTCACTTACACTAATTTTATGAATTGCCTGTTTGAAACTGTCTTAATTAATTCAAGTTTACCTTAACCTAGGTAAATTATGAACAATAGAAATCTGTTGCTCATAGCACTGCAAGTTGGGAAGTCCAAGATCAAGATGCACACACATTCAGTGTCTGGTAAGAGTTGACCATCCTCTTCAAAAATGATTATTTTTACTGTCTTCACAAGACTGAAAGGTCTAGGAAATTCCCTCAAGCCTCCTTAATGAAGTCTTTATTCCCATTCATAAGGGGAGCAGCTCTCATGAACTAATAAATTCCTAAAGCACTCTTAAAACTACCATATTGGTTATTAGGTTCCAGTATGTGAAATTAGGACAGAAATATTCCAGTCAGTATTCTTTATCCAAGCAATAGTCCTTATCTTTCTTTGCAGAATTGTTATTTTTATAGTTTAGTCAACGATTTTTACTTTTTAACTTTATATTCCATTAATTTCAATTTTTATTTTTGACTCTATTCTCTGAAATTATTTAAGTGCACTACTTTTGATAGATTTCTAGTCATTTAGATGATCATTTATTAGTTTTCCATGTTTGCTTTTTCTTTTCCAAATTCTTTTTTTTTCATTTGTTCCTTTTAGTTACACATGACAGTAGAATATATTTTGACATATCATACATACATGGAATATAATTTCCTATTCTTTTCCTTGTACATGATGTGGACTTACACTAGTCATGTATTCATATATGAACATATGAAAGTTATGTCCTATTTATTCTACTGTCTTTCCCATTCCAAATCTCCCTCCCTTCCCCCATTCTCCCCGTCCAATCTAGTAAACCCACACTCCCCCTACCCTCCCATCTCATCTCTTGAGAGTCAGCATCAGAGAGAACATTCAGCCTTTAGATTTTTGGGATTGGTTTATTTCACTTAGCATGATAGCCTCCAGTTCCATCAACTTACCAGCAAATGCCATAATTTCACTCTTCTTTATGGCTGAGTAATGTTCCATTGTGTATATGTACCACATTTTCTTTATCCATTCATCTATTGAAGGGCACCTAGGTTGGTTCCATAGCTTAGCTATTGTGAATTGATCTGCTATGAACATTGATATGGCTGCATCACTATAGTATGCTGATTTTAAGTCCTTTGGATATACACAAAGGAATGGGATAACTGGGTCAATTACATTAGACCCCTATCTCTCACCCTGCATAAAACTCAACTCTAAGTTGAACTCAAGAACCTAGGTATTAGACCCAGAGACCCTACATCTACTAGAAGAAAAAGTAGGCCCGAATCTTCATCATGTTTGCTTTGGAACTGAATTCCTTAACAAGACTCCAAAAGCACAAAAAGTAAAATCAAGAATCAATAAATGTGATTGTATCAAACTAAAAATCTTCTTCACATCAAAGGAAACAATCAATACTATGAAGAGAGAACCTACAGAGTGGGAGAAAATCCTTGCCACCTGCCCCTCAGATATGGCATTAATCTCCAGGATATATAAAGAACTCCAAAAACTTAACCACCCAAAAACAAATAACCCAATCAATAAATGGGCAAAGGAACTGAACAGACACATCACAGAAGAAGAAATATGAGTGGTCAACAAATATATGAAAAAATGCTCCACATCACTAGCAATTAGAGAAATGAAAATTAAAACTACACCACTGAGATTTCATCTCACTCCAGGTAGAATGGCTGTAACAATAAATGTTGGCAAGGTGTGGGTAAAAGAATACACTCACACATCATTGCGGGGACTGCAAATTGGTGCAACCACTCTGGAAAGCAGTATGGAGATTTTGTGTTTGTTTTTTAATTAAGAGTTTTTAAAGCCATATATTTTAGTCTAAATATAAGATTTAGCTATGTGACACTGGCATTCATACAAATTATTCAGGTTTCTATGATTTCTATGTGATTTGAACTTAAATTTGCAGTTCATTTTTAGTCCTGGAATTTAAATTTGAAGAGGTTATTTCTAATTTTTAAGTATTCATTTTCATATTAATTGAATTATTATGATCAGAGACTCTTGCTTGTAAAAGTCTTACCTTTGTGAATTTATCACAATGCTTTTTGTAACTGTGCATGATCATGTCAGTTAATATTCTACTGGCAAAAAGGCCAGTGTAGACTGTGTGTAGGAGATGTGTGTGCTTGTGCATGCAACACTACAGGCGTTTGTTCTCAGCCAGAGAGTCAGTAAAAAAGACAGTAGTTCCAAGGAGAGTCCACAGAGAATGTAAATATGAAAAACTGAATTTATGACAGAAAGATCATCTTTAAAACAAATAGAAAAACTTCAGCATATGTAAGCTGAAATCCTGTCAGAAAAAGATCCTGTAAAGGATACATACAAACAAGCAGGGTTCTGGCATTGAGGTAGATTGAGCTTAGGAATCAAGGATTCTTTCAATAGGAAAATTAGATTTCAGAGACAGGGAATGCAGCTTTCATACAGAAAATGTCAGCCATTTTAACACTAAACAGAAAGTCATACTTGATTTTGAGATGGTAGCTGGAAGCTTCTTATTATCTTCCCCATTAATAGCACAAATGTTCCCAGAAAAAGCAGAAATAATCTGATCTTATTCTCACTTTCTTGTATGAAACTATTTTAACATTTAAATTTTTTAAAGATCATTCTTCTTTAGTTCTATTATAATGTATTTAGTATATTCTTTCCCACATGTGTAGAATAAGATCTGATTGTGTCTTGTTTACCAGAATAACTGTTAATCTTAAATTACACATTTAAATCATGAAAGAATAAATAAGTTCCAGCAAACTTGTCCTTTAAATGAAAATACCCAAGAATGATCTATAACAACAAGAAGGTCCAAAAACAGTCTGAAGCCCAGAAAGACCTAGATTTCAATATTAAATTTGCCACTGTGGATGTTTCTCTCTACTCTGCAAGTTCCTGTGAATATGGCTAGCTGGGAGGAGACTATTTGCTATACGGCACAGAGGACAGAAGCATACTAGCTGCCCCTTCTCCACATACAGATGCTCCTAAACTTGAGGCTACATCCTGATTAACTGTCTCAAGTTGAAAACCTTTTGAAAACACACATAACCTACTAAGCATCACAGCTTAGCTTAGCCTACCTTAAACATGCTCAGAACACTTAACACTAGTCTACAGTTAGGCATGACAAGAATGCATCAAAATATGTATCACCATTCAAGGAAAAGATCAAAATTCTACTTTGATATATGATATCTAGTGAATGTGTATCACTCTCACATCATTGTAAAGTTGATAAATCGTAAGTCTAACCATCATAAGTTGAGGACATCTGTACTACCTTGAGAACTTAGTAAATTCTAACTCCATCTGATGGTTTCTTAGTTCAGTATACTAACCTCTACTTAAAGCAACTGAGCTGGTGAATAGCCTTCATTAGTGCAATGAATTTCAATCTGTCTTACACAATCCTGACAAACCTTAGGGAGGACATTTTAGCCTCAGTACAATTGGTAAGTTTTTGGAGGTGCTATCTTGTGTCTAACAGAATGTTCAGCAACATCCCTGGTTTTTGCCTACTGGATGCCAATAACACCACGCTCCCATTTGTGATGAACAAAAATGTTTTCAGAAGTTGTCAGTTGTTCCCTGGGTGATGCAAAATCACCCATGGCTGAGAATCACTGACCTAAAGAGTTAACAAAAATGGCTATTCAATTTTCTTCCATTGATAGGGAGAAATTAAAATGCAGTGATATCATGAAGTGGACATTTCTGAGATAGATGTGTCAGGGTTTTATATACAATAAATATCACTCAGATATGCTCCCTTGTTTTTCTATATATTTTTAATACAGGAGATTGAAACACACTCAGAATTTTAAATACTATAATAAACAACCAAAATAAGTTCAAATCTTCTATAATAATCTTTAAACATCAACACAAAATAATTTAATAAATGCAATACACAAAATTTTAATTTTATGTTTTCATGTATTGAAGTTTTTTAAAATTCATTCTAGTCTGAGATTCCAGGGACACGTATATTGTTGATTCTTTCGGCAACTTGACATATTAATTGAATGCCATGTCATTGTTTTAGGAAATCACTGCCCTCATCTCCTTGTAATTCCTTTACATGTAAATAATGAAGGATCCCTTTTGGCTTCAAGAAAAAGACAGTAGTCAACATTGATACAGACCTTAAGTGAATTTGGAAAGTAAATATAACCAGGCCAATCCATTTGTGGTCCCAGCTATCATTTCCCCTGCATTGGAAATTGTAGTTAGTTTGAGGTATAAAAGCCAAAGAGGAGAACAGACCAATTACAATTCATCGCTGTTGAAAATGCAGCTAAAGTTGATGGAATTTCAATCATAAACAAGCAAATTGTGCTATATTTAGTATTTGAAAAATAAGTAAATATATAAATAAAATCATTTTACTGATTCAGATAGTAAGTACTAGAATTGGCTCAAAAACTCCAAGGAAAGGGGTGCCTCTCATTAGACAAGTAAAGATAAAGTCAGTTACACTGGCCAATACCACTGAGAGGCTAAAGGAGGCATAACAGGAACAAAGGTGGCAGGCAGTGGCATCTAATACAACATGCAGGAGATATCATACATGAAGCCACTCCTTCAGAGATGATTCAGACATCTTCCAGGCAAGACAAACTCTTCTCTGAAATGTTGAAGGCATTCAAAATTATTTTTAAAAATATATCTTAGTCTTTAAATGAAACATGTTCTCTCTCATTCTCTACAGGGTATTATTACTTTTAATTGAGAAGCTTCAGCAAATGATCACAGCTAGTCCATCATTTCTCACAATGTCAGTGTCAAGTGTGATGTGAGTAGGGATTAATAACAAGCTAAAGAAAGGAGATGTCAGAAGAAATCATTGCTAACTTAAGAATTACTTCTGCATTTATCATATGAAAGTAATGGGTAGCTTTGACAGGTGTTTTTAATGCTAGCTGTTGTTAGCTGAATGGTAAGAGGGAGTAAATTACACTTGCATTAGTTTGGTAGTTCTTAAAGAAAAACCAGATTCCAGTATAAACTTTAATTGAAATTAAATTTTCTAGAGTATTCATTTCTTTTTCTAAAGATCTCAATTTTTTGAGACAATGAAAAAATCTCAGATGCAGATAAAATGATATTTGAGGGATTGCTGATATATTTCAGGAAATATACCAAAGAGATAAAATATGAAAAATATATCAGGACAAAGAAAAATATATCAGCCTGGAAAATAAATGAAACAGAAGAAATAAAAGGGTTGATTATTGTTCACTAAGAAAACATAGAAGCAATATAACATCCAATCAACCTTTTTATACCAATACATATGGACATCTGTGATTTTGTTGTGCTCAGTGATCGTTCAGCATATGACATCTCTATAATTGGCTCATTGGTTGGAATGGCATAGAAATAATGTATGTGCTAACATCAAAAGGCTACACTAATTCCATGGAGATTAAGAGATTAGACAGGTAGAAATAAAGAGGTAACAAAACAGAATGAAGTCTAGTAAAATAGGATGGCATAATAAATATTCTGTTAAAACATCTTTTCTTCCACTGAATTAAAAAGTAGAACTTGAGTGGATAATAGAGTGATGTTTCTATGTTCCCAAATGGAATGAAAAATAAATTTATCAATAAAACTGTTTCCAAGCAATTGTCATTAACAAAAATGACTTAAATAAAATATGAGAAATGTAATTTTCAGTAAATACAGATTACATCATTTAAATTAACCCTACCTGGGAAACAACAAAATGTAGACCAAATACTAATATTTTTAAAACTACATCAATAGTTTTGAAGAGCTTAAAAACTAAACAATTTGAAGTTATTTAAGAGCTTTTTATATCATATTAGAGGAACCAAAAATTTCAGTAAACTCTTAGAATTAATTTGAGTATATAACAAGGTCACTAGATACAAAAAAATACTAAAATTAATTCTTTGTACAACAGTAACAAAAAATTTAACAGAAATATCTTAAATGCATACAAATAAACTTAACAAAATGTGTAATGCCTTTATAGGAAAATTATAAAATTCTATTGAGACATTTCACAACAAATATAAAGATAGATTACATTCATAATTTGAAAAATTTGATGCTGTAGATGCCAGTACTATCTAAATTAATGTACAGAGTTAAAGCAACCTCAAGCAAAGTTCTGAATGTCTTTTTGAGGTAAAAGGGAGTAGTAGACATGGAGGGTTGGTTCTAAAATCTGGATAAAAATGAAAAGGCCGCCGGGCACGGTGGCGCACGCCTATAATCCCAGCACTTGGGAGGCTGAGGCAGGAAGATCGTGAGTTCAAAGCCAGCCTCAGCAACTTAGCGAGGCCCTAAGCAACTCAGTGAAACCCTGTCTCTAAATTTAAAAAAATACACAATAGGACTGGAGATGTGGCTCAGTGGTGGAGTAACCCTGGGTTCAATCCCCAGTACTAAAGTCAAATTTTTTAAAAAAAAAAAAAAAGAAAAGAAAAAAAGAAAAAGAAATGGTCAAGAAAAGCCAAAAACACTCTTAAAACAAAAAAATAGGTGGGCTTAATGAAATAAATAGCAAGTTTTATTAAAAAGACATAAGTATCAAGCAGAAACAGAAAACATACAAAAGAGAACCTGAAAACAGACCCACCTCTATAGGAACACAAAGCAGAATAGGGTTGGCATAGCAGAGGAGGGAGTAAGGGGCATTCTCTTCCATCAAAGGGACAGAGGGGCATTGCTGTGAGCACCGGACAGTGTCTCCTGGCTCTCAGTTACACAGCCAAGTGCTATACTCCCTTCTTGATTAACTTTCTGTGGGGCTCTAACTTTGAGAAGCACAGACAGAAGCTAGAAAGAAGGAAGGAAGTAGGCAGCATCTTTTTCTCATCCATGAATAAGGGACAAAGACTGTGGCAGGAAAGGAGCAGCAGCTGTTGAAGGTCTCAGCAGTATGGCAGGAGGTGGGCTTCTGGTGTCTTGCTCAATTCCAATGCTGATGGTAGCACAAAGCCTTTTCCAGCCCATTAATTATGGACTTTGGACTGCAGCAGAGGGAAATTAGGCAGTTTCCTGAAGTTTGGTTTTAAGTCCATTTTACTTTTGCTACATTAAAGACCTCCTTTCTTTTTCTCCTTCACTCCTTCTAAAATGTTTCTAATAGATCATATAAATAAATTCTGTATGGAAGTACCTGGAGCGATTATAATTTTCATAATGAACACACACACAGTATTTTGAAACTAAAACGAAAATTAGTTATAAGTGGATTAATTTCCCATATGTGAAAGGAAACCCTATAAAGCCTTTAGAATACAAAGTAGGCTAATATTTTTATGACCTCAGGAAGGGAAGAATTTTTCAAATAAGACAGAGTGTTAAGTAAAAAGAAGATTGATAGATTCTACTTTAATTAAATAAGAACTTCCATTTATCAACAGACACCAAAAAGGAACTAAAAGACAGATTAGGAAATGATATCTGCAGCAACTGATAACTAAGAAAAAATACTAGTTTGAAGAATATATGAAGAACTTCTGTGTCCCACAAATTAATACAAAAAGATAGAAATTAAATTTAAAAAAAGGCAAATCATTTGAACGGCATCTAAGAGTCACAAAAATGAAATCCAAGTAAGTTAACATATGAAAGGACACTCCTTGGCACTTTCTGGTCTCTAAATATTTATTTTTTCTCCCCTTCCTTCTTCCTCTTTTCCTTCTCCTCTTCCTTTCTCGTTCCACCCTCCTTTTACTCCTCCCCATCTTCTCCTTAATTCCTTCTCTCTCTTTTACTACTTCTGTTTCCTCTCTCCTCCTAACCTCTCTGTTCTCCTACTCAGCCCCTTCTTTCCCTCCTCCTCCTTGCCATTTCTCTCTCCTTCTGCTCCAGCTCCCTTGCCTCCTCCCTTTCTCCTCCTCATCCTCCTGCTCTTTAACAGACAAGATGGTGGAGCTGCTGTATTTCCACACACCAGAGACCCCAGCACCCTGTGGTTCTGGGCAGGTCTCCTTCTCCTCCTTCCTCCTCTCTAGGTCACCTTCCTTTCCCTTTTCTCTTCTCCATCTTCTGAATCTTTTGAAACCAATCCCCTATTTGAAATACTGACAGAGGTTTCTGTCTTCCAAATTGTACCCAAAAGTTGACTGCTTTGATATGAATTCCAATCACATTGGAAACTGACATGAAGTCAAACAAGTTTCTATTAAAATTATAAATAAAGAAAAATGACAACAATTTCTTCCAATGATTAATGTATTTATTCAACAGATATTTACTGGGCAGTTGTGACAAGATTGATTAGCTGGTAAGTGTGATAAGCTTAGAAAGGAAGCAGGGAGGGAAAAGAGAGGTGGAGGAGGAAGAAAGAAAAAAACGTAAAAAGACTTGAGTTAAGGATGAGTAAGGAACATAGAATTAAACAAATAGCAGTAACTGAAATTTGCCAAGCCTTAGTTTCTCTATCAATAATGTGAGAGAAAATACAAGACAGCACAAGAACATTGTGAGCATTTTGTTTATTACAATTCATCATTGTAGGAGGGCTTTGGCATCTCCTCCTCCCTTATGCTTTCTCACATGCTAGTCCATCCTCCTAGATGACAGTCCTTCCTTCCAGTGTATTTCTTACATGCCAAACTTCCATTCATTTTTTTTTTTAAGGGTGAGCTGAGGAATTATCTACTTACCATTTTCCTGTCTTCTCTAGGCAGTTTTAGGTGTTCTTTGGGTTTTTCTAACATTTTTTTTTAAATTATCTAACTCTCTCACAAGACTTAACAGTTTGCATTTTCAGTTCCTATCCATGCATCTGTCTTTCCCACAATCTAAGTGCCATCTGAGAACAGAAACTGTGTCTTACTCATCTCTATATTTCTTACTACACCTTTCAAGTTGCGGGATAGGTTAGCAGTAAATCTTACCTGAATAAACAAATAAATAAAATTTTTTTGCTTTTTTATGAAAAGCACATACAATCTTGATGAAATTATCAAGGAAACACTAGAAAATATTAGAGCTAATAACAAATTCCTTGAGTCTTTGTTTGAGAAGTAGCATAAAAAGGACAGCCAAGACCATGGTGAAAATGTAGAAATTCCAGAGGTTATCATCAGAGTGGGTGTAGGTTTTTCCATCAATTTTCCAAGTTATATAAATATTCTCTTTGGAAAAAGAAATTGTTTCAAGGGGACTTTTGCATGCATGTTTACTTGAGAGAGAGTGTTCATCAATATTATAATGTAGTAGCACATTTTCTTTGTTTGTTTTTTGTTTTGGTACCAGAGATTGAACCCAGGGACACTTAACCACTGAGCCACATCCCCAACCCTTTTTATTTTTTATTTTGAGACAGGTCTCAAAATAAAAGGGTCTCAGGCCCTTAGTGCTTAGGGCCTCACTAAGTTGCTGAGGCTGGCTTTGAACTTGAGATTTTCCTCCCTTAGTCTCCTGAGCCTCTGAAATTAACAAGCATGAGCCACCGCACCTAAACAGCACATTTCTTACCACAGAAATCAAGGGAGAAGACTCAGAGGAATGTTCAACAGTGCTGAAATCAATCATTATGAGTAAATACTTTACTTTACTATATTAATCCCTGTGTAAAAAACAAACAAACACATTTTCAGAAAAACTAGGTGAACACATTTTACTTAAGAAGACACTTTTAGTTTCAACATTGTATTTTTAACTTTCTGTGTTGCACAGATAGGCAAACACTACAGGTTTCACAAGGTGTCAATAGGTGTTCTTATAAAGATCATGCCTGAAAAGAAATGATTTTGAACATTGTGTGATGCCTAGTGATAGAGTTCAGGGTGATAGTACCATTATGTATCTTAAAAAAGTGAATCTTCTAGATAACCACCATATCATTGTTTGGGTTGGAGATCTCCCTTATCTTACTGTTGCTATCATTCTGGTATTTTCTTCTTCTTCTTTTTTCTTTTTTCCTAAAACTGAGTCTGTTCATTGATATCAAGACAACATAGCACATACAGCAGTGCACATTTTCCAAGAAGGGAATGACATAAAATATGAAATTTGCAGTGTCAAGACAGTAATTCTCAAGTAATTTTAAAGTAATGTGGAAAATAACAGAATTATTAGGCTTTCTCAAATTGAGTGCATTTTGGGGATACACTCCACCCGCCACACACACATACACATACACAAATACAAACATATTTTAAAATGTTTGCCATTCCCAGATTTTGAAGGACCAGTACTCAAAGGACTGCTTATTTTCTCTTGGGCAATTTGGGTTTTAGAAGATAAGATTGCTATGGTTGAGACCCAGAATTCAGAATTTTTCAAGCCATTTTTCATGGAATCCTCAGGTTTCACAAGATGTCAGTAGGTGTTCTGATAAAGATCATGCCTGAAAAGAAATGATTTTGAACATTGTGTGATGCTCAGTGATAGAGTTCATGGTGATAGACAGTGTTCTTAGCAACTCATTAGCATCTCTCAGTCCCACGCAGCAGTGCACAGGTTACTTATTCATACGGATGAGTCATTTGAGTGTGTGCTCAGGTTTTGACATCAGATTGGGGCAGGTTGTGGAGTAGGGGAGCATGAAAATTGGTGAGTTTTTTACTGAGAAAGAGGAGGGCAGTGGGGTGATGATGTCACCATCTCAGTACTGAGTAACCTCCCTAAACTTTTTCTTATGTACTACCTAGTACCTATCAGAAGAAACAAGTCCTACCCATATCACAGAAAATCAGAGGAAATATTTCATTCTTAAAGTCTAATTTTTGCATACAATGAAGCAGTTCTTTTTCACTTTGCTACTATTAAAAATGTTGCAAAATGTGAGCAATGTTGGTTGGAAGAGTTAAGTTTGAATATTTAAATTTTTTTCTTTTAAAAATATGTACCATTCATTCTGGTATCTCCTTTATACCGAATTTTTTCAAATCAATGAGATTGTATGGATATATGTTGAAGCACCATGTTCTCCTCTAATTCAAACATACATAGGGAGTGGCAAACTGAAAATTCCCTTAGGTCACTCTTCACCCTTATTTCCTACCTTTCCTTCTTTTCTTCTTTCCTTCTTCCATCCATTCTGCCTTTCCTTTCTTCTTTTTTTCACTCCCTCTTTGCCTTTCTTCCTCTCTTTTCTCTTTTTTCTCCCTTTCCCTGTCATTCTTTCTTTAACAATTATTTGTAGATCACCAACCACAGATCTGTCACTGCTTCAAGTCTTAGAGATGCATCATGCACAACTGGGCTGGGGTGTAACTCAATGATGGGACTTACCTACCCTGGGCAGGGCTCTGCTTTCAATCATCAGTTCTCTCCCCCCCGCCCCTCACACACACACACACACACACCACATACTCATGCACTCATACACACACACACACACACACACACACACCCAAAAACCCTGCCCTTTACGATTTTTCCCAAACCATAAAGATTATTGACCAGAATAGGGATATGACAGGGGTTAGAGACTAATGGATATGGGGATGTCTACCACATTATCCCAATATACTTCATAAGAAAAATAACCAACACGGTTCTGGCACCATTACGAAAACACAAATAACTGGGACAGAAGCAGACCTCAAATGAATCAGCAAACTTTCCTTTATTCCACAGTGGAGTCAATCAATTGGGCACTAGAGGGGCTCATTTTCTGAGTAGGAAAATGGCCACTGGTTACAGAAGGAGTATGACTTGTATAGTTTATAATGAGTGTGGTTTAATTATTGGAGATTGAAGCAGGACATGTTGGTTTGAACAGTCAGGAAAGAAGTTGTAAAAAGCCTGAAACTCATTGTTACTGGGAAAAGTTCAGAACTTGGTATTCACTGCTTATCTTCTTTCTCCAGCATTCATTATTTCCCAAAACTTCACTAGTTTCTGTTCCCTCTTTTCAGGACTGATTGACAGTGGGGGGCAGTTAAAGTCCAGGGCTGAGTGCTCAGTCCCTTCAGGACTCATTGTTACTGGGGAGGGTTAATATTTGTCTTATTGCCCCTCCCTCCTCCTGGGCTACACTGCCCTTCTGTTCTTCCTGGGGGCCCTTTGGGGGGTGTTATTTTCCATAACCCTTCATACTTAAAGAATACATGGACCATTTCTAAGTACATATCTTATTTACTGCTTCTCAAAAAAAAAATTAGTTTTTTATTGGTATACATACATAGTCATTACCAGACATATTTGTTTATTAGATTGGTTAGAATATGTTGCCAGTAAAATTCAAGTTTGTTTTCTTTCTTCAGTTGTCATTTTAAAGTCCCAGAACTCATATTTATCTTGGTTTATTATGTAACAATAATTTAGCACTTTAATCATATAGTATAAGACATACTATAATTTTAATCTTTAAATGCTCATTTTTTATACTTTTATGTTGCACACAAGACCTCTAAGTCCCTGCTGCTACAGCAAGTCATTTTATAACTTTATCTAATAATAATATCTCATAGTGGTTTTCAATTAAATTGAGACCCTCATAATGTATCAAAGTAAGTGGACCTGAGCTAAGAGTTGCTGATTCCACTTACAGTGTAGCTTCACAATCATGTTGCAGTAGGAGTCACCTCGATTCCCACCTCATCCTGACTCCCAACAGAGTAATCAAGATATAAATATCCCATAAATAAACTAGAAGATTTTTTAAATTGTTTTTTAGTTGTAGATGGACACAATGCCTTTATTTTCTTTATTTTTATGTGTTGCTATAATGGTTAATTTGAATTGTCAATTTGATTAGATTAAGAGATGTCCATGATTAAGAGGCTTCTGGGTATGTTAATGAGGGCATGTTTAGGAATGATTGGAATGTGGGATAGTGAACTGAAGTGAAGACCCTCCCTAAGCAAGGGCAGCACCACCCAATAGGCTTGGATGGAATGAAAGTTGGAAGAACAAGGAAGCAGATGTAAATGCAAGTTCCACTCTTCTTAAAATGAGTTCTTGATTGCTGCTTCAATCGTCTGAGGATATCAGACTCTCACTTCTTTACTCTTCCAAAGAAGACTCTGCCAGTCTCTTCCAAGCAGACTCCAGAAGCCTTGGTCTCAGACTAGGGCATCACTGTTGATCCTTCTTGTTCTGGGGCTTCTGACTCTTGGGCTGCACAGCTACTGGCTCTTCCAGCTCTCCAGCCTGCAGATGGTCATTGTGGACTATCCAGCTTCTGGTCATGTAAACCAATCTAATAAATCCCCTTTTTATAATCATACTTCCTGTTGATTCTGTTCCTCTAGGGAACCCTGACTAATACAGATGCTGAGAACTGAACCCAGTGCCTCACACATGCTAGGTAAATGCTCTACTATTGAGACAAAACCATAACACAAACTAGAAGATTTTTAAAGATAGAATATTTCATCTATTTTATGTGCATACAGCATTAAAAAAAACAGTCTATGATACTCAATACTCATGGACCAATCTTGGATTCCAATGATTTATTTATGTTGTGGTCAATCACACTCATTTTTTGTGGAATTCTTGGTCAAGGCAAAGAGAACTGAAAGGAATCTAAAGATGCCATATAATAATCTAAGAAAATTGATTAGTGGCCTTACTTTGAAACATTTGTGAACTACAAGTTAGTATCATGTTCTAACCCCTTTACTGCCATTCACTTTCTGTTGCTGTCATATCATCAAATAATAGTGGAAGAGGACAGAATGTGGCACAGTCATATCATCACTTTATCTCTAAGATACTTACTGTGTATTGAACCCTTACTACATATTCTTACCCATTTAACCCTTATAGAAACACTAAGAAGCTAACACCACTAAATTTATCTTATCAATGAGTTTTAGCTCACAGAGATTAAGAAACTTGCCCAAGTGCTGCACTGTTTTTCAGCCCCACATGCAGCAAAGAACACTCTCCCATATGCTGTTTATTTCAAGAATCTACATGCTTTAAACGGAACCACAGATTAATATGCTAAGTGAAATAAGTCAGACATGGAAAAGCAAGTATTAAATGTCCTCTCTCACATGTGGTATCTAAAAAACTTTGATCTCATAATAATTAAGGTATAATAGTAGTTACCAGAGATAGCAGGGGAGGGAGGAATATGGATAGGTTGGTCAATGGGTACTAAGTTACCCTTGGGGAAGAACAAGAAGTTCTGGCAGACTATTACAAAGTAGGGGAGCTATTGACAACAACAAAGTACTGAATATTTCAAAAAGATAGAATACTGGATTTTGAAAATTTTCACCATGAAAAAGATGAATGTGTACTATGAGATAGGAGATAGCTATGTGTAACTTAATTTAAATATTACACAATGTATACATGTATGGAAATACCACATGGTACCCCATTAATACACATAACTTTTTTTATGTCTCTGTTAAAAATAAATTCTTTAAAAATCCATATGCCAAATTAAAGGATCAACAGTTTATCTTAACAAGAAAAAGGAAATTCTTCTCTTAAAACGAATCACAATAATAATTCAAGGTTTGTGAAAATGAATGTGAGTAAAAGTAATAAAACTAGAAATTTAGGAATAAATTTAAAGTTTAATCATTTATTTAGAAATCAAAATTTTGAGTTTGATATTTGTTTGGATTATTCAGCTTAACTTTAGTCATATGCACTAGAATATTTTTTTAAAATGTCCAGAATAGCAACACTATTTTGTAAAAGTATTATGTGGAAAGTAAGAGCTTATCATCTTTAAAATAAGTATGTGGGGAGGGGTGGTATTTGCATTGGATGGTCTCCATGGACCCTGGCAGTTCTTTCTTTCCCATATGTAACAGAATTCCAAAATACCAGGGTAGTGTAGGAAAGTGGATTTGGATGACTTCTAAATTTCTTCTAACAAAACCATATGATTATATAAAAGTTCTTAAAATTATTTTTATGACAATTAACAAAAGTCACATTGAGAAAAGCAATTAGTCTTTGTTTCCAAAGGCAAGAAAGTAATCCAGGAAAGAAACTCTGAAAATCAAAAAATAATAGATTCAGTCAATTACATGATTCTGGGAGTTTTGCATTTGCCTTAATAATAAAACTGATACTTAACCTCAAACACATATTAGTTATAACACCCATGCTGAATTATATTCTACGAACAATTCAGTTTTCACACAAACTATTCACAAAATAAATCAAAGAATGGTCAAATTGTTTCAAATAAATCCCTCAGAAGACTCACTGTATTGACTGCTGTTTTTGTTATCACTCATTTCTGGAAAATAAAGCATGCTGATGTATGTGCAGACAGACATGACACTAAACAGATAAGATTAACACAGCAGCAATGTCTGTTCTCATTGGTTGGGTATCTATTCTCATACATTGACTCTTTGAGTGTTATACAGATTGTTAAAAATTTTAAATATCATTCATGTATGTATGTACTATCAAAAGCAAAGCATATTGTTTGTAATAACTGTGACAACAACTTATTGAAACACATTTTTTAAATTTAAATCAGGGGCTGGGGATGTAACTTGGTGGTAGAACTCTTGCCTGAGTCTCTGGGCTCAATCCCCAGTTCTGCAATAAATAAATAAAATTTAAATTAGACACTAAAATTTGTAATAAGATTAAAAATTCAAATTTCAGGGAGATTTCAAAATTGAGAGACCACTTCAGTGTCAATCTTATTTCAATCTTTGTCGACTAGAGAATAAAAGTCACCACTTATATCCTAGGGACTATTGGACATAGGTCGTGTATTAGCCTGCTTGGGCTGCCATAACAAAATGCCACAGGCAGAATTGCTCAAATAACAGATATTTATTTTCTCAGTTTGGAGGTTGGAAATTTCAGATCAAGGTCCAGTAGGATTCAGGTAATGGTCAGGGTTCAAATTCTGGCTGACAACCACTTTCTTGCTATAGTCCTCATATGGCCTTTTCTCAGAGCATGTACAGAGAAAGAAAGAGGTCTCCTTTTATTAGGACATTAATCCTATCAGGGTATATTTAACTTTAATTGCCTCCTAAAGGCCCTGTCTCCAAATAGTGTCACATTGTGGGTAGGACATCAACATGTGGATTTTGAGACGATTAAGTTCAGTCTGTGGCAGGTCAACAGATTCTGTTCTATCAATGCAACCACAAATTCTGAACTGGAAATCAGAGCTTTGTGAAAACTATTTCATTAACTTAGCTAAAACCATATGACTGCATATTCAATTGCTAAGTAGGCAATCTATGTGAAAATTTGTTGTTTTATATAGATAAGATAATTACATAGGTTTTGAGTGATGGGAGCTTGGTATCTATGTAATCTGGTAAAATAACTAGAAATAAAGAAAAATTTACACTTTGTTTTTATAGGTTACTATGCAGAGTGTAATAATCTTTCTAAAATTTTATACAATAATTATCCTTCCAATGTGGATTGATAGAAAATAGTATGTTGAAATCTAATGTGTTTTAAAGTATAAAGAACATCTGGATACAGTCATAACTTAGCAATATATCTGGGAACTTATAATAGACATTTGGCTATCTTAGCAAACAGATAAAAATTGATAAAGTAATTTATAGTACAAACAGCTCATAAAACAAAATGAATATCACTTTCTAGGAGAGCTACCAAAGAAAATGTGAAAAAATGAAACAATATAAAACTGAAGCTACTGAATAATTCACCTTAGTTACTGAATAATTTCTCACAGATTCATTAGGCATTGGACTACTTCCATCTTTTCCAAACAAACCATAAAACACTCTTCTGGACATTTTCTGATTTAGTAATTATGTTTGCTATTAATATATTAACATATCATTATTATAGTACTAAAATTAATACATGTAGCTATATTTTAATGTTGCTTTTTGTTTTTCTTTTAGATCTATAAGCTTGATGAAATAAAATGAAGAATAAAAATAAAATTGGGAGCAATTTGTTTATTTCATTGTGCAGTTTTATATTTTTGAGGATTGCATATGATTTTGGACCCAAATTGTTAAAAATTGTACACTATCAAAATTATGGGTCTTAGAAGAGATAACAGATGCAAGACAGAAGAAGTATGGGCATTTAAACATACAATGTGATGGAATATCAATATTCAACACTGAAAATATTTTTGCTTTCTGCTTCTGACAAGGGTGACTAGGTAAGACTTGTAACACTTTAGGGGGCACCTGAATTTAATATGAGTGTGGAATTGGATCACAGCAGGGCATACACCTGCACCAGAAGTGCAGCTCCTATGAGCACACAAAGTAAATCATTACTATCCAAAAAACAATAAAGTAGTTATATTTTCCCTCAGTAGTCCAACTTACAGCTTGGGTCCAGAATCACAGTTACTATAGAAGGAAGAAAGCTAGAAATCACAATTTTTTGTTTACTAGGATATTTCAATTTCAGCAAAAATTATTACAATGAATGGTATAAATAAGCATGTATTATTAAAAGACACTTTATGCCATATTTTTTGGTCATAAAATCATAATAGCAAAGCTTACTCATGGAGAAAACAATAAATGATGTTGCAAATTAAATTAAATTCTTAAGCACAAGTTCATGAACATAGTGAAGAGAATGCTTTCTAGAAAAAAATACATTAGACACCATTTGCAGTTCAACAGGAAACCTACCTTCTGGGAGTCATGGAATCCTGTGCTTTCTCCAGATAGACATGAGAAATCTGTCATAGACTCCATAGGAGTGTGTCCATGCACCATGGGGGTTTTATTATTCATCCATCTACACAAAGACTTCATACTGTCTCCTAGGAAATTAGCTCCTTTGCTCTGGATTATTATGGTCCTTTTCCACAAAGAATCTCTCATCCTCACCTTTTCTTTTCCCAATGCTCTATCCTCCCATTTTTTCTCCTGTGAGCACCAACATATTACCACTGATAACTCAGTCTGAATTTTTCCACCATTCATCACATTCTTGCCTATGTTTGGTACAATTTGGTCCAATGGTAATAGTATTATCAAGATTTGCCAAGTTCACATTCAATTCACATATGTCCAGAAATGCTCAGATAACTAGCTCAAAGAACATTCCAGAAGTTTATGTAAATAATGAATTAAAAGACTTTGGAAACTAAAATTTTATCTTAAAGGAAGACTCCACGTGCATAACCCTAAGATAGTACATTAACCTGGAAGAAAAGGAAAGAAAACTATTATGATGGAAATAAATATTTCTGAGAATTCCATATACCAAGCTCCAAGTCCATGGATTTGAGCTTAATTCGGGGTATGATGAAAAAAGGAAAAAAAAAAAGTAGCAAAAGGTATACTCTCTAAATTTCCAGGGAGGAAAACTGAAACTGATGGAACATGATAGACCCTCTAAGTGTATGACATCAATTATATAGCTTATAAAACAACTCCCCAAGTTTCACATGTTGTATATTAAACAGTGTAAAACTTCACTATTGAGAAGAATAGCATTGTCATGTCTAACTCATATCCCTAAATACAGTATTGTATTAAAATGTCACTGAGAGGAGTTGTTATTTTTAAAAATTCAAGAAGAGTTTATCTTTGAGATACTGTGACTATGGTTCACATATCTTCATATTTTAACTAGGAAAAGAGGGTGGCCAACTCCGGTTTTTAAAAGTTTCTGTTTACTATAGATACTTGTGAAGTTGGAAGCTGTGTCTATGTACGCATTTGCTAATGCTGCTGTGAGGACAGTGACTTAAAATAAGTGAAATGTGTTCTCTTGGTTCTAGAGGTCAGAAGATGGAAATGAGTCTTAAAGGTATAAAATCAAGGTGTCAAAACATTGGCTTCTTCTGGGAGCTCCAGGCAAGAATCTATTCATGCCCTCCTCCAGCATTAATGTCTGCCAACATTACTTGACTCCATATCATTTTTATTGCTACTTCAATCATCACATTACCTTCTTCTGTGTCATCCAATCTGCTTCTGACTACCTCTCTTAAGGATATGTAATTACATATGTGGCCCTACCAGATAATCCAAAATAATCTCCACATCTCAAGATTTCTAATTTAATTACAACTGTAAAGTCAATCTTGCCATATAGCGTGACATTCAGAATTTCCAGGGAGGAAGATGCAGATATCTCTGAGGGCCATTTTTTAACCTACCACAGCCCACATGCTAAAGCATACCATGGTTGTTCACAGGAAAAAAAACATCTCCAGTGCCAGTGGCAGTAGCAGCAAAGCCAGATATGCTGCTTTCTCTGAATGTCTACAATAGTGGGGACTCACTGGGTACTAATAAAAATGTGGGCCAGTATCAATGGCACTGGCAAGTATTTGGCCGTCCGTACCATGGTTCATTACTCTATAATCTGTTGTATCCTGCTGAAATTTTGTTTTGGTGAGATTGTTTTTTGTCCTACAACTAATAATTACATGTCCTGCATCTACTATGCTCAATTTCAGATGTGCCTTTTCATGCATTTCTTCTCATCTCCTGAAACTCCTTCCTTTTGATCTTCTGCCTCTTCCAGTGTTAGCTGTCCAAATTTCCAACATTCCAACATTCCCTTAGATCATTATTTGTCTTTTACTCCACTTTCTGATCTGATCTTGTCATTCTCTAAATTTCTTACTTCTTAGAATCATCCCCTCATAGTTTGGCATTTCTTATCAGTTTTTATTTTAACTTCTTAGAATAGTATATTTCTCAGTTGTTTCTTTCTTTCTACAGAACCAAGTAGAAAACCAGACACAACAACTGCATGATTCATTAATTCAAATTTCTCATGAGATTAACTGGAGAAATGTGAAAATTTTTAGAATTCCAAGAATACATATGACTTTGGTGAAATTGACCAATTTCCCATAGTAATAAAGTAAAATCATATGTATGTGGACTATAAATAACAACATAATAGCAGTAATACTATATTATTACTAAGTATTAAATATTTAAATAAAGAGTTCTAATTTTAATGAAGGAGTTCCATAGAGGCAATTTGAGCATGTCATTTTTAATATCCATCCTTCCACATGGCAGCTGTAACCATCCCAAGTGACTTATAAAATCTAGGACTCAAATTATTGTGTGTGAATTAATTTATTAGAGTAGGTGAGACAACAGTTCCATTTGGTACACTAGTTTCTTTGGTTCAGGAAGACATCCTCTACAAAGTCCTTGATGAACCTCTTGATTCTTGATTCTGACCTTGGAGAAGTTTCTATGTGGACCATGTAGAGAATAGGTTAGATACTAAACCACAAAATGTTATTGCTCTTATCTTACAATACATAAAGTTATACTTCAGAGTCTCTTAGACATGGGCTTCATTTGTTCAGGATAATTTCTTTCCCATGAAATAGCATCATATACTTCTAGAATCATATAGAATTTGCAATAAATACTGCAAAAGGTGGTTAATAAACAAACATTATTCAATTTCTTGGAAACCAAATGAAGTATTTCTCTCAATGAGAACCAAAAGGTAATGAATCCTAAGTATGGATTTCATGTTATATCAAAGAGACTTCCTTTCATTATTTGTTCTAAGTACATAAAAGTCATTCTAAAGAGAGGCATTATTTTTGTTTAGTGGTAAATATAAAAAGAATAATCAGGGCTGAGGTTGTAGCTCAGTGGTAGAGCACTTGCCTGGCACTGGGTTTAATCCTCAGCACCACATAAAAATAAATAAAATAAAGGTTAATTTCTTAAAAAAATCAATTCATCCCCTCTCTGGTCCTTACATAAAAATAATCATTTGTCCTTAATATTGCCATTTTATATTAAAGACTTTTCAATAATAGTTAATTTTTCCTAAATACAGCTATTTTTTTGCGATCCTTTCTAAAAAGTAATTAAGACCTTGCAAGAGTTATTGTACTTCATGTTTTCCTCAAATTGAATTTTTTAATGATTTAAATAGATTTTCGTCATTATCTAATAGATTTTTAAGAAGAACATTGAGAATTTTAACTGTTACAAAAGAGTCTGTTGGATCTTTGTTGGGTCAATTCTGGAACTGGAAAGCATGAAATATGAAGTGATGGAAAATATACATAGAGTAATATGTGGGTGTATATAAATGCTAATAATATAGCATTATATAAGTAGAAGATTATATAAGAGAACCAGAAGTAAAAATATTTTTATTATGTTACATGCATATATGAATCTGCTACAATGAAAATCCATTAGTTCATATAAGTATTATGAACCAAAGTTTTAAAAATCAAAAAACAATTTAAGATTACATATTCCCACAATATAGAGGCATAGCATATGGAGCTATGATCTGGGAACTTATTTTATCTCTTCACTTCATTTTCACTATCACAAATTAAATATAAGAAAACGTCTCTGAGGAGAAACCCACACATCTAGAGTCATCTGATCCTTGATAAAGGTGTCAAAAACATACATTGGAGAAAAGACAGCCCTTTTAATAAATGTTACTGGGACAACTGTTTACCCATATGTAAAAGAATGAGGCTAGATCTTTATCTCTCACCTTGCACTAAAGTCAACTCAAAGTGGATCAAAGACTTAGGAATTAGAGCCAAAACTATTCAAGTCCTAGAAGAACATGTAGCAAATAGGCACAGGCAACGACTTTCTCAATAGGACCCTTACAGCTCAGGAAATAATGCTGAGAGTGAATAAATGGATGGCATCAAATTAAAAAGTTTCTGCACAGCAAGGAAAATAAGAATGTGAAGACAGAACCCACAGAATGGAAGAAAATCTTTGCTAGCTACTATTCTGCCAGAGGATTAATATCTAGAGTACACAAAGAACTCAAAAACTTAAAACCAAGAAACCAAATAACCCTGTTAACAAATGGACAAATAAAGTAAAAAGGCACTTCTCCAACAAAGACATATAAATGGGCAACAAATATATGAAAAAAATGTTCAACATCACTAGCAATTAGGGAAATGCAAATCAAAACCACACTGAGATTTCATCTCATTCCAGTCAGAACGGCAGTAAAGAACACAAATAATAATAAATGCTAGTGAGGATGTGAGGAAAAGGAATACTTCAACCCTGTTGGTGGGATTGTAATTTAGTAAAACCACTATGCTGTACTAATTCCTATTAGTACACTTGTACAACTCCTAAAGAATTTAAGTTATCATACTGTAGTGATACATGCATACCCATGTTTATAGCAACACAATTCACAATAGCCAAATTATGGAACCAGCCTAAGTGTCCATCAGTGGATAAATGGATAAATAACATATGGCATATTTACACAATGGAGTTTTATTTGGTCATAAAGAAAAATGAAAATGTATCATTTGCAGGGAAATAGATGAAACTGGAGACCATTATGTTAAGCAAAATAAACAAAATTCAAAAGGTCAATGGTCCTGTGTTTTATCTCATATGTGGAAGCTAGAGAGGCAAAAGGAAAAGAAAAGTGGGGGGACATCCATCTCATAAAAATCAAAAGAAGATTGGTAAAGGAAAGGAAGGGAGGGAAATGCTGGGGATTGATATGGGACAAATTATATTGTTACATTTTGTGCATGTATGAATATGTAACAATAAATACCATTATTATATACAACTATAATACACCAATAAAAATGTAGAAAGAGAAAAATAAATAATTTTTTTAAATGTTTCTTAAAAAATTCTCTGAGAATGTCAAAAATAAAGTCTTAGAAATTAAAACTACAATCTTAAAAAAATAAAAGATTATATAAAATATAATGCATGTCAGAATAGATATTAAAATATAGATGGTTAAGAAATAATTTAAGTGCTAACTAGAATAAAAAAGAGCTTAATAAAATCAAAAACTAATTACTCAGTATTTAAATTTATTAATATGTGCAGTAAGCGTAACTTGCTAGAATTTTTCAATTTAATTTAAAAGGCAATATTAAGTGTTTCCTTTTGTAAATTATGTAATAATTTATATTTTATGGTAACCCATAATCAACATCTTACTGGAATAGATTTAATTATAACAGTTTCAGTATAATTGCTGAGTCAAATCTCAGTGAAAAAAGAGGGACTTTAAAAATTCCACTAAGTCATCTTGCCTGATTTCTTTATTTGTAAACTGCCAATACTACCCATAAAAATTGAAAATATATCATAATCTGTACAGATATAAAAGCAAATAGAACTTAAATATCCAAATAGCAAATGAATGTGACTGATAGACTTCTCAATGAAAGTCTCTGAATAAACACAGACTTTATTTTTACTTCTTTCTAAAATTTGATGAAAACTTCAGTGGAGAATTTTTAAAGTATGAACCTCTTACAACAAATTGAATGGGAAAAGAAACAGAACAATGCTTTTATAGGCTAGAAGGCAAATGGAAAAATGGTAACTAATTTAGCATACTGAGAAAGCAGAATCTTATGACAGTAGTACAAGTTCAATAAGCAATTTCACTTAAAAACAGACCTTGAAACACCTGAGGAATTGGTGGAATAAGATATTTTGGGGAATGGATTGAATGTGGCACTAAAACATAAAAATTGACTGAAAACCTGCTTAAAGAGAAATAAAACCCACATATCCTTCTGTATTCCAAATTCTCTGGGTTATTATTTCTCTTTCATACTAGCAAAAGTCTATTGGTGTATTTTTCTAACAGCTTTGTTGAGATACAACTCACATATCATATAATTCACACATTTAAAGTATATAACTCAAGAATTTATGATATACTCACAGAGTTGTGCAAGTATTATCACAATTTTAGAATATTTTTATTACTCCAAAAACAAATCCCATACCCATTAGCTTTACCCCTCAAGACTGCATTCCCCACCAGCTTTAGAAAACCATGGGATAAATCTATCCCTATGAATTTAGCTGTTCTGGATATTTCGTATCAATTGATTAATACAGTATGTGCCTTTTTATAACTAACTTCTTTTACTTAATGTAATGTTTAAAAAGTTCGTCTGTGTTGTAGCATGTGGCAATACTTTTTTTTTTTTTTTTTTGTGGTGCTGGGGAGTGAACCCTGGGCCTTGTGCATGCAAGGCAAGCACTCTACCAACTGAGCTATGTTCCCAGCCCACTTCATTCCTTTTTATTGTTTGTTTTTCCATTGTATTCACAAACCATATTTTGCTTACTTAGTTTTCCATTGACAGACTTTTGGACATTTAGGTTGTTTTTAATTTTTGGCTCTGATAAATGTTCTTGCTATGAACATTTGAATACCAGTTTTAGTGCAGATGATGTTTTCATCTCTCATGGGTACATACACAGGAGTGAAATTGTTGGGGTTTATGATAACTCTGTGTCTACCTTTTTAAGGAACGCAGAGCCAGTTTTCAAATATGTATGCACCATTTTATATCCTGACCAAGGTATGATTTCTAATTTTTCCCCATCTTCATTAAAACTTAATATCTGTTTTTTCATTACAGATATCCTTCTGGGTATGAAGTGGTAGCCCACTGGAACTTTCATTTGCATTTTACAGAGGTCTTTTTTCTTTTTTTAGGTAGTATCAAACATATCCTACCCTGGAAGATTCCACACATATACAGTGACTAAATGAAAGTTGACATATTGAATATAGAGTCCTCAATCGATTGTCCCTTTCTGCTCTGAAAATTCTGGTAACTGGATACATATAATCTACACAAGTTAGTGGAAAAAAATTTTAGATGATCTGAACAGCTAAAGAGAAAGAATCTAATATTCTGACACCAAACATTCCCAAAATAAATAGTCCACAAAACGTTCAAAATAGATAATCCCCACCTGTCCTCTCAGAGCTTCCAACCCACTTTCTACTGCCCCGGTTTTTTAACTTAACTATTGGCTAGTGATTATCAGATACTTTAAGAAAGCCTATAAATTCAGACAAAAACCAGACAACACAGAAAAGAATCAATTTACATTAAAAGTGAAAATTTTAAAGCTACTTAAGGAGAAAAAAACCTAAAAAAGAATAAAAGTAAATCCTAACTACCATTAATATCCTCAGAGAGATAAGTCACTGCATCCATTAACCAGGACCAGATGATGGATGAAACTTTCAGAAAACAAAAAGTTATAGTTCTCAGTATTTACACAAAGACAAGTAGACATGCAAAACTTGATGGATGTTTGGAAGGAGGAATTGAGAAAACCCTCCTAGGAAGCATGCCAAAGAAGAGAAGAAAAGGAAAATAAGAGAGTGAAGTAAAATACAGATGAAATCTTCAGTAAACTCAATATGCAAACAATAGATATTCCAGAAAGAGATAACTGAGAATACAAAAAGAAGGGAATCAATCAAATCATTTGAGACATTTAGAAGTGCATAAAGACACAAATGTCCATTTTGAAAGAACACAAAGTACCCAGTACAAGTATAAATATAGACTCACCCAAAGGAATGCCACCATGAAATTTCAAGCCACTGGAAACAGAAGATCCTTTACATTTTCAGGGGGGAAAATGCCAAGATAAGCTGAACAGGAAATAACAAGAAACATACAAATAGAGATAATTTGGAGGCAATCAAAAGAGTGCAGTATTTTGTGTGATCTCAAATGCTCTCATACAACAACAGAGAAAAAGACAAAGTGAAGGAATGGGAGAAGATGACCAAAGACATCATCAATAAAATGATTGAGTATAAGGAATCCTCATGAACATTCAGGTAGGGTCAAAATACCAGTTACAGTACAGGTAAGGCAGCACCCATAGTTACACAGTGCTAATGGTAAGAAAAATCTGGAAGGGTAAATGAGTCACAGAACTCAGTAGGCATCAATAAACACTCTCATGAAGTGAGAACCACAGGAACACTGAATGGAACACTTTATTAGTGTACTTGAAAAAAGCCAAAGAAATTTGAAGTTCTCCTAAGCTCCAAATTAGATGTTAGTGCACAAGGGCTCTAAGATGCTACTATGCTACTACAGGGCCACAAGAAATTCATACATTGCAGAAATGACCAAATCACTGGTGGAGTCCAAAAATGTCCAACAAATTCTCCCTCTTAGAAGAAGAAATCCACTCTGAAGTAAGACTGGCAGGATCAGAGGTAACTTTAGGAAAGGTGAGAACACTGGAGATCTGAGGGGAAATTACAGTTCAGATACTGTCTGGCAAGGAAACTAGTAGAGTGGAATATTTATCAATAAGACCACTGCCTAGGAAAGCAAGCTGGGGGACTCCACACTGTAGATATATATATAGAGAGAGAGTCAGGAAACTTACCTGATTAGATCAGGTGAAGCTCTGAGAGATGCCTAAGTAACTAAGACTGATTGATTGATTGATTGATTGATTGATAGACTGACACTCAAGTGGGCAGACATCCAGTAGACAAATAGATAGAGAAAAGGAGGGAGGGAGAGAGGGAGGGAGGGAGGGAGGGAATGAACTAGGAGTGGGGAAAATTGCCTTTGGCCCATCCGTGCTAATAATCCTGGAAATCTTATCTTAAACATGTGAGACAAACAATCCAATTACATTCAAAACCCATGTAAAGAAATTGTAATGAAAATAATCCAAATTATGTTTCAGCAGATAATGGACACACACTAAGAAAAATGTGACTGCAAAGAAAATGAAATTATCATAATACTTCAAAAAGGGATAAAAACTAAGAACACTATCAAAGCTCTAAAATAACAGCATGAATCAAAATTTAAAAATTAATATTTATTCCTCTCCTGTGTCCTTTCACTAGGATGTAAACACCTTGGATAGGGTCTTAATCACTTTTGTGCATTGCTCTGTTTCAGAGATAGAACACAGACTGGAAGATTAGGAAATATCCATCGAATTTGTAATCCTGAGGCACAGTGAACATTCTGTTCAATATTTTATAGAAGAGAAAATCAACCTGAGACTCAAAGAATTTGTTCAATTGATCAAAATCATACAGTATCCACTAGCAAAACCCAGTAGTCTTGTAAAGATAACTTCTTCTTTTTTTTATTTTGCCTTGAGCCAACTCTGCACAAACTGTCATTGCAAAAGACAGGAGGGAAAAATTACGTGAATAGTTTAACTGCTCTTAAGTTACGTTTAATAATGTAAAGAAAATGAGGATAAATTGAAAGAACTGGGAATTTTTCCAAATATTAGCAGGCTTTGACCCATTTCATGCTTATGATGAGTGTCTAAAATGAAATTCATACAAAGAAGAGCTATGTAGCCAACTGGTCTCAGGTTTTTCTCTTGCTTTTCTCCACATGACTTGTAACCTGATTCACTCCAGTGGCAGAGTACAGATAATTCGCTGAGTTATTTGATATGGATAATGAACAACTAACTCATCTGAATTTTTCACAGGTTGAAAAATGAAAGGAAATTGCTTTGGTAGGGAGATGAGTCCAAGCACCACATCAGCAAGCTGGGAGAATAGAGATAGGAGAGATATTTGGAATGCAAGTAGACATTCATGCCTGACAGCTGCCTAGGAAATCAGTGCTATTATTGCCCCACTGAGATTCTGCACTGAAGAACACAGACCACTAGCCATTCTAAAACTAAAAATATCTAGGTTGTATCAGTAAGATCACTTGCATTATTTGATTCTGTAGCGTTATGAATTTTTGTTGAAAGTTTAGATTTCAAATTTGTCCATAGTACTCAATTATTTACCAGAGATTTGCTCAACAAATTTTCTACCTGAGGTAGGAGGCAGTTCTGTACTCGTCCTCTACTTTGAATAGTTAATGCCATAACTGCCAACTCTAGGCTAATGATGTATGTAAGTAATGATTTAAAAACCATAAAGATATCACAAATAATTTCATCTTCAAAATTACCTTCATTTTGGATTTTGGTTTCATTTTCACTCTGATAGTGCTGAAAGGACTACCTCAGCTGTTCACTGTGCCAGCCTCTCGTCACCTGATCTAATGGTAAGTTTCCTCTGACAATGAAGAGATAGAGGAAAGCAAGGAAGACTTTAAATATTGTGAGTCCTATTAAAGCACAGAACTATGGATCAGTCCCATGAAAAGGTCCAGAAGCTTGAAAAAAAAAATGAGTACTGAGTTGAAGAATAAGTCATCAAGATGGGAAAGAGGAGAACTAATCTCAGTATAGTTTCTTTGGTGGTTGAAGAGCAAGCCCCACAGCTGGGCTAAGGGTCTGCAAACCCAACATGCAAATAATTATGGGTAATCAGCTCTCTTTCCTGTTCTGCAACTTTGAGTTCAGGAGCTGGCCTGGACCAGACTTTGTTGGCCTGGGGAGAAGAAGCATTCATGTTCGAGTGTTCTGTTTTAGTTAGTGGTTACACCATATGTTGTATAACCCTAAACTTTCTGAGATAAGCATACCCACCTCAGTCAAGGTGCTCTCCTAGATATCTGGTCTACTTTAGGTATAGTCTGTAGGGTGTTCCAGCCTATCTGTGGCATATTAGGCAGGCTTAGAAAGTGGAGTGCTGGCAGTTGTGCTTTTGAGGTTTTGATAGGGCATCAGGGAGCCAACACCTCCACAAATAGTCCCAAGAACTGTTGCTGATTGCACCCACTTCCTTCTTTATCACTGAGAAAACTATATCTTATTTGATTGATATTGATTGGAATTCACTGTCATTCTGTGAGTGCAAATCTGCCAGGAAAATTGTGAATTGTCAATACAAAGCTTACATATTGCATTAGAGTTTTGGCTGACATGACATGAAAACCCTGATTTAACAACTTCTATTTATAAACACACAAAAACACACATATTAAATAAGGTAATCATATGCATGTAACTAATACTAATAAATATAAAATGAGTATATTAAAGATATAAATAAATGTGTGTGTATATATATATATATATATAATTTATGATACATTCTAAGAGACTTTCCTAATTCCCTTATGTTGAGAATTCCCTTATGTTGAAGGGATTTGACTCAATCTTTACAACAAAAACATTAAACATTTTAGTTATAGGTTTTCATATTTTCTATTTTTTATTAAAATGACAGATGTAGCAGGTATAGGTGATTCCCTAATACTTTCTTAAATTTTATGTGAAACTAAGATGAGAGCCCAAAACCACTAATTCCAGATGCAAACTTTAACTCTGCTTCTTATAAAATATCCAAGCAGTGTTTGCCAAACAATAAGGAATCTGAGCATCTGGATGAAATTAATAAATATAATATACTTAGAAAACAGATTGAGGTTTTACACTAAGCTACACTGAGCTATTAAAGATCACTCACCTCAAGAATTAATCAGCAAATGGGAGAGTGATCTATAGACACCGATTATTTAAAATGCAAGGAATTCTCTCATAAATGGAATCAGAAGAACAGCACTAATTCTAGGCCTGTGTCCAGTTATAGTTATAAAAATTGTGCCTCAGGATAAAATTCCTGCAGCATAGGTGTAGCTGACGGGCCAAGGGGAAAAAAATGGAATGATCATTCCTGCACAATAAGTCTGAATGGAAGGGCCAGTTTGTCTCTGTTCCTAGGGAGGATGTGATACTACAGGGAGAGACAGGACAGCATTCTAGTTTGACTTGGCACTTTTGTGCCACCTTGCACCATTGTCCAAACTCCAACAGAACCTTCTGCTACATCTTCCTATTCCTACTTGAGAGAAATACTACAAAAACCTCTTTAGCTACATTTCTTAGGCACAGAGATGCCCTCCAACCTCAGTACTCCACAGCTTCCTTTGCATTTCCACTTTCATAATGTTTTTCCCCTTTATGTTCAGTGACTTCACATCTGAAATCACTTCATCTGCATGATCACATCATAAAGAAGTATGTGGTAGAAACTCTTGATAGTTCTATTTCCTCCCTTAGGAGAGTCTGCCTCCTCCTCACCTCTCTGTTCACCATACTGCTGCTTCTTGAGAAATGAGGCACCATTTGCATATCCAACCAGGAAGTCAGCTCTGATAGGCAGATGTGCATGAAGACCTTCAAAGCAAAGTTTTCCTTTAAATACAGTATATTCTTCAAAAGAAAATAAAAAAGTGAAAAGACTCAGTGCTATATGAAGAATACCTAATATTCCAACAGCATATTTCAAACATCAGTGCCTGCTCTTATTCCCCATTATTTCCCTTCTATTCTATTTCACCTTCTATTCACCTTCTATTCTATTTCACAGTATGTACATGTGTGAATGTGGATATGTGCACAGCCTTGTTTGTTCCTATATTTTCATTTTTCTCCTCCCTTTTATCCATTGTAGTCAACTAATTTTGGGGATGTGGAATGCATTTCCCATCCCCACAGTTAAGGACTGTGATTCCTCCCATCTAACAATGTACCACTTCCTTGGGATAAGATGGGAACCAATACTCCTGAATGAGATGAATCCTATACAACTCAGCCTCATGAATCATCCTTAGGCACTGGGTTGTCCTTGAGATGAACACTCAATCCTTTAACAACAAATTACAAACTTAGAAGTAAAACTATCCTCAAACATTCCCAATTAAATTATCAAAAAAGAAACTTGTTATCTTGCAAAGTACACACCAAGTAATATTTTTAGTCACTGAACTGAACTGAAGATTACTTATTAAAAGAATTATGGTTTATTAATGTCATTGTCATATGGTATTATTTTAAAAGTCACTAAGTATGCCAAAAGGATGGCAAAGTCTACCTAATAGAGTAGCACAATAATGCTTTCCAAATCAAAGGCCGTTAATTTGACACTTTTCCAGAGTGCTAATTAATGCAGTATTTTTGTAACAGTGAAGAAAAAATGCTTTATATATTAATATACATATGATAAAATAATTGTGGTTGACTATTTTTATGTTGTTAATAAAGACAGCTCTGAGAATAGTTTCACATTGGCCTGCTTTATATTGCAGTGATAAGCTAAGTGAGTGGGCCAGAATCAGCAGTCTTCATTTCATGAATGTCCCAACACACAACTTTACATTTATATGTGTATTTTTTCTTTTAAGCCTTTGTTAAAATTTTCCTACTATGTGCCAAGTACTAGAAGGTATCCTAATTCTCATGAAAGTCTATGAAATAGGCCTGATTATTCCCATTTCTTAATGAGAACCTTGGAACAAGCTGATAACTTGAAGTTCTCACATCTAGTGAGTGGCAAAGCTGTAACTGAAACTCAAGTTTTTTGAATCTAAACGCTGTGTGTTTCAACGTACCTGTTATTGTTACATACATGTATATATTTTATTTTGTACAACTGTAGAGAATGAAAGTAATATTTGGAAAGAGCAAATGTAGGGGTAAGTCAGACTGAAAGTGTCTCCTTTTCCCTCTGTGTCCCTAACTACCCTCTGCTGGCGAGGTAAATGATTTGGCACTGAAAAATATTCACATTGCCCAGGAAGAGGCTCAGAAGCTGAAGGTGAGCAATGAGGATTCTCCTATACCATTAAATACTTTCATAATAGCTCTGCTTGACTAGCAAATACAAAGAGGCTTTCCTGTGACATCCATCTCACTGCCTAGCACCACTCCAAGCGTGGTCTCAGTGACAAATGCTTCAAGTTAATCATCCATTTGCCTCCACCTTTCCTGTGAGGACATTGATCAAACTGTGTTGACAGCCTGAATGAAATATTGGGTTCTGGGAAATGCTGAGCTGGCTTCAAATCTACCATTATTTGAGCACAAGACAACAGCTTGAGAGACATCTGTCATTTTGCTTTGACATTAACTATCCTTTTTGATTTGAGACCACGTGTTTGGTCAGAGTAGATTCAGTAAATGTTCTAAGGCCTATTGTGAAGCTTATGACTGACTATGGGCTAAAAGACTTGCATGCTAATAATAATATCATTTAAATAACCAAAAGTCAAAGCACCATTAGGTTGGGAATATAGAAACTCATTTAGTGCTCTATTACCTAAAACAACAAAACATAACTTCTTTATATACTATAATGTTTTCCATGTAATAGAAAGCATCACATAGGTCATTCTCCAAACAATTTGATGTTTTGGTTTTCAAATGTTTTTCAAAATCATTTTTTCTACGCCCTTGAACTAGCTGTTTCCTCTCTCCTAGACATATGAGGAAGTGCACACGGTTTTTCAGACCATGTGAACTGAGTCATGCTAGTTAAGTCAGAATATTTAGAATAAGGAATGATTTACACTGAACCAGGGGAGAAAAGACAGCTCTCACAACTTACATATACTAGAAAGAAAAATGCCAGGAGTCAATTGATTTCTAGCTCTATATAAATTCTCCCCAACTCTCAAAGGTATGACTTTCCACTTTGATCAAGCAAATTTTTACAACGTAGAAAACATGATGTAAGTATTGCTTAGGTTCTAAGACTTTAAAAAAGCAGTTACCCATAAAGTAGCAGTGTCACAATACTGAAGGACTCAGTGGATTTCCAAATACTAGTAGTTAAGGGCACCTGGCATTAGAAAGAAAAAAGAGAAAATGTCCTGACCTTGTATTCATGTTCAGAGCCATTCCCAGTTTAAAAAAAAAAAAAATGTAGCAGGCAACGGATTTTTGCATTTCTCCCAATGTCCTCCTTTATTTATTGCTCTAATCTCTTTCCTGTTGTCCAGTGCCATCATGGTACCCTAATCCTTTCACACAAGCCCAGAGAAGAATGGAGGAACTTTAGATTATGTAGAGGGAAAGGGGGCGGGGGTATGAAAAATGGTGGAATGAGACAGACAACATTACCTTATGTACATGTATGATTAACAAGAATGATATGAATGTATATCATGCACAACCACAGAAATGAAAATTTGTACCCCATGTGTGTACCTTGAATCAAAACGAGGTCTATAAAAATAAAAATGTTAAAAAATAAAATAAAATAAAATAAAATAAAACTGAGAATTCAAGTCAAGGTCTGCCTCCCAATATACATTCAACTTTATGAAAGGGAAAGCAATCTTCTCCCTGAAGACTCATACTAGTATGTGATATCTCTTCACCATCTCACAGTTGTATTTTTAAGCAAATGCTTACTTACACACATGAAGCTCCAAATTTTGAACTTCCAAATGCTGAATTTAATTTAAATGAATTTCAATTATATTATGAGATATTGAGGCTCAGAGGCAGCCACCTGAACACATGGACTACTAGATCTAGCAAGCAACCCAGCCAGCTTGTTCTGCTCAGGAAGACAGCACTATCCTTCATTCTTTTTCATCTTTGTCTGTTTATTCCTCATTTAATTCATTCACAGATATTTGATAAATGCAAGGAATTAAATAATACTAAAGAACACATAATGATATGATTCTTACCTATAATTTGAAATTGACTTGGGCACGGTTTCTCCTACCAATGGACTCATGAGGAAAAATGAGATAAAACTTTAAGTAGGCTTTTTTTTTCTTGTTTAGGGTTTAGTTTGTTTTTAGCTAGCTCATTATGCTAAGCTCTTCTCAAAATAATTTCTCCTGAGAGTCTTTCAGTGGCCATATAAGATAGCCAGACATGGACCAATATTTCTGAATTTGGAGTCAAGTCAATAAATACCTACTGAAACTATAATAATCAAGAGTGACAATTGTGAGAGAAAGAATCGACACCATGAGAGATAGTCCATTGTCTTAGAATGGGAAGATATCTCTTTATGGAACAAAAAGAGGATCCTCATGAAGAAGGTGGCAAAATTATGGAGGATATGAATTTCATAGCAAGCTGTGCAACGGAAATACTCCTAGACAAAAAGAAAGTTAAATATTTATACAGAAATGGAGTATTGTGGTTTGGATATTAGGTGTTCCCCAGAAGCTCCTGTGTTAACCCTGGAAAGTGGATTGTGAGAGCTATCACCTGATCAGCAGATCCTGCTTTGATAGAATGACTAGGTGGTAACTGTAGGCAAATGGGGTGTGACTGAATGGGGTGAGTCACTGGGGGTGTACTCTGGAAGGGTAGTTCTTCCTTGCAGTCCATTAAAGCACATCCCATTTCCTGGCTGCCTTGAGGGGTGCAGCTTCCCTCCATGATATGCTGCCTCATCTTGGGCCCAGAGCAATGGCATTGTCAGACTATGGGCTGAGATCTCTGATACCATGAGTCAAAATAAACTTTTCCTCCTCTAAGTTGTTCTTGTCAGATGTTCTGTTCACAACAGCCAACAAGCTAACAAAAACATGGAGAAAAAAAAACTTTCATACCTGGGGACAAAAATATTCAGAGAAAAGGTCATGAGCATCCAGATCACAGACACACAAGTCAGATGGCAATAGGGAACCTGAGGAAGAGCATGACTTTTCTTAGTCTCCATTTTCTACTCTGCAAAGTATTTATGATGCTCCAAAGAGTTACTACATGGATTAAATTACATAATGCAGTTGACATAGAGCATTTTGTAAATTATTGTGTCTAGTATCCAGAAATCAGGAAATATATTTGAAAATAGAAAATAAATTTTAAAAAGTAACAGATTCAGATTGTAAGGGTGCTCACGTATCTGAGAATTTTTTTTTCACTAACTAATGAGATATTAAATTCTAGGGGTAACTTAATGTAGACTTTTATTTTGTAGTGCTATAAAATGTCCTAGGGGAACTGGTGGCTGTAACACAAATAAAAGAGAAAATAAAAAGAAAAAGTAAGTGGAAAGTATTGGACTCAAGGTAGTTTTGTGGGGGAGGGGAAAAGAAACCTAATGAGCAAATTCTGAACATACTGATCCTAAAGTTTCCACAGTAACATAGAAACTGCAATGAGGCTTGCTGAAATAAGGCCCTAGAAAGTTGGAGGTAACTTATTGTGTACTTGTAAATCAGAGACTCCCTTTACTTTTGTTTCCCAGTTAAAAATATTTTTGGTCCAAATTCTACAAGTTCATTTCAGCCAAATTTTGATTAACCAGAACTGGGAGGACCAACCAGCATATATTTTTATTATTCAAAATAATATTTGCAATAAAAACAGAAAAATCATCAAAATTAATTTGGATTGGGTTTTATTAGAGATATTAATACCCAGAATATTTTATTTTGCTTAGAATTCTTTTCCTATTGTGCCTTACCATGAAATTCCTACACAGACAGAGTTTATATTTGATCCAAACTCAGAGTTATAAATTAAATCTGGAAAAACAAAACTTGATACAAGAAGGCAAGGGCTTCAGGAAAATTGGAATAACCTTGGTCTTGCTGTATTTAATAAGAGAAAAATAAAATTGTCCATAATCACATGAAAAAATATTTACAAAACAGTAAAAAATATTAGAATTAATCTTGTAAAAGTATGTGGAGTCAAAATAATGGAAATTACAAAATCTACAGAGTAGCAAAAATATAGACTTGGAAAAAGGGGAAGAAAAACTATGCCTCCAGATAGACAATGGAATAAGGAAAAATATTTTTAAATGTCCAATGAATGTATATGCTTAATGTAATTATTATAGAAATCTTAGGGGTGAGTTTTTTATCTCATCAACCAATATTTCTAAGTTCCTTTCATTGTCAATAACTGACAAGCTCTAGGTATATGATATATCCTTGGAAAAGGTAATTACTTGTCTTCAAGGAGTTTATAAATTAAAAAAAAATGAGAAAAAGAAATAAGAAAAGAAAGAAATGAGAGAACACGTAAAATAACTACAAACTATTTTAGTGTTAATTGGAAAATAAATGATATGCAGAGATGGATACAAATGAGAAGACATTACCAGCCTTATTTGAATTGTGCAAAAAGTTCCTACAAGAAGGTGCTATTTAAACTGACCCAAGGAATAAGAAGCATGAGTAGAAATGGAGAAATAGTGTTCAGGAAGAGGACATAGCATACAGAAGGACCCTCAAATTAGAATGAGTTTGGTATATCTGAGAACTAGTAAGATCTTGTGGCTGGGTCATTGTAAATAAGGGAAAGAATGATGTGAATAGATTTAGAAAAGTAGGTAGGCTATAGTAGGCTATGGTAGATGTCACCAATATTTATTTTAGGAACACAGATGGATTCCACTTCCTTGTCTGTTTTGTTTAATTTATGCAAGATCATGTAGATTATCTGTGCAAATGACATGAGCAGAAGAAATGTGCATCAATTCCGGGAAAAATTGTTTAAGAATTCAAGATGTGGCTGTTCATGTGCTCTGTCCCTATCAAGGAAAACCTGGAGATCTTTGAAATGGAAGTGTCATAAGATGCTGGAGCCTCACTGGGTCTCAATCCCTAAGTGAACATTAAGTGAATTATGTTGGGTGTATAAAGAAATGAGAAACTTACCTTTGTTATTTTGAGTCACAGAGATCTGTAGATGCTTGTTAGCATAGCAACATCCTTGACATTGGAATCACTACGTCAACTGGTACAGAAGTCATATTTGTCCTAAGTGCAGGGAAAAGACTCACTGAATGGTGGCTGCAAGTTCAAATAGTGGCTGCATTTGCACAAAGTAACTAGGAAATGTTAATCTGTATTTAATATTTCTTGTGTTGACTCTAAGCTCAAAATGGCCCTGGAATGGTTTTTACTTCTGCAATAGTTTCCCCAATGGTTTGGGGGCTATGTTTTTCACTTTTGTTGTTTCTCTGAAACCCCCATACCATCTGCTTTCTTATTTTCAGGAATTCCTAAAAATGGTTTGTGAGCTGCTGAGTTCTTTTCTTTTACACCAGTGCTGCTCTAGATTAATTTAAAAAAAAAAAAAACAAACATTTTCTGCTGTTTAAAGATTTTAGGTGAGGAAGGATGAACACATATCAGTTCAGTCCACCATACTGATACAATTATTTAAAGAATAATTTTCAATGTTTTATCAATGCAGTGAAATAAGAATTTGCATTGAGTGTTGGGAAATGTAAACAAATGAACATAAATTTTGTAAAAATTGTTTCAAAAAATAAATGTAGCACATAATCATACAAATTTATAATATATGTAAACACACGTTCAACATTGATACTCTTCAACCCAGTAATTTTTCTATATAGGAATCTATTTTTAAAAACCAGATTCATGAGCAAGGGTATTCAATCAAGCATCATTTACAAGCACTTTAAAAGTTACCTCTAAGATATCCAACATAAGAATAATGGCTAAATAATATTTAGCACATGAATTTTTAATGTTATGTGAAAATGTTTGTAATATAATTGTACTATGTCAATTTAATTACATATGCAAATTCTTAAGGACCTGAAGGAAATATATTAAAATGTGATTGGTACTTGGTGGTTGATTTATCATTAGATTTTATTGTTTCACTTATGAACCTTTCTAATAAAAAAAAAAAAAAAAACCTTTCTAATTTTTTGAACATAAGCACATACTATTATAGTCAGAAAAATTCACATGCATGAAAAAATTCTTTTAAGAGAAGATAAGTTTATCTTTAATAATTGACTAAAATAACCCATTCCCCAAGCTTCCAGATAATCAAGGTCTAGGTTTTATTTATTTTACTTATAATGAGAGCTATTCAGTCTCCCATTGTCAAAACTTGATTTTCAAAGTAATTTCTGGTTAGTTCTGTTTTGTCATGATGCCTATTATTATCTCTGTATGGGGACTCCTTCAAAATGTCCCTCATGCTACCAAGAAGGATTAAAACAAAGCAACTCCACAAATGTAGATTAATAATAACTGAGACCTTTGGATAAAGTCATTTTATAAGCTGCATTTCAACCTCCTGCTTTACTAATGAGCTTTTGGAAAACTTAAAACTGAAAGTCTTAGAATTGTGGTCCTTTGTGACTGTCGTGAATGATTAAGTGGCTTATTAAGACAATTAAGTTTGGACCTCTAACTAATCGTTTCATGAGACACAATATCCTATTAGACATCCCCGAATCTTTTGGGGCTTTTCGTATTCAAAGCTTCTACTAAACTATGATAATGAGAACTGAGAAGCCATGGTAATTAATTATCAAGGATTAGCTCATTTAAAGTTGCATCTCTTTTCTTCTTTCTTTCACTGTTCATCTCTTTCATGCCAGAATGTGGATGTGGATAAAACACTGTGGTAAGAATTCAGTTTTGTCTGCTTTCTTTCAAAAGATTAATTTAAATTTGATGTGGTTTCTAGATAAAGAGTCTCCCCTTATCCCTACTCTGTATCTGGCTTGCTTACATTGATCTCCACCCAAATGCCACTCCCTGAGGAAGGTCTCTAAGCCCCGCCCCTCATCACTATAACACCCACACTGAAATGATCATTTTTTAATGATTGTGTGCACAATGACTGTCTTCCTCACTAAACTGTTGATTTTATGAGACCAGGTGTCCTATCTGCCTCGTACCCTACCTTACCTCCATTACCTAGTTCAGTATCTGACACAAGAAAGGTTGCATGATAAAAAATTTCATGAGTGGATTAACTTTAAATCATCTTTTCTCTCTCATCACTGTTTAATCAAAATGGAGATATTTTGTCAAAACTAGTTTTATTTAATCTTTGGATTCTGGAACCTTCTTAAAACTTTAATTCTCCATGCAAGGCAGAGGAACATAATCAGAAGGGCACTGGATTCATGTTGGAGGGCATATCTATTTGCACTGGCTGTCATTTCTTAGTCAGACAAGTTTCAAGTCAGGTGATCTTGCCTAGTCCCTTAAATTCTTTGAGCCACAATTTCCTAATCTAAAATTGAAAATAATAATACCTCCCCTACATGCTTCACATGGTTATTGAAAGGCTCAAGGGAGAATTCATGTGATATCGCCTCACAAACTCAAAAATACTAACTCAAAGTAAGAGGTTGTCATTCTAACAGCTTTTATGTATGGAGACTCTTTACTTTTATTGATTGCCTCTCCACACACATACAAAAATTACTTTAGGTGAAAATGAAAACCATTATAGCAGTCCAATTTAGCCCAACTCATTATTACATTGTCGAATCAACCACTGATCTTATCACCTAGATAAAAGATTGATTACAACAGAAGTATAATATACACAGAAGATAGACCAAGTTTTGAGCAATGTTTCCCAAGCCAGAACAACAAAAGAAGTTTCACTTTTTTTGTGAAAGTGTGCTTTTATATGGAGAAGTTTCAAAGAAAATGATCACATTGGGTTCCACTACTGAAGAAAAAATTCCATTTCTCTCTTTCTTTTTCTTTCTTTCTCTGTCTCCCTCTCTCCTACCTCCCATCACACACACACACACACACACACACACACACACACACACACAATTACCTCTTAGAGATCTAGAGTTGCATTTATGGTGGTAAAATAACCAAGCAACTGGTTCTGACCATCAGATACATGAGCCTAAAAATTTAAAAGTTAGCACACTGAGAGTGAATCTACCTTTCAGGAGTGGATTTCATCTAGAAAGAGAGAAAGCATATGAAATCAGAATGCCAATTTATAAATTATAAATAGAAATATGGATATTCTACCTCCTTAAACACTCACAGCAACATAGCCAGCTCTTCTTTCCCAAAAGGAGATTACTAATGAAGGTCAACCTTTTATTGAAAGGGTCCTTGAAAAGCACAGACCCTTCTTGTGCTCAGATTCACAGTAGAAGTGACTTACATAATTCAGATAAGGACCCGAAGCATGAATGTCTGCCATAAAGCCATTGGCCAATATATTTTTTCTGTATTTAGGATGAACATGACCAATATTTGCTCCTTTGGGTCAATTTTCCCTTGACTTTATTGCTGAATTTTGTCTTCTTTGTTATTTTCCCCTCAGTCTTATTTATGTATTCAGTTAAGTTTCGTCCTGGCCCTGCCAGTAAATCTATTTTTTTTTCCAAGTGACTGCATATCTCTACTCTGATCTACTATTTATTGATTTTATAATTTAATTCTCAGAAAACAATCTCATTACCCCTATTTACAAGCTCATATGGTACTTCACAGCTGCCCCCCAAATACTACCATCAATAAAATCAAGGAAAAAATCATCCAGACCTGAAGTGAACTGTTTGTTGCTCAAAGGACATTGAATTATTAACCCAGCACTAGAATATAGAAAGAAAAAAGTCAACATTTAAAATAATGTCTGTCTAAAATTACATTAAAACAAGACTAGTGAAGATCCCAAAAGATTTTTTAAATGTGACCTGTCTTGGCAAATTATTCAATCAGATATTAAGGAACATGGAATAGCTTTTCATTTACAGCATTAATGTGTTTAATGAAGTAGCAAAAGAAATGAAAAATCAATTTCTTACAGCTTATTAATTCATGTTAAGAGATTGATTTCCATTTATAATTAAATATTATTAGTCTCTTCATTGACATCTGACTGTACATTTATCATGCATCATCCTGATAAGCTAAGTATCATTAATTTTAATAACAGAAAAATATTGAAAATATACTTGAATTACCAACCACTACATAAATAAGACTTCTGATAGAGTCACAAGCTATTTAAAAAATATCATGGGCCATGGTACAATTAAAATATTTAATAATCTAGTGATTGGCATCAGATGATAAGAAAAGAAGTTCTAGGGGCACAAAACTCAAGAAACAGCTTTTATTTTTTTGTGAATTTCCAAAGACTGTGCTGGTGGTGAAGGTTGGGATGAGAGGCACCAGAATGCATTATTAATGGAATCCAGGTTATTATCATTGAAGCTGTATTCACAGTCTAATTTTACAAATATCAATTTTAGGAAAATGTTCTCACATTCCTAACAAATACCCCCAAAGACAGTAGAATCTTTTTCAATAAAAGACAAAAGAGAAAAGCTATATCAACACAGTAGAGAAAGACATGCTTTTTTTATTGTGGTTTTGTGGACTTTTTTGCCTCTGTCTTAAGTTATATAGAATTCTAGTGACATTTTATAATTATTATCGCACTTCTTGTTGGAATAGGACCATATGGGCCAGAAGACTGCCAACAGCATGCTTTCCTTTGAGCTATTTAAATTCAAGCCCATTTCACTATTTATTTGTGCCCTGACTCATTCCAAAACAGATTTGTGTTTGGCTTTTGTGCCATTTTCAATGCATCGAAAGAAATCATGCAAGCATCCCAAATCTTATACCTTAAATAAGAATTACTTTGCACCATGTTTGCAGCATAATTCTTAACCCAAGTGAAGCCAAAATTTTCACACCCTTCAAATCTATAATATAATTTTCTTTGGGTATGGGGGTGAGGAAGGGATTGGAGGTATTTATGAAATGTAAATTCCTGATCTCTGGATGTTTTCTCCTTGAAATCAAGCATATTTTTGGACTTTTACCCCACAACCCATTAGCTTCTGCTAATGGAATGTAACCTCATTTTACTAGTAATCCAAGTTGTCACCATCATGGATTAAAAAGTCCCATATGTAAATCTCACATTAGCTCTTGCTTGAGACTCTTGCTTTTACTATTTCCACTAAAGCTTTGCTAAGTGTTTGCCTCATGTTCTTGTGCTATGGCCTAGAATACAAATAAAAAATGATGTAATCTCTACCCTCAAGAAGCTCATCTGTTCAAACAAAGCATGAAGAGGAGAAGGATAAACAACACTGGTTAAATCCTTGCTATGGCCTAGACACTTTTCCAAGACTATTACATGTATACCTACTCAAATAAAAAGATGATAATCATCTTATTTTATAATATAGGAATTTACCAAGAAAGTGATTATCCAGGGGCCACACAGCATAGAAAAAATAGAGGACCTATTTTCTTTCCATCTTGAGTCAGAGATTAAAATTCTTAAAATCATAGTGGATGGAAGGCTCTTTTAAATGGGCCAATCCTTCCTTCACACTGTACAGAAATAAGCTACATAAAAACATGTCCTATGAAAGAAAAAAATGGATGAAATTCCCTCTAATGAGTGTTTGATAGTTTTCAACACTCAAAACTGTTCGCTCAGTTTTACTTTGCATCCATAGTTATAAATACCCTTAAGCCAAATTTCCATCTTTCCCTCTGCTAGGAAGTTATCTTATGTGCCACATACTTAGACTCAGAAAAGTGATACCAAATCTGCCAGCTCAGCCAGGTTGAAAGAGAAGGCAAAAGGAGTATAATTTTAAAAATCTTCTGAATAGAATAACATTGACCACTGTTTATTAATCTCTTCACTGACCTTTTCCCTGAATAAGGAAAAGAAACAGAAGTTTAGAGCACACCAAACAATTGTTTAGTTGTTGACTCACGTTTACTCACATGAATGTCTCAGGTTTTATTTCTTTAAGAAATGGCATTCAGTGTATAATCTGGGGCAAAATCTGCAACACTTGCTAGTGTGATTTCCTTGTACCTATGGTGAAGATGCACTAAATGTGAGCATTAGACATGGTATGGGATCACAAGGAGGCTTGAACGTACTCTATTTGTTTCCTTTGAGATAAAAGGCATAGAGGAGTAAGAGAGGAAAAGGAAGCAAGCATACAAGGACAGCTGAAGAAGGACAGAATAAAAAGACTTCAGAATTCATTCAGGTTATTCAGTTAAAGCCAAGGAATCAGTTACAATTGGGCTCTGCTCCTCCAGTGAGGCTGTTATAGTGTAGGCCAAGTCTAACACAGGTATCATTGTCTGTCAAGCATCTAACTTTTAAAATGTATTTGAGAAACACAGTACTAGCACTTAATTCTCATATGCAAAATTATATCAATAGAAACAGATAATACAATATATCCTAATATGACCATACGAAGAACAGTCCACAGACCCTTTGCTTTCTATTTTATAGGGTACCAACTAATTTCACACATTTTTGCTTTTTGTAAAAGTAGTGGTACAAATAATACAGTAAAATGGAATAAATGGTTTCATCTAAGAAATGTTTCCTCAGTAAAAATTTAATTGATAAAAATATGATAGCTGGTATAGTATGCTGAAGAACTGATTTAGTTTTTCATTCAATACAAACCATGGGACAGGCATAGATATAAAAACAGACTGGCCACAAAATTTCAGTGGCAACATGTGGTAAAATAATTGTCATTTTCCTTCTGAAATTATTTTCCTCGTATGCAGTGGTTACAAAATTTTTTTCTCAATTGCTTCTGAGTAAATTTGTAATTTGTTTATACTCACGGTCCTGAAGAGACAATGCAGAAATCCTGAAGGACATAGGAAAGATTTTGAGAGCTTGTGGATGTTTTGCAAGCTAAGACTTCAAACTTTGTCCCCATGCTTTAGTTTCATTCCCATCTGTCCAAGACAAAATATTTTGTTCAAATGTTCATTCTGACTCTTAAAGTTCTCAGTTTGCTTTCCTCAGATCCATCTCGCCACCACCCTCTCTACCTCCCTCTCCCTCACCACAGTGCTTTCAGAATCATCCCACTGCCACCCCGTCCACACTCATGAGATAACATTAAAAACAGGATGCCAAAGGCACTTTGGGACATAGAAAAAATTCCATTGCATTAACACATAAAAGCCTGCATAAAATCTGTGCTTATTTTATATTTAAGCTGATGATTCTGCATACAGACTGTATATAATAAGCAGATACAGACTAAAGGGAGGAGTAACCACCAAAATGCATGACCAAGAGAGTACCATGGCTTAAAGAACCAAAACTATAAAGTACCTATTCCAATGATACCAAGTAAATCAATTCTCTGCCAATCGATCATAGGAAATCATTACATTTAAAGGAATGTTTCATAAAGATATGCTGATTGAGTTTATGTTTTAAAAGGATTCACCCATAGAATCCCCTTAAATAATGATTCCAAGTATTGTAAAGGATTGGCTACAACTATGTTTATGAACTTGGCCATTACATGAAACTAAGGATAACTACCAAACTCAGATTTTTGTCAATCTTCAGTTGTTGCTTCATAATATATCTGTCATAACAGTGGAATGTTTGTTTAATTAAAATCTGTTCATTTTGCTGTGATTTAGCAATAATCCTGCTCAATCCCTTTCTTTTGAGAACTGCCACCACCTGCCTCTGAGGTACATTTGTACTTTAGGCCCTTGCTCTATGATTCTCTGACTGGTCAGTTTACAGAGGACTAGTAATCAAAAGACAGGGCTGAGTCATTGAGAACCTCTCCACAGGGAATTTGAAATTCAATCAAAGAGAAGAAAAGGTCAAGTAGTGGTGGCTGCTTCTCTGTTACATGATCTATGCTCCTAGGTCAAAAGATCCCACTTTAATAAGGTTATAATAGGAATGATTATTTAGAGTACAAAAAACTGTTATTTAGTAAGAAAAAGACAATGAAAATTTATTGAAATGGCCCCATGTAGCACAAGAGAGAGGCACCTGCTAAGAAAATCTGCTTGGTGAACTTCAGGTCTACCTCCTGTCACAATGTCCCCTTTACCCTTCTACTGGTTCCATGGAAAAATTCTGTACCCTAATTAAGCCTCTGTCATTATAAAGCAAAATAAATCACTATACACAAATGCATGATTATTTTATTGATTTGAATACACACTTGACAGCTATCATATAAACATAGTAATTAGTATTGAATAGAATGTCAGATCACACTATAATTAGGTGCCTTTTCATATTTAATAAGAGAAAACCTCTGAAACAAACTCTTAATTAGTAAATTAAATATTCTACGTCTTCAGGTCCATGGCAAAGCCTATGGGATAAACTAAGGGATTATACTTTGATTTGAAAAATGGTAATGACAACTCAATCTTTAAAAAGCTTAAGAAATTCAGTTTTTTAGTCAGCTCTCCATCCTTGTGACAAGATACCTGAAAAAGTCAACTTAAAGACAGAAAGACTTATTTTGGCTTATGGTTTCAGAGATGATAATGGCTCCTTTGTTTCTGGGACCAGACTGAGGCAGAGTATCACAGTAGACAGCATATAGTGGAGCAAAGCTTCCCACTTCATGGTTTCTCGGAAAACAGAGAAAGAGACAGGAACCATGGGCACAATATATCCTTCATGAACACACCCCGTAACCTATTTATTTCAAGCAGGCTTCCAGCTCCTAAAATTTCTACCACCACCAATAGCACCACCAGCTGGGACTAAGCTCCACACATGAGCCTTTGGGGAACATTCCAGAGTTCAGTCATTTAGAAGGACAAAAGTTGATGACTTTTCTTGAATTTTTTCACCTCCTCCTTTACTTCCAGAAATTATTTTTATGTAAATGAAAGCTCTAGCTCTCAGGGAACTAAAAAGAAATCAGAGTATGACTCACCCATAGAGAACATCTGGTGCTGGTGAAGGTCCCCTTGAGCTTTGCCCTTGGAGCTCTCTAAAGATGCATTTGCTGAGGGCAGTGCTGAGATGGAGCAATATGTCTGAGGGCAAGTGTCTAAGCTGACACACACAATATCAATCCTACAGTTAAGAGCCCACATGAAAATTAGATTACCAACTCAAAACAGCTGGGAAAAATAATTATCAACCCAGTGTGCATTTGTGCTTAGAAATGTTTAGTCTATTGTAAATGAGTTGCCAGGGTGTTTATATTACAACATTCCCAGATTTAGGGAATGATTCATATGAACTCATGTACTTCAAAGAATAAACATGTTAGCATGGAGTAGGATCACAGGACTATCTACTAATTGACTATATAAAATACATTTTTATAAAACAACAACAAAAATAATAAATATTTGTAGAATATTGTATTAAATATATAAATATAATTTAACCTTTTTAAACTTTACAACAACCCTGTAATGTATACCATAACTTACTAAAAAGGACTCTAAGTTCAAAGACATTAGATAACTTACTTAAGATAACACAGCTAAGAAATGGAAGAAATTTAACTCCACCCAATTATTCCTGTATCAAAATCTGTAATTCTTTCACCATCTATTACAGCTATGCAAAGTAAAATATTTTTTAAGCTAGCAAGGATGTTTTCTAAGGGGGAGTCACACTCTTTGAATTTTTTTTCGAATGAAATCGTATCTGTAACATGGATCAATAACCAAACAACCATCATACCATAAAATATGAGACTATGTACTACACCCTGCACTGCCCAGATGAAGTCCAGTTCTCCATGTCCAAAGGCTTTGCTTCCCTTGAGGAATTCTCTCAGAGATAGAAGCAGTGTAGGCATGCAATCAGCTCCAGGGGCAATTGGTCATGAGGAACCAGGATTAGTAAATAGGAAAGCCACAAGAAGCTGGAGCCAAGGCATAGTCCAACTAGAAGCACACTGGTACCAGTCACAGCCCACAGACAGGAGCAGCAGGAGTAGTGAATGCTCAAAGAACACTTCGACAATAAATGATACACATCCCATGAATTACTCATCATACATCATACTTACTGTGCCTTTTCATTAAAAAAAAAGAAAAGAAACACATGCTTAGTCCTATCCTGTCTCCTTGACAGGCAAGTTTCATTAACCATTCTTCCTCTGTCCTATTACTTTTCTATAAACATGGAATCTGAATGCCTACCTTATAAAATTCTGAGAATATTTAAAAATAGGATGACAGCAGAATACTTAGAACCATGGCTGGCAAGAAAATGGTCTCAATAAATGTAGTTGCTGAGGGTTTCTTTTTAATCATTATTACTGAGGACCAAAACCATATAGCCCTATATTCATATTAACAAAATTTTACTTTTTCAAGAAATCCTTGCCCAAGATAAAAGTGTAAATAACTCTATACTATTGTTTGTTTTCAGGAACTTTCACCAAGTCCATATATCCAAACTTTTGAGCAGCCTCCCTTACCTCCTTTCTCAGGACAGTAGGTCCTTCAACTAGAATTATCAAGCAACAACTTAATCTTTCACAATGGCTTCAAAACTTTCCTCACTTACTGCATCCACCAATTCTGAACTGTTATGTCACAGACTGACCTTTCCTATTAAGGTTTCTGCATTGAAAGGCCTGTCTTAAACCAGACCCTAAAGCATGTAAATGTCCTGACTTTTGCCCCCACCTTTAAAAGTTTGCTAAGGCTTCAATAAGACATCCATCTCCCTTACTGGGTCAAGAATACATGCAGTTTGTTTTATTTTCATGGTCTATTTGATCAATCAGCAGTTGACATTATTTCATTGTGTATATCCTTCAACTCTATTACCTCACAATTTACAAATTATTGCCAAGGGACTCTGGGATACTACAATGAACTCACAGGGTACAGAAGAATGCTTTAAATTTTTTTAGAAAAATTCAATAATCCCCAACATTGTCACATGATGGACAACTACTTTAACATTAGATGGCTATGTTCCTTTTGAAACATCATATTTTCCTGGGTTTTCTGTGATTTCTAGAATAAAAATCAAGTACCACATAAAAGTTAGTGTGAAATGAAAAATTATGTTGACAGTGATATTAAAGCTTCAGAAATTATGAAGTGTTTGACAGGCACACCAATACCATTATAAGTAATTATGGCTATTTCAGAATAAAATAAAAATCTTTTCTTCTTTTAATTTCTTTGTTTTGTATGCTAATGGCTACCAAGTTGTTAGAAATTAAATATTTATTAACTTGTTAGGTCTAAACAACTGTTTAGAAATGAAACTGTTTACCTTTTCTTTTGGATTAGGGGAACTGTGAAAAAAAATCACTAAGGTACTAAAGATGTTGGGAACAAAGAAAGTTTAAGAACTTCTATCCTAACCTATTTACTGCCCAAACTGTTACTTGTACAGAATTTTAAAAACAACTCCCTGACTCCAGGACCAGGTTTCTTTTAGGGCTGTATTCATCCTTCAACCTCACAATCTCTCTGTGGGTTTCTCCCTCCATTTGAATGACCTCAGATGAATTTCTGGATGCCCAGAACTCCCCTGATACCCTGAGAAAATTTTCTTTTTTATTACTAGGGATACTTTCTTATCTATTCCTGCTACTATAACAAAACATCCTAGGGACATTTAGAAAGAACAGAAATGTATTTCTCATGATTCTGGAAATTGGAAGGACAAGATCCAGGTGCTAATAAGTTTAGTTCCTGAATAGGGCCCCTGTCTTTGTTTCCAAGATGGTACCTTAGACACTGTCCTCACTTGGCAGAAAAGCAAAAGGGCTGAACTTACCCTCACCTGCTCTTTTATAAGGACTAATCTCATCCATGAGTGCAGAGACTCACAGCCTAATCACCTCCTAAAGGACTTGGCTCTTACTACCATTACATTGGGGATTAAGTTTTAACATGAATTTCAGAGTGATATAAGCTTTCAAACCATCAGAGATTAAACTTATATATAAAAGAAAGATGGAGTTGCTTTTATCTGATAATTTAATTAATTCACTTAAAGAATATTTATCAAGTGCCAGGAACTATTCTAAGGTTGGAGATACAATGGTTAGCATATTAATTACATTAATAGTTCTAATGCCCCAGCAGCTCATTCACAACTAGCTAGACATTTCAGAGCATAGATGCATACTGTAATATTAATTATTTTTAAAGTAGGTGATTAATCCAAATCAATACTAGAATTTTCAGCAAGAATGGAGGACACACCGCCTATTCCACCCACATTGGATTTAGACCAGAACTGGGATCTGTTAAGGAATTTTCAGATGCAAGCTTTGAGAGAAACAAAAACATGAGTGGCCAGTTTTATTTTGTGCCATTTTCCTGCACTTCATATACATTCTGAGAGTTTCCTTAAAATGACTCACATCTTTCATAGAGTCTAAAATCAGTTGTAGATCATCAAGTTCTTCTCCCAGAATCAAGTGATGTCTGTTACTCTGAACCCAGCTAATATTTTCTTGCTATAACTCAAAAATTACTTTTCTAAGCACCTCTGGATACAGGCTCAAATTACCTTTGCTTTTATAATGTTCTGAATGAATATATTCAGAATTACATTCTGAATTTTGCTTTTACACACAAAAGATTCAAAGAATAAATTTTAAAATTTATACAGAAATGCATTTCACAAATTAATAACAGTCTAGTAAAAATGTAAGTAAGGATTTTTACGGCGTTTCCTGGAGAGAGCTCCCACCTGCAGTGGCCTGAGTCCCCAGTCCCAGTGGGGATCTTAGGCCCTTCAGTGCTATCTTACAGCATCTCTGGGAGAGAGCAACCACCTGCAACTGCCTGAGCCCCCAGCACAGAGCTCAGGACTGCCTGGGCTATCAAGCCCAGTGTCTCCATCACTAAGCACAGTTCTGCACCCCCACCCCACCTTGGTCTAGGGCCCAGGCCCACACCCTGGCCCGGTGCCTATCACCTGTGCTGCATCTGATCGTCTATCAACACCAGGCCGCCTCTGCCCAGAAGCATTGATCATTCCCAACCTGGAGATAGTGGGACAGCACCCTTCTTGGGTCACCACTTGATCAAGCACCTCTCAAACATGAGGCCATTGAAAAATAAGAGGTTTGAACTGTACAGTATATTTTTATCACGGAACATTTTTTAGATTAATTGTAATACTATGATTATTCCTAATATATCCACTATATTCCTACCTTTTTCTTTTATTAATATTCTTGTCACTCTATCTCCCTCTTACATATCCGATTCCTTGGAGAATCTCTTTTTTCTCATGCTAACAACCTGTTTCTTTTAATTCCACTTAAACTATTCATATGACATAGGATATCAATAGACTCACTTCTTATCTCATTAGTGTTTTGTACTATACCCCTATTCATTCTCCCTGTCCAACATTAGGAATTTGTAGTCCTTATTGCAAACTTACTGGTTATGCAGGAGATAATACTTTGAACTCATCTCTGTTTATTAAGACAACATGTTAATATCTTAATAGGGACTATTTAGATTAAGAACACATATTGTTTATATGGTGTGCTAATATTGATCTCTCAATTCAAGGGGAGGTATTGAAAATAGGCAGGAACCCTATAAGTCTTTAAGGGGAAACTGCAATACCTAGGATTCACACTACTAGAGGGGAAGATACACTAGCAACATGAGAAAACATGGGAAGAAAATGTCCCAAACAAACCCAGATACTATACCAAAAGAACCCAATGACAACATGGCAGAAACATTGTCAGAAAGGGAGTTATACATAATTAAAATGATCTGAGAAGCTAATGAGGAGTCAAGAGAACAAATGCAGGCAATGCTAAAAGAGCAACTGCAGGAAGCAAAAGATCATTTCAATAAAGAGATAGAGATTCTGAAAAAAAAAAGAAAAAAAAAAGAACAGAAATCCTTGAAAGTAAGGTTACAATAAACCAAATTAAAAACTCAATAGAAAGCTTAACCAACAGGCTAAATCACTTGGAAGACAGAACCTCAGACAACGAAGATAAAGTATTTAATCTTGAAAACAAACTCAACCAGACAGAAAAGATGGTAAGAAATCATGAACAGAACCTCCAAGAGTTATGAGTCATCATGAAAAGACCAAATTTAAGAGTTATTGGGATTGAGGAAGACACAGAAACAAAAACCAAAGGAATGAATAATCTGTTCAATGAAATAATATCAGAAAATTTCCCAAATCTGAAGAATGAAATGTAAAATCAAATTCATGAGGAGGCTCATAGGGCACCAAATACACAAAGTCACAACAGATCCACACCCAGGCACATTATAATGAAAATACCTAACACACAAAACAAAGATAGAATTTTAAAGGCTGCAAGAGAAAAACATCAGATTACATAGAGGGGGAAACCAATACAAATATCAGCAGATTTCTCAGCCCAGACCCTAAAAGCAAGAAGGAACTGGAACAACATATTCCAAGCACTGAAAGAAAATGGATGCCAACCAAGAATCTTATACCCAGCAAAACTTACCTTCAGATTTGATGATGAAATAAAATCCTTCCATGATAAACACAAGCTAAAAGAATTCACAAATAGAAAGCCTGCCCTACAG
>JAJEJO010001283.1:106467-122189 GCA_020662805.1 Glaucomys volans
GTAAATCACCAAGACATAACAATCATAAATATTTATGCACCAAACAATGGCACATCCATGTACGTCAATCAGATCCTTCTCAATTCCAGGAACCAAATAGACCAAAACACAATAATACTGGGGGATTTTAACACTCCTCTTTCATCGTTGGACAGATCTTCCAAGCAAAAATTGAACAAAGAAACCATAGGACTCAATGACACAATCGCTAATTTAGACTTAACAGACATATATAGAATATTCCATCCATCAAAAAGTGAATACACTTTCTCCTCAGCAGCTCATGGATCCTTCTCTAAAATAGACCATATGTTATGACACAAAGCTACTCTTAGCAAATACAAAAACATTGAGACACTATCTATGTATTGTATCAGATTGTATCTATTGTATTCTATCAGATGAAAATAGAATGAAATTAGAAGTCAACAATAAAGTTAAAAATAGAAACTACTCTAACACCTGGAGATTAAATAATATGCTATTGTGTGACGCATGGATAACAGAAGACATTAGGGGGGAAATAAAAAAATTCTTAGAGGTCAATGAGAACAAAGATGCAACATATCAAAATCTCTGGGATACTATGAAAGCAGTGCGAAGAGGAAAATTCATTGCATGGAGTGCATTCAATAAAAGAATGTAAAGTCAATGAATCAATGATCTCACAGTTCAGCTCAAAGTCCTAGAAAAAGAGGAACAGATCATCACCAAAAGTAGTAGAAGACAGGAAATAATTAAAATCAGAGCAGAAATCAATGAAATTGAAACAAAAGAAACAATTCAAAAAATTGACAAAACAAAAAGTTTGTTCTTTGAAGAAATAAACAAAATTGATAAACCCTTAGTCACACTAAGAAAGAGAAGGAGAGAGAAAATCCAAATTACTAAAAATTGTGATGGAAATGGAAATATTACAACAGACACAATTGAAATACAAAACATAATTAGAAGCTATTTTGAAAATTTACACTCCAACAAAATAGAAAACCCAGAAGGAATATCACCAGGTTCCTAGAAGCATATGAGCCACCCAAACTGAATCTGGAGGACATACACAACAATAGATCAATTTCAAACAATGAAATAGAAGAAGTCATCAAAAGCTTACAAACAAAGAAAAGTCCAGGACTGGATGGTTTCACATCTACAAGTTCTACAAGACCTTCAAAGAGCTCATTCCAATATTCCTCAAAGTATTTCATGAAATTGAGGAGGAGGGAACCCTTCCAAACTCAATTCTATGAAGCTAATATCGCCCTGATACCAAAACCAGAGAAGGACACATCAAGGAAAGAAAATTTCAGACCAATATCCCTAAAGAACATAGATGCAAAAATTCTTAACAAAATTTTAGCAAATCACATACAAAAGCATATTAAAAAGATAGTGCACCATGATCAAGTGGGTTTCATCCCAGGGATGCAAGGGTGGTTCAACATCCAGAAATCAAAAAATGTAATTCACCACATCAACAGACTTAAAGTCAAGAACTACATGATTATTTCAATAGATGCAGAGAAAGCATTTGATAAAATACAGCACCCCTTCATGCTCAAAACACTAGAAAAAAATAGGGATAGTAGGAACGTTCCTTAACATTGTAAGACTGTCTATGCTAAGCCCACAGCTAACATCATTCTAAATGGAGAAAAATTGAAAGCATTCCCCCTGAGAACTGGAACAAGGCAGGGATGCTCTCTTTTTCCACTTCTATTCATAATCGTCCTTGAAACTCTAGCCAGAGCAATTAGACAGACCAAAGAAATTAGAGGAATATGAATAGGAAAAGAAGAGCTCAAACTATCCCTATTTGCTGATGACATGATTCTCTATTTAGAAGACCATAAAAATTCCACCAGAAAATTTCTGGAACTCATAAATGAATTCAGTAAAGTAGCAGGATATAGAATTAATTCTCATAAATCAAATGCAGTTTTATTCGTAAGTGATGCATTCTCTGAGAGAGAAATTGGGAAAACTATACCATTCATAATAGCCTCAAGAAAAATAAAATACTTGGGAATCGATCTAACAAAAGAAGTGAAAGACCTCTACAATGAGAACTACAGGACACTAAAGAAAGAAATTAAAGAGAATCTGAGAAGATGGAAAGATCTCCCATGTTCTTGGATAGGCAGAATTAAGATGGTCAAAATGGCCCTACTACCACAAGAGCTACACAAATTCAATGCAATTCCAATTAAAATCCCAATGATGGACCTCATAGAAATAGAGCAAGCAATCATGAAATTCATTTGGAGAAATAAGAGACCCAGAATAGCTAAAGCAATCCTTAGCAAGAAGAGTGAAGCAGGGGGTATCACAATACCAGACCTTCAACTATACTACAGAGCAATAGTAACAAAAACAGCATGGAATTGGCACCAAAATAGACAGGTAGATCAATGGTACAGAATAGAGGACACAGAGACAACCTCACATAAATACAGGTATCTCATACTTGACAAAGGAGCCAAAAACATACAATGGAAAAAAGACAGCCTCTTCAACAAATGGTGCTGGGAAAGCTGGAAATCCATATGCAGCAAAATGAAACTAAACCCATATCTCTCACCCTGTACAAAACTCAACTCAAAATGGATCAAGGACCTAGGAATTAGACCAGAGACCCTGCACCTAATAGTAGAAAAAATGGGTCCAAATCTCCATCATGTTGGCCTAGGACCAGATTTCCTTAACATGACTCCCAAAGTGCAAGAAATTAAAGCAGGAATCAATGATTGGGATAGAGTCAAACTAAAAAGCTTTTTCTCAGCAAAGGAAACAATCAGCCATGTGAAGACAGAGCCTTCAGAGTGGGAGAAAATCTTTGCCACACACACTTCAGATAGAGCACTAATCTCCAGAATCTACAAAGTGCTCCAAAATCTTCACACCAAGAATTCTAATAATCCAATCAACAAATAATCATAAATAAAAATAATCAACAAATAAAATAATAAATTCTAATAATCCAAGGAAATGAACAGACACGTTACAGAAGAAGATCTATAAGCAATCAACAGATTTATGAAAAAATGTTCAATGTCCCTAGTTATAAGAGAAATGCATATCAAAACCACCTTAAGATTTCATCTTACCCCAATTATAATGTCTTTTACTAAGAATACAGGCAACAACAGGTGTTGGCAAGGATGTGGGGAAAAGGGTACACTCATACATTGCTGGTGGAGTTGCAAATTGGTGCAGCCACTCTGGAAAGCAGTGTGGAGATTCCTTAGAAAACCTGGAATGGATCCACCATTTGACCCAGCTATCCCACTCCTTGGCCTATACCCAAAGGACTTCAAATCAGATTACTACAGTGATGCAGCCACATCAATGTTCATAGCTGCTCAATTCACAATAGCTAGATTGTGGAACCAACCTAGATGCCCTTCAATAGAGGAATGGCTAAAGAAACTGTGGTATATATACACAATGGAATATTACTCAGCCATAAAGAAGAATAAAATTATGGCATTCACAGGTAAATGGATGATGTTGGAGACTGTCATGCTAAGTGAGATTAGCCAATCCCCAAAATCCAAAGGCCAAATGATCTCTCTGATAAGTGAATGATGATGCATACTGCTGGGTGGAAGGGAGGCAAGAATGGAGGAAGGATAGATAGCATAGAAGGAAGAGAGGGGTGGGGTCAGAGTGGGGAGGTAAGAATAATAACAGAATGAGACAGACATCATTGCCCTGTGTACATGTATGAATGCACAGATGGTGTGGCTCTACTTTGTGTACAACCAGAGAAACAATAGCTGTACTCCAGTTGTGTTCAATGGATCAAAATTAAATGAATATAAATAAATAAATAAATAAAGTGTTGCACCAGCAAGAACAAAAAAGAAAAGAAAAAAAGTAAGTTAAATTCTTTCATGGAAGTTTCTAACTGCTCTGTCTATATTCTACTTTCCTTGTTAAAAGAAAATTAGACAAATGGAGAGGAGTCTCCAAAGCAATGTTTCATTTGCTCACCCCACCCTCTACCCAAAAAAGAAGAAAAAAGAAAAAAAAAAACTCAGGACTTTTGTAAGAGGAGATCCTGCTTTGGTTTGTCAATACGTCAATAAATGCAGTTTTCCAACTCAGTGCCTTGTCTGATCGTAGGACAATCTCAAATGTACTGAAGTACTATTATCATTATAATATGAAAGAAAAATAGAAACACCACTCCCTATGAAAGTGTGAACAAATTCTATTCCCTTTTCAATAATTTTGAATATTAGTTTCACCTAGGGGTGAGGGACTCCCAAAATTCTTTGCTTTTAAAAATCCCTGCCAGGTCAAGACAAGGTTAGTAAGTGTTAAGATCCCCCTTTCTTCCTCACCCTAAATTAGGGGTTTACAAAAAGAGAATGACAGTGGCAGGAAACAGAGTTGCCAAACCAGCAACTCCTTGTGACAGCAAACCATTCTTGCTTCCCCAAGGGAACTGTTAAATGGAGACACTGGGAAATGCAGCAATTTAGGCCTAAGGACCAGCGTCTCCTAATTTAAAGCTGGATGGACCCTATGAAATTCTGCCTGAATGATGCCCCAGAATCTTTAGGGACAAATTTGCAAAACCAGATATTGAATTTGCACTTCTGTCTGCTTGCTTAGCAACAGGCTCTGCAAGCAGCACACACAGACATGCTGCAAGAAGAGGCTTGGATGATAAAAAGCCTCCTCTCAATTTTTCCAATATGTTCAAGTCCTGAAAGCTTACCTTAAATCACTAATATCAAAGAAAATTGATACTCATGTAGACCCAAGGTTATCCCTGGACCATTTTAAAGTGAGGTGTTTTAATTTCCAGTGTCCTAGGTCTTTGCTTCCGAACCTTTTCCAACATATCACACCTTATTTATATCATTCCTTGATATAAATTCAGGTCCCTTTGCTACATCTCCAGGGGATTTAGGGGTTAAACTTTCTTTCCAAATATAGTAAATATCTGTGACCCCCATTCATTTATGGTAGGCATAAATGAAACAGGCAAGAGTTACCAAAGTTACTTTTCACTAACACCTTGTGAAAACAAAGAGTTAGGGCTGGGGCTGTGACTCAGTGGCAGAGCGCTCGCCTAGCATGTGTGAGGTACTGGGTTTGAGACTTAGCACCACATAAAAAACAACAAATAAAAAAGGTATTGTGTCCATCTACAACTGGGAAAAAAAAACAGTTTGCATTTCCTTTCTGTTCTTATCCACAGGGACGTTTATAATTGAGAAATTACTTTGGACAAATATCCTTACACTTAACATTTATTTCCATATCCTATAGTTTCAGAAAAGAGTGTTACTATCCAAAAAATTCTTTTGTGGAAGAAATTAAAATCAAAGGACAAAATGGATTGAGGCAATACAAAGTATAGACCAGGAAGACAGAAGAGACTTGGATCCAGTCACTCCTACCCACAGAACTTTTCATCCTACGCCGGTGAACATCCTTTTTCAGCATAGGCTGAGATCCCACCAAACCAAAAGTGGCTACATCCTGAGCTTACATAATGAGAGCTATAGTTTTAATTACAGAGGAACATTTCAGTCCCGCAGAGAGTCACCAGGGTGGCTAAGTCCTCTCCTTTTCCAAGATTTTGTTCTTGTTCTTTGAAACTCCTTTGAAAACTTCCCTGTGTCTATTCTGCAAGTTACCCAATCATTTTCCTTTCCTACATAACAGCTTGTTATCCTGCCTGCACCAGTCTAAATTCTTGAAAAACCACTGATGTAACACCCCTCCCCACTTGAGGTTCTAGCCTTTAACACTTGTTTGAAATCTGTTAGACTCAGAGTACAAATCCGAGACTGCTCGGATCTGTCAGATCATACCATATAAACTCTCTACGCTTCTTAATCAATATTTATTTCAGTATCTCTTCAAGTCTAATATTTTGAAACACCCAAAACTTTCCAAAACCTAGGTTCACTTCAACCTTACTCTGAATTGACTTTTGGCAGATGCTACATGCCTAGAGGGAAGGCTGACTGAATTATATCTGAGCTGGAGGGTGCCACCCAGGTCCCGATTGCTAGACAGGGTTCTGGCTAATTCTGTCTATAGACTTGCCAAAGAAACAGCTGCTGATGATTAGTATAGTACCACAATAAGGCAATTCATTCTGAAAAAGAGATGCTTATCCCTTACAATGTGCCCAACACATTACCTGTAAGAAACTAAAAAGGTCCCTAGCAAATGGCATGATCCCATTACACATGCCTATTACCCAGAGTTATTTGGAGATCCAGAACACACAACTTTACTGCCTTTCAGCCTCAGACTTGTGCTCTCACAGGAGGCAAATTCAGTATCAGCTTAGGTGATATTAACTAAAGTAAGCCCTCAAAAAAACGTGACTTTTCATTTAATCCTCTTCAAACTCTCACACCAAGAGGTCAATCCCCATATCCCACAACTTTCCTATATTTCCATGTTTGTGCACTGCTGGAGGAGGACCCCTAAAAATACATTGCATTACATCCTCCTGAGTGAGGGAAAAATTACAGGCAGTCATCCTGAATTTTAAGCAACAAAAAGCATTTCTTTGAAGTTCAAGGCACTGCCATTTCCCAGAACGAAGGATGTAAAGATTGACCTTGCTGTAACAGAAAGAATAACAACACAGACCTAAATGGCATGATGTACATATCCAGCATTTCATCCTATACAGGACCACCACAAAGGGAATGCTGTAAAACTGCCCTTAAAGTTTCTAGGTATATGTCCGGAAGAATTGAAATCAGGGATTCAAACAAACACATGTGTACCAATATTTATAGCACCCTATTCACAGTAGTAAAAATGTTAAAAACAATACAAATGAATGGATAAAAAGAACATAGCATACACATACAACAGAATATCATTCAGCAATAGAAAGGATGCTACTACATAAAGGAACCTAAAGAACATTAGGCTAGATAAAATACTCCAGACACAAAAGTCAAATAATGTATGATTCCACTTATATGGGCTATCTAGAACAAAGAAATTTATAAAGTACAATAGATACAACCCCACTGGGAGAGGAGGAACTCAGAGTTAACATTTAATGTTCAGTTTCAGTATGGAATGATGTAAACATTCTAGAGACAGATAGTGGTGACAGTTACACAATAGTGTGGATGTATTTCATGCCACTAAAGTGCACACTTGAAAATGGCTAACCTGGTAAATTTCATATTATGTATATTCACTACAATAAGAAAACAATTTAAATAGTGCTTCATGGTTTCAAAGGCATCATTCACAGGTATTCTATTGATCCAAAGTTAAGACGGTTGAGAAGTGTTAAAGATTTGTTGTCATTTGTTGATGATAGAAGTATTTTGTTTTTTGTCTGATGTTCATTTTATATTATAGATGTACTCAGCATTCTTTCATGTCTGCTGTTTAGTTTAAACCTTAATCACTTAATCATTAGTCTTTTCTTTTTAATTACTAGGGATTGAACCAGAGGCATTTTTATCACTAAGCTACATTCCCAGTCCTTTTTGTTTTTTTCCTTTTTCTTTTGAAACAGCATCTTGCTGAGTTGCTGAAGTCAATCTCACAAACTTGCCAGCCTCCTGCCTCAACCTCCCAAGTCACTTGCTCTAGGATAAAAATCTCTAATAGTTGTCCCTAATTCTATTCTCCATTTTATTCTGAATAAAACCACAAATTTGGTCTTCTCACACTTTGACTCTAATCCCTGAGTTAGTTATCTCCAGTGGTCCCTGTAGCCTAAATGATAGCTCTCAAATACCTTAGACCAGTATATAATTCTCACCACCTGCTTGGTCTATCTCTTGAGTGGTAGCCTTGTACTTGTCTCAACCAGGTTCCTGCCAGCTAGACCACTTAATGACCTGCCTTCTCCATTCATGTCCTTTCCTCTGTGATATGATACCCTTTCCCATATGATACCCCTATCCCCTCCCCCTCTTATTTCCCTCTACATAATCTAATGATCCTCCATTCCTCTCTCACCCTCCCCCAACCAGATTCTATATCATCATCCGCTTATCAGGGGAAACATTCAGCCCCTGTTTCTTTGGGATTGGTTTATTTCACTTAGCATAATAATCTCCAGTTCCATCCATTTATCTGCAAATGTCATAATATTATTCTTCTTTATGGCTGAGTAGTATTCCATTGTGTATATATACCACATCTTCTTTATCCATTCACCTGTTGAAGGGCATCTAGGTTGGTTCCACAGTCTAGCTATTGTGAATTGAGCTGCTATAAACATTGATGTGGCTGTGTTACTGTTGTGTGCTAATTTTAAGTCCTCTAGGTATAAACCAAGGAATGGGATGACTGGGTCAAAGGGAGGGTCCATTCCAAGGTTTTGAGTGTTGCCCAATTCTTGAAACATTCTTTGCTAAAATAAATTTTGCTGAGTTTAATTTGTCTAAAGTTTTTTAACAGTGGTATAACATAATCATATTGAAACTTAGTATTCATTTTACAAACTTTAATAATTTGTGAACAGTTTACCCATAACCTGGATACCTTTGAATGTGTACCCTCCAAAATTCATGTTGAAACTTAATACTCTTTGGGGGACACTAAAGGAAGAGCTTTGGAGGAAGTCAATAAGCTGTGGCAGCTCCACTCCACTAGCTTAGGTCCTCTTTAGTCCTTGTACTCTTTCACTCTTCTGCCATATGAGGACATCGCACTATACCACTTCTGACTCTCTGCCTTCTGCTATATGAGGATACTGCTTCAAAAAGAAACCTTTTATGCAGTAGGCCTTCACCAGACATTCAATCTGCTGGCCCCATGATTCTGGAATTCCCACACTGTGAAAAGCAAACTTTTGTTCTTTAAAAGTTATCTGGTCTCAGATATTTTCTTCTAGCATATAATCAGGCTAAGACACACCCATATCCTAGCCTCTTCCCAGAGATCTTTTAGCAGAATACATGTAAATGGAGGGTTCCATGTTTTCTCCATTTTCAACTCTTGGATCTTCTGGGGTTCAAAGTTCAAATTTCAGCTTTCTGTGACCAACAGTGATGTTATAAAAGTAAGACTTTACATCTTCAGTACATAAAATCTAAGTAGTTTAGAATCCAAGTAATTTAAAACTCCTTGCCTGAAGGCATCATAAGATTTGGCCATGGGCTATTTGAAATACAAAGGGATTAGACAGAGTCTTAGAAAAGATAATAACAAAAATATCTCTTTCTTTACTCACTAAATGTTGTCACTAAATGGGTTTTTCAGTTAAGGAGAAGGTAGCCATTGGGGTAAGACCAGGGAAGAATTCAAACTTCACTCATATATTGGACAGATGGAACATCATGTGGATTCAATAATCTTATTGTAGAATCTGCTTTAAAATGTTCTATGACTTCTCTATATTTTTTAAGTTACCCAAGAATTCCAAATGGTCATGATCATCAAAACTTTTGAGGTAGTTGGGAGACATAACAAGAAGATATCAGAAAAGGAGGTGAAAGAAAGAGGGCCTTTCAGGAAGAGCATAGGTATAGAGGTGTAGCATCACATAGCCAACCCACACTCTTTCCAGATGCTAACTGGAGAAATCAAGTAACTGGAAATAGGTAAAGAGTGATGGTTTCCACTGAAAGAAACCACAGTTAGACAATTAAAAGATATTTAAGGTTTTAAGAAGGGTAGTGAACATCAGACTTATGTCTGAAGACTTTAATCTGTCAGCTATCAGAAAATGGAGTTGAAGGGAAATGAAAACCAAGTGTCCAGAGACCACTTAGAAAAACATTACAGGCATTCACACAAAGTAAAGCAAGGGTAATGGAAAAAGAGATGTGGAGACATATTTGAAAAATACTTAGAAACTGATTGGTTATGGTAGATGAAGAAGAAAAGAGTCTCAAGAATTGCTCCAAAGTTTTGATTAGAAGAGTTAAGTGGGTGTTGATAAGTTGATCTTGAAATAAAGACTGGAAAAGGAACGATTTTGTAAGAGAAAACGAAGAGTTCTGCTTGGCTATGCTGTGTTTTTAAGGGCATTTAAGACAGAGCTGAAGGTGCTGAGTGAAGAATCTAGATACAAGAAGAGACTTGTCAGTATTCAAGCATGTAGGTAATCCTTAAAGCATGAGGATGGAGGAGGTAAGTTTAGGAAAGCACGTAGATGGAACAGATATTGGCTATGAATAGATATGCAGACACAAAATGGATTAAGGATCCAAAGGAAATCCTTAATCATGGAATTCAAGTTTTGAAACTAACTTTTGGAAGAAAACAGATATTAGAATAATCAAATTCAACAGAGCAGCACAATTTGGTAATTAGGATGCCATTGCTGAATTTATGAACAATTTCTGTGAAATAGCGTGAACACCAGCCAATTTGCAATGGGAAGAGAATACATGGAAGTGGGAGAACAAGGTAATATTTTGTCTGCTAGTGTATGAAAACTTCGAGCTTTGTTGCTTCTAAGCTCAGCAACTCAACATCCTAAGATCTTCAGTGCAGGCACTAAGACTTGAAGACAATTAATTTAGTTGTTATTGTTGTGAATGTCCCCTTCTTCATTTCTATTTTCAATCTCCATACCTCCTATTAAACTGAACTGTAAGTTCTGAACTGTCAGTACCTTGGAAGACAGTAGATAACACATCACCTATTATCTGCCTTCATTTTTCTCAATGGAAGGCATTTCTGCAGCAAGAGCCTCTCAGATTTTCCTGGAGCAAACAGAACTCAATTTCTTTCATAGTTTTCTATCACTATGGTTTTGATGTGGATGTCCTCCAAAGGCTCATATGTTGAAAGGTTCATCTTCAGTGTGGTGATGCTGGGAGATGGTGGAACTTTTAAGAGGTAGGACCCAATGGGAGTTGGTTATGTGAGTGTTGCCCTCAGAAGGAACTAAAGGAAGTTTTTGTGAGACTCTGAGTTAATTCTCAAGACAGCAAGTTGTTGCAAGAATCCACCTGGCTCTGAATCATTTTTTCCTCCTTTCCTATCTAGTAATATGACCTCTCTTTCCTGTGACCTCCTTTATGAGGTCCTCACCAGAACCAAACTGATGATGATGCCATGTCTTTAAATTGCTAACCCTAAATAAGCCTTCCCTTACCTAGCCATGACATTTCATCATAGTAACAGAAAACTCACTAAGACATTCATCATCTTATGTCTTTTATTTTCTTTCTTGCTTTCATTACCATTCAAGGAGAGGAAGGAAAATGCACAAAGAATAAGAAAGAGAGAGAACATGCATTTTTCATTTCCTTGGGTCCTGTGCAGACTTTCTGACATTGATGGGTTCAATATACCCATTACTATAGAAGCTGTAAGTGTGTTCCTCACCAATTGAGAAATCCTCAGTAACTAATAAATAAATAAGTTGCATCTCTGTAAGTGGATCTTCGTGCACATATTTTCATGACTGTAAAATTCTGGAAAGCAAGAGCTGCTTTATGCTTTGTAGGAATATTTGTACCTTGTAGAGCAAATGTGTACTAGATATTGAGAGACCATTTTTTTAATGCTTGAATGAATTCACGCAGTAGTATGAGAAACGGAAAAAGAAGTACTCAGCACTGTGAAACATGTGCCCAAAGAATAAAATATTTTCAGCCTTTGAGTAATTGGAAGAATTAAATTAATATACCTCGAAACTTTTAGGGGAAATGATATCACAATCAGACTCTGGGTATAAAAATGTTCATAGAGATTATAGATATATGAATTAGAAGGAGAAGCTTAGCAGAAATTTGAGAAGCTGTTGTCTTACATAAGTGGAAGGAAAATAAATTCCATACCTGGATTGGCAGTGCCAAATTTCAAGAGAATGAAGGATTAATCCAGCATAATGTGGTATAAAGGACAGGAGAACCTGGGGTGGACAGAACAGGAAAGGGTTTGCAGGCTGAACAAGAACACAACTCCTCTTTTTGTGGAAGAGGCAGGAAAAGAATAGACTCTATGAATCTACTTCAAGACCACACTCCTTTCTGCCAAATGTGGTGTAATGAAAATACTTTGTACAGACTATTGGCTGGTTTGAAATCCAAGTTCCTCCTCAGGGTGTCATGGTGGAGCTAGTGCCGCAGTCTTGGCAGGGGCCTGGTGATTCGTCCAGTCAAGCGTGCTGCTGCTGGTGATGAAGTTGGCCAGCAGTCTGCACAAAAGACACAGGAGATTTATTTTTCAGTAACATTTATTTCCTCTTGTCTCATCAATATTGATACAACTGATAAAACACCACAAGAAAAAGGCAGAAAAGTCCCTCTTCTCTCTAAAGAGAGGGGATGGAATAGAAGGTGGCTGAGCAAAGGACTGAATTTTTAAAGTGGAAATGCTTACAATACAGTAAACTCATTTCCTACAGAGGGAAGATAAAATAATACTTCTGAAGTAACTCTAAAAGCAGTTACTTCATGAATAAGGGGATGAAAAATCAGTGCTTTTCTCATGTTTTTTTAAAGAATAAAATCCTCTTCTGTGATAATATTAAAAAAATCTTAATTGTGCTTTCTATATTACATGTTTGTATTTATCCTAGTTTAAAGGTTCACCTATAAATTCCATTTTGGAGTTAGTGAAATTTTAAAAGATCATCACTCGCTCATATATATTCTTCACAATTTTAGTTTGCAATGCCCATCGTATGGGAAAAAGAAATTACTGCCACTCATCTTAAGAGCACTAACAGTGCTTGGCATGTAGTAGATGCTCATAAAATATTCATTCAGTTCAATTATCAGATTTATTTACTTTGTAGGTAAATAACATAAAATGATTAATTTCTATACAAACATGTTTTTCCTCAGACTCCCAAATTCCAGAGCTTAGAATTTCTTTCATTGTTTGCAATAACAATAAGATGTAATCATAGCAATTTATTCTCTCCTATTGTTGTCTGCATATTCCATGACAACAGAAATCTTACCTGTTTTGTTAGCTCCCAGGAATACAATAGATTCTCAATAAGAATTTGTTGATGAATTTACAAACAAAACTGACCTATTTGAAATTTGTGTGTCCATACATGATAAGCATACGTGTGTGTGTGTGTGTGTGTGTGTGTGTTGCTGGCCTCAGGCATGGTAGGCAACTCTCTACTTCTAAGCTACATCCCCTACCCTCCGTATGCATAATTTAGTGGGGATACCTCTTTTGATTGTCTTTCTTCAAAACTACTCAAAATGTTTTGGTTCCCAGATATGGACTTGATTAGGAAGTATCTAAGTCTGTATGAACTGAACACAATTCAGAACATTTAGGAATTAAACATTTTAACAATTTATTTCTTTGACTGTATTGACCATGAAAACTTGGTTTGTAAAAGGTTTTGAAGGATATCCAAATTAAAAGCAAAACACAGCACCAACAAAATAAACCTTAGGTCTGGTTTAATAACATAATTTGCTTTTTGTAAGAGGGATTGAACCTAGAGGTGCTAAACCACTGAGGCACATCCTCAGGCCCCTTTTTAATTTTTTTTTTTTAATCTTGAGACAGGGTCTCCCTAAGTTACATAGGACCTCACAAGGTTGCTAAGGCTGGCTTTGAACTTGTGATCCTTCTGCTTCAGCCTGAGCTGCTAGAATTACAGGCATGCACCCAGTTGATTTGATAATATTCTTTTTTTTTTCCTTGATCAATAAGTTTATTATCTTTATCTGAAATAAGTTCTTAGAAAAACTGTTGTTTGGTTTAGCTCTCAGCAGCCCATCTCTGAACTCTGAGGAAGCTTTTCTTCTTTTGAGCTACCAGATCTTTCTTCTGGGCAAGGGACATTTTGGGATGGTTCCACCTCTTCTTTTTAACTTCTTTCTTGGGCTTCTTTCTTATAGACTGGATTCTCTCATATAACAGAATGAGTTTTTTTATACATCTCCTCCACGTCAGGGGTAACGTTGTTCTTTATATACTGAGTGAATTGTTTTTTGTAAGCATCTTCATCTTCTTCCATTAGATAACACATATAATCTGCAACATTCTGACCCGTGATGTGCTTCCAATGTACTTCTGCATTGAACTCCTTGCTTTCAGAATCATAACCAGGGAATCATTTGGTACTCTGAGAGATAGAAAAACCTCATCTACAGCTCCCTTCAGGGCCCCAAAATCTTTATTGCCAGTTGCAGTTCTACCAAGGCCTGCATCCAAATAGCAGATGAAGGCACCAGGTTGACCATCAATGCTCCACATTATATTCATCTCCAGTCACCTCCACTTGGCCTTCATAAGATCTTGTCCATACCAAACCTTTTGAGAAGCATGTGGGCCAGTTGCAGGTCAGTACAATATGGTGCAGCATAATTTGTTAGGCCAACTTTCACACCATATTTCAGTAGTTCATGTGCCTATGCTGCACAAACTATCATATCCCCTTCTATACAAGCATAAGCAATCTGGCAAATGATATCTCTGTTAGTTACACGAACTATCAGCCTGTATTTGGGAGTGCTGCACTTATTTTGGTACTCGATCACCAAGCATTTCAGAGCATAGTAGTCATAGTTTTGCCCTCACCCTGTGGAACAGAGACCCCTGTCCACAGTTTCACACAGAACTGCAGGCCCAGCAGCACTACAGGGGAGAAAAGGCCGTAGCTCGTGCACAAGCGCAGTATCTTGATAATATTCTTAATCAGAACAAACTTAGTAAGAGAAAATGTTCAGCTTAAGCATAATATGAAAATCTTATTTGGGAGAAATTGTATACATAAATTTGAAATAAAATTCAAACATAATAAAATAGAGTGTTTTTCCAGAAGTGTTTCATCAAGATTTTTTTATCGTATAAACTTTCATTGGCTCTTCAATACTTGTAGTTGTTTGGAAACTTTTTAAAACTTCAGCATAATTTCTTCAGAGAAAGTGTTTGGAAAACTACAGTATGTAAAACAGATTACAAATGGGAGTCACTCATGTGAAAAGTCCAGGTGGATGAGGAACCCTGAGAATCTAGGGAACCATGCTCTCCACACTTGTGGTTAAAAAGAACTTGATTCTAAGTACAGGCTTCCATTAACTAGGCTGATCAGTTGACTTTCCAAGCTTAAAAATTCTTATCTGTAAAATAGAAAATATTCCCAGGATTGTGGAATTGATATGAAAATTAAATTAGATGATTATTAAAAGTACGCTGTTTAAAGCATAAGATGAAATAAGAGGCCAACAAATGACACTGTTGCAGCAAATTCACTTGCAGGAAAATATTGCAAGAATCCAGTACCCCTTCCCATTGGTTCTCCATTGACCACTTTAGGACACTTCACCCAACCCTCCAACCCCTGGCAGCCAGCACTTGTACCTGCTTTTGGAAAACCCAGGCGGAAGTGCTAGAGTGCCTGGAAATTTACATCACCAACTCACCCCATGCCCCTTCCTCAGTGATTGACTGGTCCAGATTTGGGAGTTCTAGAAGTTTTTCCTTCATTCTCCTGTGCCCTCTTCAGGATCAAGGTGAAGCCACCCCAGAACTGCTGAAGAAATAAGATCCTCTTGCCTTCTTGCTCTTCCATTTCCTGATGCTCACAAACTTACAGATCTTCCTGGATGTGCTTCCTCATCACAGCATTTATACATAAACACTCTTCTCAAGGTCTACCTCTGGAGAACACAACCTAAGTGGGGAATCAATAGGTGATTATTAGTGTGCAAGGTATTAAGTAATAATCTTAGTCTTGTTTTCCAGCATTCAGCTCTATACCATCCTTTCCATGCATGTCCTATTAAGCCACAGAGGAACTGTGAAACCTCCAATATGCCATGAGTGTG
>JAJEJO010001283.1:127189-154944 GCA_020662805.1 Glaucomys volans
TGCTCTCCTCAGATAAGCGAAAGCTACTGAAAACTTGGACTAAAATAAACAACTGACCTTCATAAAAGACCCTATTAAAATGCCCTGTCATCAAGGGTATACTGATGACAGACTAGTCCTTTTTATAACTAGCAAATCAAAGCTCCAAATAGATGCAGTAAAATTCACTAACAAGAACATATTGCAAGAATCCAAGAGGTAAGGCCCAGCCCCACTGAGTCTCCCGTGGTCAGGAGGTAATCAGCATTGATTCTTTCAGAGACTAAGCTATTTCATTTGAGTTTCTTAAGAGAGTGGTATAGCTTGCATGTTTCATTTCACTAATGATCAAATTTCCCAGCCAGAGTAATTAGAACAACGAGGTCACTGAGAACTCTTAATTAATGAGAAATTCAAAGCTAATTTTGCATACCGCCTCAGTCTAATTTTCCATTTACCTGTCCCTAATTCATTTGAAGCTAGTAAAATATCTTTGAAATGTTCGTTCAAAAGTAAGTTGTTCTCAGTTAAAGATATCTTCAAAATGGCTGGTTTCACATAACCTAAGGCTTCGAATTCCCAACAGATGAAGAATTCTAGTACCTCTCTCTGTAACCATTATGTAAAATACTTAATTCCATTGGTAACAAAATAAACAGTATGAAGTGAGAAACACTGACTTGAAGTGTTAGGTAGGCAAAAGATTAACATGAAGAAGAAGAGATCTCACTATAAACAAATGTAGATATTTTGTTTTGTTTTTCTATTTAAAACCCCCACTCCAATATACACATACTACATCTTCAGAACCTAGGACAGTACCCAGGACAGTAACCACCACATAATAGGCACTCAGTATATACCAAACAAATAACTGTCTTGATTGTTACTCATATATATCACTCTTCCCCCAAGTATTGCCTTTCAGACTCTAAATGGCTCTCTCTGCCTCCCAGGGAGGGCCTTCCCCAAAGGATTCTCTCATAGAGCACCCATCTGCAGACCATCTCTAGCACCACCATAGCCTGAAATGTCTGCTGACCTAAAACAGACACCACATTCAGGATACACATAGATGTTAAAGACAAGTGAATGGGAATGGATTAATTCTCCCCTCTAAGGTTGAGGTTCAGACTTCACTGGAAAAGGTATACTTCAGTCCAAAGGAGACAGTAAAGTTTGCTGATTTGTCCAGTCTAGTCTACAGTCTAGTCTATAGTTTTTGGGCATGCAGTAAACAAATCTTTAAAATGGGAGCTAAGAGCAGGTAATCAGCAACAAGTGGAATGGGTATGCAGAAAGGATCAGACCTCTCCAAGCTATAGGGGGACTCTGGGAGCTAATGAGGTTTGTATGACTTTAGGCATATGGAATCAGGAAGACCTGATTCAAGATGGACATAGAAAGATGATCATCAGTTTGAGGCTGCAATGTGACCAAAGACTCCAGATGAATGGCTCTACCAGATTTTTCCCTCCAAAACTGAAGGGACTCCCCCTCCCCACTTCCCTGTGTCACAAGAAGAGACAGTAGAAGAGTCCCTTCCTCCTGCAATAATTCTTCAGTGCTGTCTACTGAAATAGCTTAGCATCACACTTACTGTGAAGAAGAGATGCCCAAAGGAATTCCACCTATTATCATAGGACCTATATTCTAGTGAGTTATTCTATCCCCATTCATTGCCTTTGATATTGATGCATATCCTGAAGTTGTCAAGGAAACATTATTTTTCCCCAAACTTACACATCATCACTTTAATGACTTTTTTGTTGTTCCTCACCTATGAGAGTCTCACACATATCATACCAATCTACCTGCTTCACTCATTTCAGTGAAAGAAACTCCCTTCACTGTCTTGACCTTTAGACTTTGATTGCTGGCATGTAGAAAGCACACATGCCTCCAACAAAAATAACAATAACATCATCAAGCATTACAATCTATTGAGTATTGGCAAACTTTCCAATGATTTTCCACATATCTGAAACTATAAGTAGAAATAATCTGAACATTTTCATTTCTAGAAGTTCTTCTCATCTCCAGATCTTAGAAACAGACTCTTCAGGTAGTCATTTTAACATTTAGCATACTACTTTTGGCATTCCTATAAATGAAAACTGAAAGTTGCATAACTGCCCCAAAATGCTAAGGATAGAAACAGAAAATAAAAGTTTATGTTTGCTTCTTAATGTAAACCAAATCTAGCACCTGTACATTTATCAATCTTTCCCAAAAAGAAGTAAATAAGAAAGGAACTTTTCAAGTCGCTTGTGAATCAAAACTATGGGAGCACTCAGGTCAAAGTCATAAAGCCTATTAAATATCCTTCTATAACATGATCTAAGCAAAAATTCCAATATAGCTCGAGGAACTATTATAGTATAATTGAAACACTTCTCCCCTAAGAAGGAAACGCATCTTGAAAGAAATCATTTGTTAATAAGAATAGGATCCCATCTTGAATTTTCTAAACTAATCCTGATTATACCATGCCTTCTCAAGTATCCTCTTAGCTCATTTATAAAGATATTTGTTTTTAAACAATTCTCACTTAGATTGTTCAGGCAAAGTTCAAGGAGCAAGACTTGAATTTCCCTTGATAAGAGGTTTAAAAAATTGGTTTTTACCACTCAATCAAGGTCTGAAAAAATCTTGTGAAAATAAACTATTTTCTCAGTTGGTAAATTTTTACATTTTCAACTATTGATTTATTAAATAGTTGTCAAAACCTCCATTTTCTTATGCTCCCAGGAAACCCTCTTGTGCAAATGCCTAAAACAGGTAACAATTAATGTGAAGCCAGAGGCAGAGAACTTATGTTTTGAATAGTTATACCATGTTTACAGCTTAAATTCAACTATGTAGCTGGGGAGAAGTCTGCTACTTAGTGGCCTAACCTTTAGGTGTGTTCATCTCTACTATTCAAACCCCAAGCTCTTGTCAATAAACTGACAAAGAACAGTTTCTCCTGTTGATTTCTCACTATCTGTCAAGTGACTAATGAGCATGACCACTGAATGTACAGTTCTTGATAATCAAATAATGGTTTAAACTGTGAAGTTCACTGGAGGATTGGGCCATATTCAAGTTTAAGAGTTCAAGAGGGATAATTGAATACCTAGTCACTGGGATAAGTCTATATACATGAATGTAATAAGGTGTTAAATTTGACTTTCCTGTCCTCTCGGTGTTTCAACAGAATAATCAGTGGAATATCACTTGTGAAAAATATGTTAGACTGCTGGGAATCAATTTGGCACCATTGGCTATCACCTATCTTGAGTTTCCTATCTTCCAACAGCAGAGAAAGGGGCCATTTCTCATACCCAAAGCTAAGGAAAATAGCTTCAGAGAACCATGCAGAAATCTAGAACTTGGAGAACACAGAGTTTTATGACTGACTGTTAACCTAGAAATTTCTAGATTTCTGAGGCCTTCCCCCAAAGACAAGAGGAGGAGAGAGCTAGGGTGGTAATAATGTGAGTGGCACTTCCACTGCCAGCAAGGTGCTTGAGACAAGAACCCAACAAAAAAGTACACCTGGAGCAAGTTGATCACACCAAGGTGATCCCAACAGAATAGTGGGATAGGTCTATGGAGGGGAGTACCAGACCTTGGGGGAATTATCCATAACAGAGATCTACAAGTTGAGCAACCCACAAGAAAGTCATCATTTGGATACCTGACCCAATTAGTATTTTAATAGCCAAGAGAAACTTCAAATCACCCTCTAAAATAAATGTCTTGCTTCCTTTACCAACCATTCTTTACCCTCCCAGTCTTCAAAGAGCCAGTGTAGTGAATGAGGGAAGAAGGAGAGTATCAGAGACAAGTAAGAAAAGCAAACTATACTCTTTGACAATGCTGCAGACCTTGGAACCTCAGTCAAGCATGACCTGGAGGAGAGAAAATGCCAGAATGCATGAGACTGTGAAACTGATATTATACTGGATCCATTTTTTAATTTCTGAAATCCGAGATAGCTATATTTGCTATACCACCATGCATAACTTAACAGTAGGAGTACATTGTGAAGGAGTCATTGGAATATTTTGTCATTGCGCAAACATCATAAGAGTACACTTACACAAACCTATATAGTAAACTACACCTAGACTATATGGTGTTGAAGGCTTGGTGCCCAGTGTAGCAGTGTTCAGTGGTGGGGCTTCTGGAAAGTGATAAGATCATGAGGGCTCTGACCTTGTAAATGGATGATTCCCTTAATAGGTCTATAGTTTGACAGCATTACTGGGAGGTCATAGAAACTGTAGGAATTGGGACCTCGTTGGAAGAAGTGGGTCACTCAGAGCATACACTGGAAGGATATATCTTATCTCTGGTCCTTCTTTGATCTTTCTCTGCTTCCCAGCTACTAGGAGGTGAGCAGTTTTTCTTTGCCACTCCCTTCTACCATGAGTTTTGTCTCTCCTGACACCCAAAGCAATGCAACCAGCCAACCATGGACTGAAACTTCTGAAACTGTGAGTCAAAATAAATCTTTCTCCTCTAAGTTGCTTCTCTCAGGCATTTTGTCCCAGTGATCAAAAACTGACTAATGCATATTCCTAGAGACATGATGAAAAAAAAATAACATGAGATTAAATCAAACAGAAGACAAAACAGTGCATCAGGAAACATGGTAAAACAAATTTTAAGATTGTTGCCAGTATAACATGGCAAACTGTTTTATAATAAACTTCATGAATAAGTAGAAGTAGACTCTAAAATAATGATTAAAAGTATAGTAAGAAAATACATAAACCAGTAACATAGTTATTGTCATTATCCATTATCAAATATAATACACTCTACATAATTGTATGTGCTATATACTTTTATATGACCAGCAGCACAGTGGATTTGTTTATACCACCACTGCCACAAACACCTGAGTAATATGTTAGGCCAAAATAAGACAGTGTCACTAAGAAAATAGGAATGTTTTTAGCTCCATTAGGATCTTATGGACCATTGTCATGTATGTGGTCTGCCACTGAATGAGGTATTATTATGCAGTATATGACTATGCCTGAAAATAATTGGGAAATAAATGCAAACAATGAAATAAGACCATTAAGGAGAACAAAGTGTCAGTTTTGTTAACAGTTTGATGAAGGCCATTAAATACTGAAATTAATAGTCTAATGAAAGCTGGATGGAGTCCATCACTCAAACTGGAATCCCTAATGAGGTTTCTAATGTCTTCCCTACCTGTCAGTGAATCTGTAGGTGAATCACCCCCAATCTGAGAGTGACATCTTACTTTTGTAATCCAAGGAAAGTTCAACATAAAACAAATGTACACACTTATGCAAGAAAAAAAGAAAAGGACCTTATTTACCCCCAGCACCCAGCACTATGGGAATATCTAGTCCATGTCAGGTAAAAAGCCCAGTACAAGCTGCTGGGTGGAAAAGAAGGAAACTGAGGAACTTCCTATAGATGTAAAGGCTCTGGGGTAAAGAAAAAGGAGTAAAAGAGAATTCAAGACTGGATAAGGCTGGAGGTACTGAGAAGCCCAGTCCCATGTCAGATCTCAGGAAGTGGAAGGAGTGCCAGCTCATTAGACCACTTCACACTTTAATATGGGGACATCTTTCCTCAGCCGATCTGACCGATCAGAATATTCCTTCCTCAAATAAGGGCAAAGCTTGGGAAAAAGTGGAAGTTGGGGAAAGTATTTTCTTCTGAGGGGCAGAAAGAGCATTCACACCCTTACTTGATTGCTTTTTGGAGAATAGCTTATAAGAATAGACATGGCTCCTTGGAAGAAATTACACTGACTAGAGTGGATGATTTGTCTGAGCTTACCAAAATTAAAGCTCTACTCCTGCTTCCCATTTCAGTGTGAACACCTTATGTTAGCTAAGAATGAAATTCCATTACTTGCAGCAACTGCCAGGTTCTGGCAACCCAGATCTTGTCATCATGTCTTCTGATTCACTCTGGGAATATTCAAACAGTAAGACAGCTCTTCACAGATATCTAGTCCACAGACAAAGCTTAGAGAAGGAAACAAGTACATTCTAATTCATGGTGATACTAAACTAAATCATATCAAATGACATCTGAATGAAATGCATATCATTATGGCCAAAATGACATAAAACTGAAGCAAAAACTTCTGGATTTTTCACACATATCAATGATAATGACAATGATAATACACCTAAACTGAGTGCTTAACATTAACCAAGCACTAGAGCTAAGCACTCCACATATTCCATCCTCTATGCATACTTTATATACTCATAATGACCCTATAATCCATTCTTTCCTATTTTTAGGATATAGAAGTTTAGCAATTATAGTCATGCATCCAAGGACTTGGTGCTACAAAGTAGTGAAGAAAAGATTCCAATCCAGTTCCTTGAGATTTTCACCAAAATGCCTCTTACTAGAATACAGAATATCCTGGGTTTTCACTCTTACATTGCTCCTGTAAGTACCTCAAAAAAAAAAAAATATTCTTGGGGGTATGGCTCAGTGGTAGAGTGCTTGCCTAGAATGTAAAAGCCCTGGATTTAGTCTCTAGCACTAAAAAAAGAAAGAGAGAAAACATTTTGTATTTCTGATATATATGGGCATGCAGGCCTGAACCAATTGTTTTCTTATTGGCAATTACTAACCTAAATGTAAGGGGCTATATTGAGATATCATAAATCATAGAAAAAATAAAATTTACTATATCAATAGGCTTTTGTCAAACTTCAAGAAATTTTTGGTGAATAGAATTTTAAGGCAATAGTTCATTAATTTTATTCATTATTTTAGATATGTACTTCCGTTTAGGCACTATGGTTTTATCTTCTTTCAAGTGTTTAATAGAAATTTTACTGGAATTAGGAACTGGGGAAAAGATTTTAGGAGGTAATACTTTGTGCATATGCTGTTCTATCATGTATGACATATTTGAATCCAATGATAGCAGGGTATGTTTTGCTTTTTTGTTGTAAATATGTATTTGTCCTGTTTTTCCATCAAGATTTTGAGAATAACTTTGTATGTGCCCTTCATGATGCCTGACTTAGAATAATCTCAGAGAGTATTAAATAAATCCTGAAGAGACAGCTCTGGAGAGGGTCAACAGGACCAGAGGACCCCAAGATATACTGCAGAGCTAGCCCATGGACTCACAACTCCATTACCTACTCCCTTTATTTCCACTTAGCTTTCTTTCTGCTTCAGAGAGGACACTAGAAGTCAGAGTCATACTCAGCTTCACTGGACACAAGCCACCCCTGAGGAGATATGTCAAAACTGGCATATGACTCCCTACAGCATAGCCTGGACTCAGAGTAACCTCAGGACTCAGATGCCCTGAGCCAATTCCTGTCTCCACTTCCAAGCCCTGAGCCAGCATTGGACCCCCAGAGAAAATTAAGAGATAGTTTTCTTGTGAGGATATTCCCCAAGTCCCTACAAGGTGTTTTCCCACTGGTGCTGCAGTGAAATGTCAACAGGATTCAAGGCCTGCATCATCACTGAGCACCCAGCTGAGTTTCCAAGGTGCTTTTCCATACCAGAACTTTCCTCCTTGGCTTAGTTATTACACACCTGAACTTGGTTCAGAAAATAGGAGACCTAACACACATTGGACTCTAGTGCGGTTCCCAAGGCACTCTCCTTGTACATGTAGAAGTGAATGGAATTGAGCTGAGCTGTCAAGTCTATCGCAGTTCCACTGCAGCCCAAGGCATCAGCACATCTTGCAAAACCTTGGAATCTTCTAGCTGCTGCCAGACTCTTCCTTTTCCAGGAATGAGTGAGTATGAAACACACACAATCACATGTAAAGGCTGGGCCCTGGAGAAGTAAGTGAACATCAATTTACATTTCAAAGGCATTTTTTTCTGTTTTGGAGGACATATCATCTGCTCATTACACATCCACCTACAATCAGTTCTGATGCAGAGTGGACCTTGATCCACCTCTCACAAATTTGCTTGAGAACTGTAAGCCCTCCTAATCTCAGACTGGTTCACATTTGACTGCTAAGGTCTTAACTGAACAGCTGCAATCACCGTTTTGTTTGATCATTCAAATACAGGAATGCATTTTTTTCTTGCTCTTCTTTAATCTTTTCCTTATTAACAAAAAAAGGCCTTAGGTCAGAAGGTGGGCAGGGATATGAAGCAAATTACTGATCCCTTTGGAGAAAAGCTCTGTACAAACATAGGCATTATTGCATCTGACCCTTCTGAAACTGAGCTTCCTGCCCTTTACAAAACTTTCACCTCCTTTAAGGCTTTACAAATAATTGAAAACACCAATGTTGATGTCTTCTTAAGTACATTCTACATTTTTTTTAATTTTGGAAAGACAGAATACTGGAGTGGAGACAGATCACCTGGGAACATATTCCAGCTCCAGTAATTCTGTTTCTTACTCTTTCTGTTCTTCAGTCTGCTCATCCATAAATGGTCACATAATGGTGCATCCTTAATAAGATATTATGCAGAATGAATTACTGTATGTGAACACAGAACAGAATGGCTGACATAAGATTTGGGCTCTATGTTAGCTATTATCTCTGAAAACAATCTTCCTTCAATGATATATTTTTAAAAATCAAAAGTTGGGTTAAACTCTACATTTTCACTCTCTTTGTAGTTATCCATCATCAAGAAGCATCTACCCCAGCAATAAGTTCCAAGTATGTTACCCCTCTTTAAGCTTTTGTTTCCTTAGTCTGTAAAATTGAGACATTAGTGATGATTATATCATTGGATTATTTTCTAGCAAATGGGAGCAAAGCATAGGAACCTGTATGTTGAGATTCTAAGGCCCTTCTTGTGGTCCAAGACAGGAAGAATATCTGCCCACTCCATAGAGACTGGCCCTCAGCAAAAGGGTTCACACACTTTCAACCTCAATAGGAATGGGGGGCCTACAACTCTGTATGGCTCACTAGCTCCCAGGTCATGCCACTGTTGTTCCAAGGATCACACTTGGTAGATTGTGGATCTAATCCTGTAGGTAGCTCCCTCAGTGATAAAGTTTGTGGACTGGGGAATGACTGCAATCTGAGAGATTTTATAAGAGGTAAGAGCCCATTTATTGCTAGATCTCTTCGGAGTTCTCTGAAGGTTAAAAGGGTGTGAACCCTTTTGCCTAGGACCAGTCTCTAAGGAATGGGTAGATTATTCTCCTTCTCTCCAGGAGTTTAATGTTGGAAATTAAGATGTTAGGCTTCCCAGCAGTTTTTCCTGAATGTCCTGTCTACTTAAGACCCCAAAGCTACTTTAAATGTGTCTTCCAGCTAAGTTAGAGTTGCCCTTGTGGGATGACATCAACCTTTCTTCATATTGGAGGTAACAGATCAGCCTCAGGGGGCAGATCAGCCTCTGGGTCAGAGCCAGAACAGATGTGACGTAATGGCATGTGATTGAATAATCCCTGACTACTCGTCCTTCTCTATCACAGCATGATTCTAGCTTCTAGTTTCTTTTTGTCTTTTTTACTTTTGTTTTAGTCAGAGTAAATGCACAATACTTAGAACAGAAGGGGGAAATGTAAATAAAACATCTTTACCCAGAAGTTGAGGAGATGACAACCTGTCTTGAGACATCTGATTGTAATAGGCAGTTAACGAAGGGAAAGACTAACTCCTGCAAAGCCTGCTTTAAGAACTTCTGCACAAATAATCATGTGAATTCATCCATTTTCTATGACATAGACAAAATTTTCCTTTTTACCTCAAACACAGAAAATGATCATTTTGGACAAAAAAGATGCCATCTATCTCTAACTTTTTAAAAGTCTTTGCTCCCTTTTTGTTTTCCCAATAGCAACTGCTCTCTTTTAACAGACTAGATTAGGTGATTCTTGTTTGTGGTTTATCATCTGTCACCGTGCTAAGGTAGGTCACCACCTCAAAAGGGGAGAAACTTTTTTTTTCTTTTTTGCTCACTGAAATAAACTTAGAAAAGAGTTTGTTATACACAAAAGAATCAGAAAAAAATCATAAATATTCTAAATCCAAAACAATGATTCAAATACCACAGGATAAGAGAAAATAAGATGGATAAAAAGAGGGAAAAGAGACACATCTGTGCATATAGATCAAATTTTCACATTATGCCTTGCACCTGCTGGATAACTAAAGGCTTCAAAGTTTTAGAATAAGCATTACTAGTCAGTCGTGCTAACTACTATGGAGTGTTTCACTGGAAAGATATTTAGAATTCAAACAAAACATGGAGTTATAGTAAAGTAGTTTAAATGATTTAATGATAGAGGAACAGAGGCAGATCAGGATAAATCTCTTATTTTTTTCCATGTTAACTAGAGATGTCTGCCTTATTCTTTACTTGCTAGTGTTTCTCTGTCTCTGAAGACAGCAAAATCTCAACAGCCTTCCAAGTACTAACAAAACAAATCCCATAGCATCATGGGTTCTCAGATATCCACAAAGAGGCAATGGTAGAGATAAAAGGGAAAGTAAGATCTCAGCAGTAAAAGGAGTTGGTGGCACCTGCAGGAAAAGTACCAGCATGGCACCATTACTGTCTCTGCTGTCTTTTCCAATTGAAGACTTTCTAAGTGCAAGCTGCCTTGTCCCAGGCCTCCTTCAATTCTCCACTACAAAGTCCTTCACTGAATTATGTCCATGTGCTAGTGCCTTAGGAATGTTCTCTTCATGCAGAATACATCAGTTTAGGTAGCTGGAAAATGTTCTTTTTATTACTGCATTCATCTCTGAGTAACCCATTTAATAATAACAATTATAATAACATCTTGAATTTAAACAGTGCCTTCAGCACTACTTTCTCATCTGTCAGTTGCTATTTCTTTGAGAGTTTTCCTCTCTATGACTACATATAAAATGGAGAAATGTCGAGGACAGAATTTTTGAATTATAAATATTACTTTACAGAATCATTTAGTCAAATATGGCAATGCCCAGAAAAAATTACTGCAGACTGTTTTGTGATTTATGGCTTATGTGCTAAACTGCTCATAAAATCCAGGCTCAATAAAAGCCAGAAGGCCTTTGAGAAGAGATCATCTGCCACAAAAACAGGCCATCAAGAGAATACAGGGCACACATTTTCCATGTGGTGCATGGCACAGAAGATAGAGCATTAACTTCAGAGTCAGAGAGGCTGACAGTGAAATTGAAATTCTGATCCTGCCTTTAGTAGCTGTGTGAACTTCAGCAAGTTTCTTAACTTTTTAAAAAGTCAGTTTTTTCTGCAGAAAGTTGGAGCAAAGATTACATTAGATAATATAAGCATATAGAAGACCCTCACTAAAAAGCAGTTGGAAGGGCTGGGGATGTGTCCCAGTGGTAGAGCACTTGCCTAGCATGTGCCAAGTAGTAGGTTTAATCCCCAGCACTGAAAAAAAGGAAGTTGGCACTTTTACTATTCTCTGGATTTCCAAGATATCAGCTTTGCAAATTCTATGGTATATTTACTGTAAAGGAAAATGGCCATTTTCATTAATAAATATGCATTATATATATTACATATATTGAGCATTTAATATGTAGTTGGTTATTTTCCACAAAGAAAGAATACATACTATTATCCCCGTTTTATAAATAAAAGGACTGAGCAAACAAAACTTTTGGTGTTCTGCCTAAAAGCCTACAGAGGTTTCCTATTGCATTTGGAATAAAATTCATTTACCCCAGCTCAGCAGGCCCAACAAGAACTGTGTCTACCTCCTGTTGTGACCTTATCACCTCCAATTATATCTCCCACCTTCCACCAGCTGCATTTCCAACCAGGTTCCCTAAACTCAATAAGACTTCCCTCTAGCTGTACAACACTTGCATTGAAAGACCCCACCACCAACCCCAAATCCCATTTTTGCATGGCTATCTCTTTGTCACTCAGATCTTGAAATAAATGCCATTTCCATACAGGTCTTTTCAATTATCCAATCAATAGTAGTCACTGGGTCATTCTCTATGATATTACTGGATGTGAATTTTCTGCATGGTTCTTATCATTCTCTGTTTTGTCATGTTTAATTGTGCATTTGTTATTCTCCTTCTCTGTCTCTACCCTCTCTGTCTTCTCTCTCTCTCTCTCTCTCTCTCTCTTTTACACACACACACAGCAACCCCAGGGCCTCAAGAACCTTGACAGATTTGTTCCCATCTGTATCTCAGTTCCTAGAGTGCTTTCTGGTACATATCAGATGCTCATAAATATGGTTGTCTGATTGAATGAATACATAAATGAATGACCTTATCATTTAGATGTTTAGAAGACTGTCCTTGTGTCTAGGCAAAATTGAAATTGAAATCACTTCCTCTGCTTTGATTATATATAGAAACGGAGAATAAGCAATGAAACTCATGCATCAAAGTAAATTATTTGCTTAACTATAATAATTAACCTGCCCCTTAGACTTTTTGAACAAAACTTATGAAAATATTTCCATATATATATATATACATATATATATATATATATCCCTTTCTCCAGTGATTAGGTTAGTTATATCCTAGCAGTAGTGCATCAGTTCCAGTCTTGGTTTAGACCAAGGGCCTCTTTTAATCCCAAACCCACCATAGACAGCACCACTGCAGCTTGAATGCATCACTGTGCTTCTTCGAGGCCCACATCAGGAGGATGCCCAGCACTAATAGGAACAGGATGCTACTCCAGCCTCTTTGTATTATTCCTGAACTTCCCAGTCCTGGTCAGCAGTGTCTCTGAGTAATGTCTCTCTAGTGTTTCCTCCTGAAAAAAAAAATTCATTTTACCAGCTATAGTGGAAATTAAATGAGGTATTGCATGCAAGGTGCCTGTTAACCCTTAAAATTATATCTTATTTTGTATGTTTCTGTGAAGAGATGAATGTCAAGGAAGAAAAAACTTCTTAAAGTTTCAAAAAAGCAAACAGTTTTCTGGTAGGCACAGACTTTTTCTAAAGCCTAGGGCTTTCTAATAAATAATTAAACCTAAAACTGTCTGCTTATAACAAAGAGAGGAAACCTGTGAGTAGCAATAAGTTATTGCTATAATATAGGGAATAAAACAGAAAATGGTTTGTATTTTCAAAGATATGTATTTTAGATATTTCCCCCCCAAAAAATCCAGTCAACTTGTGAAGAGACTATCTTAAATCTCCACACACAATGGCCCTTCAGAACACACTGCTAAATGCATCCAAGAAGCATCAGCCCCAGAAACAAAAATGTAGGCTATGGATACAACTCCATGATAGAGCACTTGCCTAGCATGTGTAAGACCCTGGGTTCAATCCTCAGCACAATAAAAAGAAAAGAGATACAGTAATAAAGAGAGCAAGATCAATGCAATGGCACGCATTTGTGCAAGACTCTCTGCAGTAAAGTGTCATAGTTACAAATTAGAGGATTTGTGGTAATTATAAGTACTATCAATTTATAATCAACTAAAATTATCACAGAATATAGGACAGTTTTCAGTGTACAAAATTGAGAGCATCAAGGAGGCACACAAATAGAAAATAATTCAGAAGCAAGTCCCTTTGTTTGTTTCCATGCACTCCCATTAGAGAAGTTAAATGTGGGTCAATGCAGAAATTAGGTAATTGAAAAAAAACTGGAAATAAATGGACATATGTGTTATCTCTGAAAAATTATCCAAACATAATATCTTTATTCAGTTCAGTTAATGCCTAATTAGTACTACCTGTACTTAACAGTATACCTGCTCCTCCATTATGCGTCTTGTGATTCCCAAGACCTCACATGGTGTTAACTTCCACAAATTGTTCTCAGCTTCCAATTTTAGCTTAATAGCTTTCACAAACTTATTTTTGTATATAGATTTAATATTTGATAAATAATGAAATTTGAAAGAAAATTCAACTAACTTTGCTAAAAGTAAGGCTCATTCTTGTCTTTTCCCTAAGGTGATAATTTGTCTCCATTCAAAAATTTTGATAGTCCCATAAAACACTCCCTTTCCCACTATTATGATATAATCATGCTTGATGTTTGGAAACTTCATTTGAACTTATAACAAAAGGTGAAAGAACAGCAATGAAGATTTGTTATTTACATTGGAGATCACTTATTTTGAAAAGAAATAATCCAGACATTTGCTCTGGAATGTAAACAATTTCTGTCCAATTAATTGAATTGGGGCTGGGGAAAAGAGAAATTGTTTACATTCAAAGCAAATATCTCTATATCTCCTAATGGGAGGATACATATGCATGACAGACACCCTATGAAAATCCAAGATGCATAATTTTGGGGTTACCTTCCTGTGGTACATGCATCAGTCTTCAGTCCTTCATTGTTCCACCCTATGAAAAAATGGAGCCTAAGGAACTAACCACAAGATTCTCTGTGCTCACCCTGTACAAAAGTCAATTCAAAGTGGATCAAAGACCTGGGAATTAGACCAGAAATTCTGCACCTGAAAGAATTCTGCACCTAGTAGAAAATGTAGGCTCAACACTCCAACATATTGGCACATCCATGGACTTCCTTTACAAGACTCCTAAAGTTCAAGAAATAAAACCAAGAATCAATACGTGGATGACATCAAATTAAAAATCTGCACAACAAACGATTAAGAACATGAAGAGAGAGCCTACAGAATGGGAGAATATCTTTTGTCAACTGCTCCTCAGGTAGGGGATTAATATCCAAAATATATAAAGAACTCAAAAAACTTAACACCAAAAAACCAAATGACCCAATTAATAAATAGACAAAGAAATAGAGACATTTCTCAAAAAAAAGATAAAAATAGCCAAAAATATATGAAAAAAATGTTCAACATCTCTAGTAATCATGGAAATGCAAAAATCAAAGTTGCATTGAGATTTCATCTCACCCTGATTAAAATGACAATTATCAAGAATACAAACAATAATAATAAATGTTGGCAAGAAAATAAGGAAAAAGCAATATGGAGATTCATCATAAAATGAACAATGGAATCACCATATGACCAGTTATCCCATTCTTTGGTATATACCCCAAAGAACTAAAATCAGCATGTATAGTGATGCAGTCACATCAATGTTTATAGCAGCACAATTCACAATAACCAAATTATGAAACCAACCTAGATGTCCTTAAACAGATGAATGGATAAAGAAAATGTGTCATCTATACACAATGGAGTCTTAATCTGCCATAAAAAAGAATGACATTATGGCATTTGCCAGTAATGGATAGAGCTGGAGAATATCATGCTAAATAAACCAGATTCAGAAAGTCAAAGGTTGAATATTGTCTCTCATATGTGGAAGTAAGACAAAAAATAAAGAAAAAAAAGTGGGAGAGAAGGGTCTCATGAAAATAGGAGAGAGATCAATAGAGTAAAGGAAGAAGGCTGAGGGTAGATCAGTAAATATACATAGATATTTTTAAATAACATAGATATTTTTAAAAGGGAATTGGTGGATAAGGATGAGTAAAGGAAATACTATTGGAGATGTGGGGAGAAGAGTCCTCTTATTAGAATCCAGAATTTCTCAACCTTGGCACTACTAATATTTTGGACCAGAAAATTCTTTGCTATGGGGGACCATCATGTGCATGATAGGATTTATAGCCATGGACTCTACTTACTAAATTTCAGTAGCAATCCCTCCACTCCTGACACACAAAAATATTTCCAAACATTACCAAATAATTCCTGAGGTAAAAAATAACCCCTACTTCAGAACTACTAACGTGGAATGATTGTCATCAACTATGGCCTCAAATTTATTGGGCCTCAAATATATCCTATTAAGTGGTCACAGTGCAACTGGCTTTCTCCTTCGAACTTAGTAAGTATTACTTCATTCAAAATTAGTTTGGATTATTACATTTAAGTAACCATCCTAAAAACAATGTTTTAGGGGATTATCCTATTTAGAACCATAGCTCTTTCAGGATAAATTATGGAATAATTCATGTGATTTACTAGAGAGACTAATTCAATTAATTATTCAATAGTAAGCCTATTTTAAAAATACTACAATGCATACACGTATTGAACATTACATAGTACTCCAATATGTTCAATTTTTATGTATCAGTTTAAATTTTTTGTCATAAATAAACATTTGTTTAAATACTCAAACTGAAGTACTTTGGTCATCTGCAGAATTTCAAGATTTAGCAGGTACCTAATTTTGTATCACCTCTTAATTTAATGCTTTAATATTTCCACAATATCTCCACTGAAAGGAAGTTCTCTCTTCCTAAAGAATCTCATTGATTTACAGAAAACTTGGATTTTAGAATTTTCTCCTTTAAATTAAGAAAATTGATGTTTTATTTTTAGCTTCAATCATTGATTCAGTGGATTATTAAAAACAGATGTGAATCTCTTCCCACATGAAAGAATATTACATATTTGTATTCAATGACATGTTTTGTGGATTAAAGACCCATAATTCCTTCCACTATCTTTTGTAGGGCAGAGCTTTGAGTCCTTCCATACAGCTGGTCATTCTATAAAATGTTTACAGCTTGTTCATATTAATTTCATCAACATGGTTTCCAAATTGAATGCCATGCTGCAAATATCAGAATGTTACACACAGGTTACAGAAACTCTCACTTCCCCTCTACTCATTATATTTCTTTTAATGAGGTCTAACATGGTTGTACTTAGTAATAAAGAAAACAGAAAAGAGCTGGAAAGACTACTGAAGTCAATGCTGTCATTATGATGAATAAGAAAACAAATAGAGTTTCTGTTATGCTTTTACCTTCTATAAGAAAATTATCTCCGAGAAGAGAATGTTAAAAGAGGAAATGACAACATCCCTTTTTTCAGATAAATCATATCTTTGATCCATATTGAATTTATTTTCAATTTCAACTTTGAAATTTCCCCTCTCATATGTGATGCTACCAAATTCTCTCCTATCTTTTTTTTTTTTTGAACCAGGGATTGAACTCAAGGACACTTGGCCACTGACCACATCCCCAGCCCTATTTTGTATTTTATTTAGAGACAGGGTCTCACTGAGTTGCTTAGGGCCTCACGAAGTTGCTGAGGCTGGCTTTGAACTCGCAATCCTCCTGACTCAGCCTCCCAAGTCGCTTGGATTACAGGCGTGTGCCACCACGCCCGGCTCTCCTATCTTTTTTGAAGTTAGAATTCAGATCCATGTTAAAATCTTACAATTGCTTTCATGTGAGTGAATCTCTATGATAATGTTTTCAGATGTTTTATTTAATATTTGTTATGGTTTGGATGTGAGGTATCCCCCAAAAGCTCACATGCAGGACGAGACGATGCAGGAGGAGAAATGATTGGGTTGTAAGAGTCTTAACACAGTGAATTTATCCCTGGTGGAATTAATTGAAGTGGAAAGGTGTGATGGAGGAGGTAGGAATTTGGGTGTAGCTATGGGATATATATTTTATTTCTAAAGAGTGGAGTCTCTCTCTGTTTCCTGATGATGTGAGATGTTTCCCACTGCCACTCTCTTCCACCATGATGTTCTGCCTCACCTCAAGCCTGAAGAAATGGAGCCAGCCTTCAATGGATTAAGACCTCTGAAACTGTGAGCCTCCAAATAAACTTTTCCTCCTAAAATTGTTCTAGTCAGATCTTTTAGTCACTCCAGCAAAAAAAGCTGACTAAAACAATTTTAAACTCACAAGTCCACAGTTTTGAACCCTTCGTCTTTGTGCTTTTATACAAATGTAAAGCTTTGCCTGTGTGGGTCCTCTAGCACGTCCTACTGTTTTTTTCCAGTTTAATACATATTCAGCTTCAACCACAGCCTACTTCTGCAATGTTCTCCACTAAAATGAATGAACCACCTCAAGAGGGGATGAACTTCACATCAATGTGTTTTTTCAAATATAGGCTAAATCATCTGTTACTAACAATTCTCTTCCAGAAAATAATTCATCTCATTACAAAAGATAGAAGTAAAATATCTATTCTTTATAATCAATTAGAATTATATCATTGATATCAAGCATCTCTTCTATTCTTTCTTGTTATACAATTGCTAATATGAGAAATTAAAAGTCTATTTTAATGTTCTTACCCCTCCCAACACCTTTTCTTTTTTTCCTTGTGAACCTCAGCATCTCAATTTCAAACAAGGTCACATTGACCTGAGAGGTTTTGTGAGATGTGAATATGGAGGAAGCCTGAACATTGTTCCAAAAAAAAAAAAAAAAAAAAGCAGAAGGTGTGTTCAAGAACCTAAATAGAATGCTAACTTCTAGAATAGCATAGATTTTTCTGGATAACTGACTTTCTCTTTACCAACTATAATATATAAACTTAAAGATCTGTACAACTTTATCAGCAATACTTCAGAAGACTTCAAGCAGTTACAAAATTAATAGTTTCAGACATAGAAAAAACTAAAATATCCTGGGAGCTTTGAAATTTCTGATAGGATTATGGCTTCCTCTTCACTTCCCCCATCCTTTTCCTCGGACTTACATACAAATATCGGACACCCATTCTAAAAATTATATCATGTCACCATTTACTTTCTATGTATCTTTTTCTTATTCTTTAAAAGGAAATAAAGGGACTGGGGATGGAGCTCAGTGGTAGAGAGCTTGCCTAGCATTCACAAGGTCCTGGATTCTATCTCCAGTACCACAGACACACACACACACACACACACACAGACACACAGGCAGTTAAGGCCCATCTACAGTATGAAACATGGAAACTTCCTGAACAATCCTGTCATTCCTATAACATTTTTATGTTAATTGCCTAATATTCTGTCTTGTCTTGCTAATACCCTGTAATTTGTGGGGACAGGAATGTTATCTGTTCTTTCATAAATATCTCCAAACAACTAAAAAGAATTGGTCAATTTGCTGAACTGAATCCTCTGTCAAAAGTTATGCTTAGAATACATACTCAAAAGATAGAGTTATTTTATGAACCAGTATGTTTATTGTATTAAAAATCTGCAAAATTTAGCAACCAGTATTTTTCCTAATTCATTTTTGTCCCTGATAGCCTTTTAATTAGGTAGCTTGTTTGTTTGTCAAATGCCAGTTTTCTATGCTTGTTCTCCTTCATGGATTCAAAAATAATCAAGGCAGGTATTATATAAATTGTATAAGATGACATGCTGTCATGATCAATTGCTAATTAATTTCAGATTCTTTCTGCTCCTGTGATGTGGTGCACTTTCACAAATGAAAAATAATAAACAATCATTACACATTTTGCTAAAGCTCTTCATAATTGATAGCAGAAATGGGATTAATTTTCATCCAAGTATCTTAGCAAAGACTCTGTTGTCTAGAAACCATTATAGATTTTCTTATTTTTTCCTTTTTAAATTAGAGCATTATAGTTTTACATAGTAGTTGGGTTCATTTTGACGAAGTCATCCAACTGTGGAACTTGATTTTAATCCCTGACCCCCCTCCCCTTCCCTACCCCATTCTCTTTCTACTCTACTGATCTTCCTTTCACTCATTATTTTTTTATTTATTATTGGTACTTTCTCCATACACCCATGATTGTTTCTAGGCAATATATGAAAGTATGGGAAGAAAAACTATCTACCCTGGGTAGAACTCACATATACTGTTAAAAACAAGGTTTTTTAAAGAAAAGTCAACAAACAACAAGGGCACTAGTTTACATTTTGAACAGCAGAAATATCACTTATATTCTGAGTTCATTCTGTGTACCAGGTGCTTACTGTGTATTTTGCCACTTAACCTTCACACTAACTAAATATCATTGGTATTACCATGACAGAGATGAGGAGTCTGTTATGCCAGGTGGACCAGTAACATGTACCAGGTTCAGGATGAGTTCTGAATAATCACACAGCATTGGCTGAGCAGTTGACTTTATTAGAGAAAAGGGAAAATGTCAAAAGTCAGGGTCAGCACAGGGAAGGCCTCTGTTCCCATTTGCTCTTTCTCTCATAGTGACGTATGCTGGGCAGCATTGGTTAAGCATCAAGCCAGTAAGGAAAAATACTCTACTGAACTCTAATGTGATTCCATCTTCCTTACCTTTAACAGGGTATGTAGGATGTAGTAGTTGAGTCAGGGGAAAGTAATTAGACTGTTTGGGTGCAGCCTGTCACAAGCTGTCTAGAATGATAGCAGCCTGTCACAAAGCTGTCTAGAATGATAGCTTCCAGGCCCTGGAAACCCTGAGGCCCATGAGATAGCCGCCACCTTTCCTATAATTAAAGAGACACAGGCCCAATGATATAGAGAAAGCCTGGGTTTCAAGAAGTTTTGTCCAGGTTAACCAGAGTGGACACCCTACAGTTACATTTGGATTATTTCATTCATTGAGCCATTGAAATTAAATCTTAGAGAGACTATATTACTTACTCAGGAACAGAAGACAGTTGAATACTATCATTGGAATATTAAAAAGTCAACCTAGAATTGTGAACCTGAAAAACTATTTTTTTAAAGAAGATAGTCAAGAACTGAGAGTTTACCATAATGAAGAACTACCAAGATGTGCTCCAGTGAGAAAGAAAGCAACAACAAAGTAAGTGTGAGATGCAAGAGAAAATGATGCACAAAATAACTGGTAAATGTAGAGATAATTCCCAGCATACTGTTTGAATTTAGGAAAACAGAAAAACAATTTATAATGTGCGTGATTTAAAAAAATAGAACAAATAAATGGCAATGACATAGATAAAAAGAGGATGTTTGGAATAATACCTTCTATAGTCTGTGTTTTCTTTGGGAGAAGGATTTTTACATAATGTTTAGACTCACATCTGCATAATCAGATTGCATAAATAACTACTTAAAAATAATGATATGTTTAATGTGCTATGCCAGGTATTAAAATCTCAGGCAGGAAAGACAAAGATTCCACTGAAAGGGAGCATTAAAAACTTACTACAATAGGAGTCATTGCACAAACATAACCTGATAATTTACTAGTCTAGACTGGATTAGGGAGAGTTTTCAGAAAGAAATTGTATCTTAGTTGAACTTTAAATTGTGAACAAGAGTTATCTAGGCTTAGCAGGATGATGTGTGCAAATGCCCAGAAGAAAAAGACTATAGAAAATTTGGGAAACTCAAAGTTCTCCAAGTTGAGTGAGGGGTATATATTCCAGAGTGAAACATAGTGAATGTTGAGCTCAGTTCGCATTTTATTCAAAAAGGAATTTTTAAACATATATATATACACAAGAAGGAAATCAATGCTTGTTGGAGAATTTTATGTAGTATAGTAATATATATGTACTGTTTTAGAAAAATTAGCATGACAATGAAGTAGACTGGAAGGGCAAGAGCAAGACCTGGAATACTAAAATAGGAAATTATTGAATGGACCTAAAGTCAACCTAATCTGGTTATTATGGGTAGAAAGTGGTTTTCTCTTGGATGAGGGATCACATAATTGTGCCCCCCAAAAAGAATATATTTGGGAAGAAGTTTCTTATAAAACATCCACTAAGTCAATAAATAAATTCAGGTTTTATGTTTATATGTGTGTGTGTGTGTGTGTGTGTGTCAATTAAAAATAAATTTAAAATATTTTTTAAAGGATTCACTGAGGTATCTGTAAGGGTCATCATGGGAATCTTTCCTTGTTACCTGTTTTCAAAGATCATTCCAGATTCTATTCTTGGGAAATGAATTTTACCTCCTTGCATTTATTGTCTGCATCATTTATCAATCCTTGTTATGAGGTTCATGATTTATTTAGTCACATTAGTCTATGACCTTGAGAGGTTTGGAAAAATTGAATCATTTTTACTTTTCACAGAGCTAAAGTAGGCCTGAGAGCATAATGGAGTGGTCAACAAATACTGAATTTAAAAAAGCAAAAGCAAGGATCTCTTTCTCTTCCTTTCTCTCTCTTTGATTGAAAGAGAGACAGAGAGAAAGAGAATTAAAGTCACAATGTAAAAGAGGAACTGTATTTTTAATAACAAGAGTTAGCATTTATTGAGCAATTACCATGTACTAGCACAGTACTAAGTACATTATTTATGCTGTTTCACTCATTCCATAAACATTAGTTGCAAGGTTGAATGAATGGTCTACATGATATCCTATACATCAGGAACACAATAATAAACAAAAGAGACAGTCTCTGCCCTCATGGATGTGAGGACTGTGGAGAATATTGATAGTAAACAAGGTAACCTGTAATAAATAAGCTAAATTCAGATTGTACAGACTGAACTATAATAAAGGAAATAAACTGGAATGTTACATAACAGAATTGGAGGCACAGGTTAGGTTGAAAGGTCTCTTTGAGAAGATGGCAGTTAGTCTAAAACCTGGACAGAAGGACACAGCCATATGAAGATCTGAGGTCAGGGAACTCCCTCATGCAAATAACTTGAGGCAAGAAATATTTTGGTTTCCTTGAGAACACAAAAAGAGATGATAGAAGCTAGAGTATGATTTTGCAGGAAGAGGCAGGCAACACTTGGAAGGATAAGGAAGTCCAGTCATGGAGGGCCCAGTGTCCATGATAAGGAAGCCAGTGATCTCGAACTTATAATGGAAAGACATTGGATTGTTTTTAAGCAAAAAAATAACATGATTGGGGTGTATGATCTGGTTGCAAGGTGGAAATAGATTTGAAAGAGTGTTCAAGAATGGACACAGGATCATAGAAGACTCTCCCCAATAGTGTGGGAAGAGATGAATAAAAGTAGATGGATGATTGACCTTAAGGATCAACTGGGAATCAGTAATGAAAAGAAGACAAGAATCAAGGGTAATTCTAGATTCTTGATTGAGCAACTGAAAGCATGATGGTTTCATTTATTAATAAGAAATAGAAGGAAATAACTAGGTAAATAGAAAGAATCAAGTCAAATGTTTTGAGCAGTAAGGCAAGATATATAATTCTGAGAATATAATGTATGCATCTAAGTTATATATCAATCCAGCAGTTAAATTTATTAATCTGAACTTCAGGTAGGAGAAAAATATGTAAAGCTTATCAGATAATAGGACTTTATTTCAAAAAATTTAAATGATTTCAACTTCCAAAGGACAAAATATTAGAAGAACAGAAATGTGAGTGGAGGGGGATAAAAGGAGATGAGGGAAAGGAGAGAAAGAAAAAAATAAATTTAGCTTCTGAACTTGCTATTATTAGAATTTGAATACAAATAGGCAAGGGCTGAGTAAATGGGAAGAAAACATGGGGAATAGCCTATTTTCAAAGTTAATGGAAGAAAGTGTTTCAAGGATAAAGTATATAAAATGCCATGAAGAAATTAAATAATATAAGAATAATGAAATATTCACAAAGAACTTTCACAGTACCCCTGAAATAATTATCACTAGCATTCCTAAAGTTGAGAAAACAAGAGTCTTAGAAAGATATCACTTAGGAAGTTATGGAAACAAGATTCTAAGTGAGGCTTTCTGTTAACGCACAAGAAGTTTATTATAAAGAAGTAGAAGCTGAAAAAATATACAGAAAAGGTATAATTTGGGAGAAGTGATAAATAGGGGTCAGCGTGCCAATTTATGATTCTGGAAGTGAACTATTACTTGCTGTACTCAATGAGAGTATTTCACATACTCACCAGCTCCTCTCTGCATACACTCTGTGCCACACAGTTTCAGGTTCCAGAAAGAACAAGGGTCACCAAGATCCTGCCCCCAAATGCTTACATTCTAGCAAAGGAAGAAAACAATAAGCAAGCAAACAAATAAATAAAATTATAGTTTTAGGCAGCAGATGTTAGAAAAAAATTAGGGGATGGGAATGAAGGAGAAACCCAGACTTTTAATAGGCCAGTAAAAGCCTCCCTAAGGACAGAATAGTTGAGCAGACAGTTAAGTGACATGAAGGAGTGAACTGTGTGCACATCTGAAGTCTGATCTACTAGCAAGTGTAAAGGGCCAGGAATGGATTGAAGTTTGGTCTGTGTGGCAGAAGCCAGAATTAGTTGCAAAAGAGATTTGGATTGTGGGAAGGCACTGTATGGTGTGCTGCCTAATAAGCCATAGCAGGGAGGTTTTTGTTGTATTCTAACTGCAGCCTCTTGGAGGAATTCTGAGCAGAGAGAGGACTTTGTGTGATTTCTATTTTTGAAAGTTTATTCTACCTGCCAAGTGTGAAATAGATTGAGTGAAAAAGAAAAAAATGGATGCAGGGAGATCAGAAGGCTAAGGCAATTGCCCAAGTGAAAGGTTTGGCATAGTCTTTCAGATATAAGCCAAAGTTTTAAATTATTATAGATCCTTATGCTGAGAGTCAAGAGGTTCCTGATATATGATTGACATGTGTTGATTAAGAAGTGAGATTAAAATGAGCTTGCCACCACTAACAAAACCGTTTCAGTCACAATTAACTTACGCTGTGAATTCACCTTTTGTCTATCCACAAAATCCATTTATGAAAACCTAATCAGCAGTATGATGATATTAGGAATTGGTGACTTTGGGAGCGATTTAGATCTTGAGGTGGAGGCTTCATGATTGGGAATAGTGCCCTTATAAAAAGAAGCGACATACAAGCAATTTCTCCACCTCTGTCTCTATCTCTCTCTCTCCACCTTGTGAGGATACAATGAGAAAACAACCACATACAAACCAGGAAGAGGGACCCCATCAGAAAAGACTAGACTGGTACCTTGACTCAGAATTCTCAGTCTCCAGAAATATTAACAAATTAATTTCTGTGGTTTAAGCCACCCAGACTGTGGTATTCTGTTAAAGTAGCCTGGACTAACTGTTTTGGTTTTATGGTAATTGATCTAGACCCTACCTATGAGCTTTATCAGCTCCATTTTATATTTTCATAAACTCTGAGTGAAATGTTTTATTCTGTTGAGAGACTTAATTTTAAAATAGTTTGTAAATCATAACCATTATTTACATGGATGCTAAGACATACTATCATTTACATATATTAAGAAGAAAAAAGAAATATGATGAACCATTTAAATATTTCATATAACAATTACATTTCAGTGTTAAAAGAAAACATAAATGTTAAATCATATGAAATAAGCAAAATATGTTACAGAATAACCTGATAAAAGTTAAATGCATTTCAAAATCTAGATTTCACCATTAGCTTCATGCTATTAGTTTTCTACAGAAACATATCGGCCTCCAAAAACAGAAGGGAAAAAAGTGGCTAGACATAAACAAGCTTCCTTAGACAAAATCAGAAAATGTGTGTGTCTTTGTGCCTAGGACTACAAGCTATTAAAAGTTCAGATAGCTTAACTGAAACTAATAAAAACTTATCTGAAATTCTATTTTGTACTTAGGTATTTTGAATAACATTTTAGTTAAGAGGATTATTCTTGAATATGGCTATCAACTGGTTTCTCTTCAGATTGTATAAATCTTTCACTTTTTGCCTAATATGCCTGCTATCACATATTTTTATTGACATGGGAATGTTCTTTGAGTTTGTACAATTGTTTGCATTGAGCTGACTGAAAATAGTTTTGAAAGAGTCAAATGAGTTTAAAGGAATATCATAGGTTATTTTCAATATCCTGTCCATAGAGGATGTGCTCAGCAATGGAGAGAAACTAAATCCTTGTAGTCTTCATCTCTCAGTGGATGGAGAGAACAGATGGTGTTAAGAAAAGCTTGGGGGAACTTCTGCACGTTTACTGTGGAGTGTAGAATCCAGATCACCTATTTAAATAAGAATTAAACTTATCTCAAAAGGCATGGGGAGATTCTTTAAGCATTTTCTTGGATTTTACAATTATTTTGCATCAGCTTGGGCAATGGAACTAAAAATTAATATTCTCCACCCCCCAAAATATTCTTGGCATCTTTATATTTCAACCACTGCATTGATCAGAGCTTCCCCATTAGTCATGGGACAAAGTGAAAGCTCACTAATTCAAAGGGTACAGACCCTCTAAATGTGCAATGTGGAACTCAGGATATTTTCAAGCAAAGTAATTTTAATGTTTCCAGATAGAGCAAAAACATGAAATCATGTTATATTTTAGAAGTTCTTCAGTAATTTAATTTGATCAGTAAAATAATATTTGAACTGACATCATTCTGTGAAAATATGTTCAATAAAAATGTTCAAAACCAGATGCAGTGGCGCACCCTGTAATCTCTGTGGCTTGGGAGACTGAGACAGGAGGATTGCGAGTTCAAAGCCAGTCTCCACAACTTAGTGAGGCCCTAAGCAACTCAGTGAGACCCTGTCTCTAAATAAAATACAAAGTAGGGCTGGGGATGTAGCTCAGTGGCCAAGTGTCCCTGGGTTCAATCCCCAATACCAAAAACAAAAGTTCCAAAAACATAGAAAGTTGTTTATACATCTAAAGCAATTTAAATTTACCCTGAGAAATCGTTTTTTACACTATTAATTTAGAAAGTTTGCATTTTGATTATCTATGATGCAAAGAGACAATGTAATAAAAACAATAGATATCTGCCTTGGAGTCATATGGGTCACTAAGTTATTTAATATTTTGAGTCAATATTTACATCTGAAAAGCAGAAATAATAATGCCCAATTCATTATATTTTAATAAAATAAGATTAAACAAAGCATAAATCTTAGTGTTAGAGAGTAAATGAGTTCTCTACCAATCCTTTCCAATCATTGAAATAACATAAATCCACAAAAGTATAATTTGTATTAAAAAAAAACTGTCTTGTATGAAATGCTATTAATGAATGTCGACTTCACATTTGCATAAACTAACAAAAGCATGTTCTATGTTACAAACAGATGAAATAAATATGCAAAAGATATATACTATGGAAAGGCAGGAAACAAAAATCTAAGAAACACAAAAAGAAGAGAACTGGAGGAGAGATTAATTCCATACAGTAGAAATACTCCCCACTGTAAGAACCCAGAGAATTGAAGAAAGAGAAATGCAAAGATAATGCCAGAGGCAACAAAGAAATGACATGCAATAAATGTGAAGAACAATTGCAGATCAATATAAAAACCTTAACTTTTATGGAAATATGTAAAAAATACAAATCATTTAGAGGAAAAGAAATATAAATGGCCATAAATGTGTTAATAAGTGTTCTGCTTTTATGGGAATAAATTAACCCAAAGTGTCATGTTTTGCCTATCAAAATAGCAAACCACTTAAAGTAGTAAAGCTCAGCACTTATTGGGGAGAAACTATTAAAGCCCATGTTCTTACCAGCTGCCAATGTGAGTATAACCATGTACACCCACTCCAGACAGCAAGTTTGGGCATATCTCTAGAGGTCTGTTAAAAGAGTTTGTGTTCTCCAATTGCATGTGATCAGGCCTGGTGTGGTGGCACACACCTGTAATCTCAGCTGCTCTGGAGGCTAAAGAAGAAGGGTCATGAGTTCAAAGCCAGCCTCAGCAACTTAGTGAGGCCCTCGGCAATTTAACAAGATCCCATCTCAAAATAAAAAATAAAAAGGGCTGGGGATGTGGCTCAGTGGTTAAATGCCCCTTGGTTCTGATGTAGGACAACCAAGAATTTTCAGTTTTATATATTAGCTGCAGCTGTTCAAAGGGGCTAATGCCTAAAAATCTCTGGACCACAAGTCTCTAAGTTCTTTAAATTTTATACTCAGTGGGGTGATTACATATCAGTGGGTAGGTACATAACAGTTATTCTTTGTCCCATATTCTTAGACTAGACAGAGGTTTTATAAGCTTTTACCAAGAAGACAGAGATAATATCTTTTTGCACAACAAGCCTGATTTCAGACTCTAACTGTATCACACCTTTTGTATGCAAACCCGGCATTTACAAGAAAGAGAAAACTTCAAACCACAACGTTCTCTGCAGACATCCTACTGATACACTTTGTAAAAATCTTTCTGACAAGAGAAGAAGCTTAGTTATGGCAAAGGTCTCTTGGATAGGATTAGCTGGTCTGCTTCAGTTCAATTCCTTTA